>VZRE01008398.1:91322-177330 GCA_013396775.1 Cephalopterus ornatus | reverse complement strand
TTAAATCTGCTTCTTTTGAAGAGATAAAGTATTCAGCAGGTTGATAGAGCTTTCAGCTGCAACCCTCTTGCTTCCTCACTCTTAAGCCTAATGGCTCATCAAGATGCAGCTTGCTAAATCTGCTTCTTTCCCTCCTCCCCCATCATTTCCGCTGTCCTTTTCAGCATCCAGGGTTTTAAAGAATTTCTGTTTATGAGGTTTATAGGCAAGACACTCATATGTCTGCGTGATGCTGCATTGCATTACAGATTTTTAATCCCAAATCAGTATCTTCTCACTTTTAAATAGATGTATCTTTACTAGCTATTTGTTTTATAAAATTTAAATTTGACTCAGTGCTGTGACTGCTACCTAATGCTGCAAACCACTTCAATCTCTTTTTGTAAACACCACCTACAAACATCTATTTAACTTCCCTGAAGATATTATCCAACTCTATTGTGCATTTGTGATCTTACTCTTATGCAGAAGTCACATTTTATTACCATTAAAATCTTGTTAGAGAGGATTATTTTCAATTTGTTGAAATTTAGCTTCTGTGCTAGAAAACAGGGAAGAAAGATGGAAAGCAAGAGTGTGATGGACTTATTTTCCAGGATGCTTGTCTGCATTCATGCTGAGGGTATTAAATGGATTTACTTCCTCAAAGAGGAGTTAGAAGGGAGTTAAAGATAAAAGGAAGAAGGTTAGTTTGACACTGAAAGACTGAGAAGCTTTTTTTAAACAGTATTTAGGAAAAAGAGAAAAACATAAAACCTAGCTTATGCCAAACCTTCCTCCCACTCTTGGCTCCACTGTAGGTTATATAGGTAGATTTTCAAGTAATTTATTATTGAAAAAAAAACCACATTAATTTGTTTTCTGTTAAAGAGATAGAAAACATAAATAACTCTGTTCTTTCACTTTGATGTGTCATGTGTCACTTTGCAGTGCAAAGTTTATTTAGCCTTAACAGTCTTTTTCTTCTTTTGCTTTGTGCTACTGCTCTTTTTATCATGTGTCACATTTATGGAAATCTTAACTAACATTTCAGAGTGCCCTGTTTATACCACAGATGGTGTATTTTTAATTTATAAATTTATTTTTATTTACTGTTTTCTCTTTTCTGACTCAGAAATTTAATGAGCTCTCCCACACCTCATACCCAGGGGAAGTGAGAAGACTGAGTAGGGCACATAGGAAGCAGTAGCTGATTTTATAGCTGTTAAATGTGAAATATGCTATTTATAACAGAGAAATTGGAGCCTGTGGCCACTGGAAAAATGCTCAAAGTGATGAGGAGGTGCCTCTAGTTGTGAGGAAGAGTAACTTCTTCACAGTCATCCTGCTAAACTGAACAGGAATTTCTGCATAACAACTGAGTGTAAAAACTGAGTGACTACTACAGACTGACATATCATAAAATCACAGAATGGTTTGGGTTGGAAGGGACAATAAATAACATCTCATTCTGACATCCTTGTTATGGGCAAGGACATATTCCAGTAGACCAGCTTGCTCCAAGCCCTGTCCAGCCTGGCCTTGATGGGGCATCCACAGCTTCCCTGGGCAACCCTGTGCCAGGGCCTCACCACCCTATATGATATACTTTGGTAACATTCCCCATGTTAACTCTATTTTACATGTAGAATACATATTATCTATATACGTTTTAGCAATCTTGTCACTGCAATGATATTTTTTCTGCTTTTGATTGCAGAAACGTTGATAGCAAACGTATTGTGGCAGAAAACCTGTGAAGCTCTGGAGAATCTACTGTGCTCATATTTGAACATCAGCTGGGGAAGGGTATCCTCTATACTGCACAGTTAACTTTGCAGCTATTTCCATATCCCCCCCATGGCATCAAAGAAGTCAATAAGCAATTGATAAATCCTCTGTCACCCTGGGCAATTAATGGGAGTTGCACAGCATTGACTGCATCAATTCTTGTGTACGTGAAAAGCAAAAAAATCGATTTCACAAACTTACTGGTGCCTATTGATTTAGTGCCTGTTCCCCAGGCCATTCCCATTTAATGCTTTTGTGAGGTCATTGAAAAAAATTTCAAGACTGTCAAATAAAATCTGTTTGTTCAGAGCTTTATCTGTTACATTATTTGCAAGTATTTTGAGCCTCAGCAGTATTTTTTCAGGCTGAGCTTTAGGCTTGTAGGATTTTCATCATCTACAAAGTAAGCATAAACAAACTGACCCAACCAACCATTGAGTGGAGGTGTTTTGAAGGTTCAGGGTCCTTTTAAGAAAGCCAAAATTCCACCTACAAAAATCCTTCCTGAGACTTCAAAGGCTGAAGACAGGTCTACAGGCAAATCAGAGTACTTTTGGATCTAACCAATTTGCATCTGCATGCATCTGATTGGCATCTGAATACCAGGAACATCCATAAAGATTGTTAGCCCGAGCAGCCAGATTTGTTCCCAGGACTGAATGACTGGCAGAGGATCACAGAGACAAATGCAACAGAAGTAAACTGAATGTACAAAAGAATAGCAGCTTTCTTGGGAAATTTGTCCTCATGCACCTGTAGCTCACAGCTCATCACCCACGTTTGTGAAGACAACAATAGGCAGAACAGCAAGGAAAAGTTACTTTTCTATTTTTTATTTTTAGATATTAACTCAATTTTAAAAAAAAAATAACATTGAATGGTAAGTCATTTGCTTCTGCATCCTCTTTAGCCTCATCCTGTTTCAGGCCTAAGACCAGCAAAGTTGATCCCTGTAAACACTAATGCCTCAGACAAATCTAAAGGTGCTTTAAGGTCTCTGGATGCATAAAATATGATCTATATGACCTTTCCCCACCCCCAGGCCATCATACCTTTGCTTTCCGAGGAAGACACCAGTGTCTGATAAGAAGCCTTCTCCAGGTCTGAACACACATCAGGTCACGTCTCCAGAAACCCACTTGGCTCAGCATCTCTCCAGGGTTTAAACTGTCTGCACTCGGTGTCTTCTGAGGAACAAAAAAGTAACAGCTTTTCAACAGAGTCTGTTTTTTATTGACTGCAGAATGCAATGAGATCCTCTGAAAAATTAAATGAAAATCAGGAACAGTGGTGTTTATAAATACATGGTAAGTACTGAGGTAAACTTTAATATGTGAATTAAAGCACAAAGAAATCCGAAATAATGAAAAAATATTCCAATTGCTTAACTGATATCAGAAACACCAAATGCATATATCAAAAGACTGTGAGAGAATGATAAAAGTAATTGTTAATAGGAACTAACAAACTGAAATTTAACAGGATGACTTGTCAGTTTGATATCCACCAAGTCAATGATCCCATATCTGAGTAAGGACAACTAATTATTTAAGCAACGTTGTTGTTGTGACAGTGTCAATTCCATAAAATGTTTCCATTTTTCATTTGACAGAATAAAGGATCCTTGTTTATTCTAGTAAGGACTGCCCTTGAACACTGGGAAAGTGTTCTCTGAAGTGTTTCTAAAGAAAGAAAGAAGTAGCTATTCTTTCCTTATGTTGTTGAATAGTTGCACTTTAATATCCACTGAAAAATTTATAAAATTATATTTAACTGTTTGGTAAGTAATTATTGGAAAACACTGACTTGCTACTAGACAGATCTTTTTTCTTGTATTAGAATGAAAACATAAATGACCATGACAATAAAGCAGAAACAGAGATTTTACAATTACAGATCTAAACAAGAAAATAAGTGCTGAAAAAGTTGAAAACCATGACAACTCTATTTTAAAGTTGATCTAGAGATGAAGAAGCCTCAGTCTTTCATAAGGTGCTTTGATATTTTTACAAATACAATTACTATTTCCATATAGTTCTTTTGTCTGCAGCTGTCCTTGTTCTGAAACTTACCATTCCTACTGTGAATATATGACTTTTATTAGTTTATAAATATATAATTTTCATAATGTTACAAATAGAAGCACAGAATTCTGTTTCACTTTTATAAATAATTTACAAGGGCCTACTTTAATAAAAAAATTTAATCTGCTAATTTCATGGCCATGTGTGATAAACATTCTGAAAAACATGAAAATACATAGCTGTTACTTTTCTATATCTTCTCAAACAGACTACAAGCATCAGGATATAAAAAGAAGGACATAAGCTTTACAAACATAAAGAATATTAGAAATATAATTAAAATACAGAGGTGTGTAAAAGATGGCTATTATGTGGGAGGCAGCTCCTTCTTCTCTCATTCCAGAATTAAATGAATAAAGCTTACAAAGTAATATATTAATTAATCAGCTTTATCAGCAACCTCACTGCTACCAAACTGTGAGTTGTGAGGAAACAGCATCAACTCATTTCAAATTATCATCCTACCTCTCACAGGAAAACAGTTTTGTCCTGCCATATATTATAGTTTATAACCCACTAAAGGTCTAATGCCACACCTCATATCAGGGGGCACTTCACTGATATGAACTTCAGGTCCCTTGGTTTTCGGCAGGTGAGAAAGGACATGAGCACATGCAGTTCTCACCTGGCACTCCCATACCCTTTGTGTCCCCAGCCCACACCGGCTCTGCTCCATCAGCCACTGATGCAGCCACGCCAGGGGGGACTGATTCAGCTCCAGTTCCCGAACCCAACCCCACAGGGATGGCAGATGTTGAAATGCCATCAGATCCCACTAGTTACAGACAAGGATTCGGACTGTTGTGGTGGGAGATTCACCCTGGAAAACGAAGACGCTCCTCACTGTCACGTAACACAGCTGTGGATGTTGGTCTGTTCAGAAAGCAGACGGATCACCACAAAATTTCCAATGTCAGAAGATTCTGTCTTACAGTGCCATTTCCATTTCATGCCTGCAATTGTTAACTTTTGGACTCTTCTTGCCTCCTCACAACAGACCAACAGAGAGCTGGTGACAGAAAAACTTTCAGTATCACTGTGGTCATAGACTGGATTTGTGCCAGACAGAAGAGTTATTGGTACCTCTGCTTAAATTCAGAAGTTAGAGGAAGAATTCTAAAAAACATGGCAAAACAAAACACCCAAATGCCTTCAAATTGCATCCCTGTAGTAATGACTGAAATGAAACCACTTGGTTTTATTCTCCTTTGTTTTGCTCTGTATTGACTGAAATGATTATGAGATGCAGAACAGGAAGGAAGCATCATTAAAAGCTGCACAACTAAACTTAGGAGTACTTTGCCAGGAATAAAGGTTTAAATCTTTTTGAAATACACAACACCTTGACCATTCCTAAAAATCAGAACACAATCCAGAGAGCAGGACCATGAGGTTATGGCCTCAGCAGACACAAACTGGCATCACTGGCTTGATGAAAAGAAAATTAACATGAGCTTGTATCGTATCATCTTGAATTTACAACAACTGAAAACAACCAGTCGGTGTGTTTAGGGGCCATACATTTTGGAGTTATTTACTACTGAAAAACAATGACTGGTAAGAATTTTAGGAATAAGCCCACACCTTTGGTGGCATTTAAAGCCCTTGCTCCCGTTGAAATGAAACTCCTCCAAAAAGGATTAAAATGTTCAAGAAACAGTCAGATAATTGGAAAATAATTACATGCTAAAACTCTACGAAGAACAAAGAAAAAGTATGTTACACCTATCATGTAATTCACTCACATTACAAAAGAAATTACATTTTAACGATATTACAAATATTACATTTATTCAGTGTGTATGATTTATTATTAAAACAGCAAATGAAATATTCTGTTTAATCAAATGCATTCAAAGTAACTTCCTTGGTTGAAAATGTAAAAGCTAGTTTTCTTTTTAGCTCTCCACAGAGATTCCCTCACAGACATGGACTGTGCCCGTGCTCTGTGGTCAGTTCTGCATGTTCTGTATGGCAACACTTCCCCCCAGGGAAGGGTTCACTCTGCTGCTTCAGCCCCCCGATCCAGCTTTGCAATGGATCTAATTTGAATCCCACCAAACTGAGCAGAAACACTTGGACTGATGTCTCTGAGCTGTGGACCCTCCTTCTCCAAGCAGTGAGCAGGAATAGGAGTACCCATTAAAATGGTGATTTGGCCACCACTGATTCTGGAGCTGAAGTTTTCCCAAGTGGCTCAGTGGTCTTAAGAACCAACTCAAACTTTTTTTTATTTCAGAAGCCTGTGTTTTCTAATAAAGAACTATGTACTTGCAATAGTAAAAATAGTTGATAAACCTCTTTATTTACAAATATCCAATAACAATTTGAAGAATCTCAGAACAAATGCAATTCTCAGATAATTTTTTTCATCTCTGGAGTCATTTTCCAACAGCACTGATGCCATGGAATAAGAGAGAGAAATTTTGTTGACTATTGGTGAATTTCATGGGTATTTAAAGACTTATTTTGGCAGTTGTTCGATTTGTTCATTTTTTTTCCCCCAAGACCCTTTTTCATGACGTACATGCTTTGCACGTGCACCTCAGCCAGATCCAAGGAGCCTGCCAGGAACAGCAGGAACAGCTCAGCCACGCCGCTGTGGCATCCTAAATGAGATACCTCCAGCGCAGCAGCTCAGGCAGATCATGCTCTTACGGGTCTAACACATCTAACAAGCTGTTCAGAGGTGATGCAGGGAATTGTGGCCATGCCATGTGCACAGTTATTCTTGGATGGGTTGCTCCTGCCAGTGCTACCAGGGCTTAACCCTCCCTTCCCCACAACCTTCTGTTAATTTATTCCTTTCACTCGCATTTTGCCTCCTCTGTCTTTTCTTGGACTTCAGCTGAGTCCAGCCCACGCAGCTATTATTGATCTTAGAGTCATTTTTCTATCTACAAAGTCTCTGCATGGATATATTCTATATTGTGAAAGAAGTCTTCTTGATGTATAAACAGAAAATGAGAACTTTCAGTTCCAGTTGAAAACCTTATCAACATAAGATATTGAATTGTCATTCAACTGTTACAAAAGTTCTAGTAAACATCTGTAAAAGCTTGTTTTCAGTAAAAGTAAAGGCATATTGTACGAATCTCAAAAAACCCACAACAACAGAAACCCCAATGCGAAACCTCAAAAAACAAACCACGTTTTAGGGCTTCTCCTTCTCAGTAAAAACTTTTCCATGAAGTTGGGGTTTAAATATATTAACTACTGTCTACTTCACTGGTTATACTTTGTCAGCAATTTAAGATTCTGTTGCCTTAGAAAGAACATAAGAGAAATGGATTGCTGGAGAGTTAATTTCAAAAACAAAATGAAAAACTGGCATACATGAAATGAAAACTCCAAAGAACTAGAGAATAAAAAAGTAAGCAGATACCTTAATGCATAGTTTATTATACTGAATATTTTCCAAATGAAAGATTCAGAGTATTAATGTTTTATTATTGTGGGAATAGCTAGGTGTAAATCAAAAGAATGAGCTAATGCATCCACATCAAGTAGGTTAATTTTCCACTAAAATAAAGTTAGTGATTTCAAGAGCATTATGAGGTGTGACTGTGTTAGCGACTATTCAGTTCTCAGACTGTTCAGCTTACAGGTAGGTTGTTGTTTAGTCCACCTGAATATTGACTTTATATGGTGCTTGCCATGGTTCATGGTACTCCCCAATAAAGCCACAAATGTCTCATTTGCACATTTCACCTCACCTGTATCAGCTCCACTCGAGCAGCAGGAGCCCCCAAATGACGAGGAAGATGCTCCTTGTTACTACCCAGTCATTCCTATCTCTCATATTCTATTAGACAAATGCAGAAAATTCAAATACTGCCTTCTACCCTTCTCTCTCTGAGTTCCAAATTCCACTTCATCCTGCCACAGAAATCATCTACTACACTTCATTTTCTAGTCCCCCTTTAGACTCACTGTACTGCAGCTGTTAGGGTCCTCCTGGCTGCTGTCTCCTGCTGCAGGAACTAGAGGAACAGTACCCAAATTTAAATCCAAATACTTTTTGGGTAAACAAAACTCATTCAGTCTAACAATGAATATAACAGTTCTTTAAGTACTCTGTAAAATAGTCTTTCATGGACCAACCATCACTTTAATGGAAATTTTCCCTGGCAGGAAAAATAGACACTTGACTTTCCTATATCCGGAGCTGTACTGATGTGAAATTTCAGCCCTCATTAGACACATAAAGTCCTACATTATAATAAAGCAAAACATCTTCCACTACCACTTCAGAAAGAGCTACTGAGACTGCCTGGGAACTGACAGTCCCTATCCCATCCCATCCCTTCTGAATGCTTCTGGGCTCTTCAGGTTGGATTATCTATCTCTCATCAAAGCAACTATGAAACTAAAGCCTACCCAGTTGAATTTTGACATCTCTTATTACCAGGCCAAAGACAAAGATAAGTGTTAGAGTATATTAGAAAAAGTATATTAGAAGTATATAGAAAAGTATATAGTATATTAAAGTATATTAGAAAAAGGTATCTCAGCTAAATATATTGAAAAGAAACGTAAATGTTATTTTCCCTCTACTGAACCAGGTGATTACAGTTCCATCGAACTCAGAGAGGCAGCACCCAGTGTCGGGTCATCATTCCAAAATATCCCTTTAGTGAAGTAGGGCACATAGTAATGATCTGATGAAAAATTGCTGACATTTAGGTTAAAAACTAACCAGTATGTTCATTCAAAAGGTGAAGTACACCAGAGCTTACCCGAATTCTAAATAGTTCCCATCAGCTATAAGGGACTAAAAGCCAAGTGGACAGCAGATTCTGTTACCATCTACTTGCCTGTGATTAAATCTGTGGTCATTAGTTTTACCTAGAAAAACAATCAAGTTTGCTGCTCCTCTGCATTTCCTTGCATGGGAAAGGATGGCAAACCAGAGACTGGGGTTTATTTTACATATGGCACTTGAACCACATGATCAATGATAGAAATCGTTCTGTCACAGGTGCTACACTTGTCTTCCTGTTCTGGTAGGAGGCACCTTATTTTCTACATATTAAGGCAGACATGTTGGATATTTGTCTTCCTGGAGAAAGAAATGACAATCCCTACTCTTGTATACACAGAAAGAGAACCTATGTGAGATATGAGGTGTAAATATATTGATCTTATCCCCAGAAACTGATCTTTTTCCTCTAGTCAATCCTTCCTTTCCCCATCTGTAGATTTGTTCTCTCACCTCCTTTTCTTTCATTGATCTCACTCCATTTTTCCTTTCTTTGTATAAAGGCCCTTTTCTCTCTTTTTCCCCACTTTGGCACAGTCAGGCGCCTCATCAATTTAGCTTCAATGATACATAAGTCTGAAAAACTGATAACCACAGATGGCTATGCTTTGGTTTCCACAATAAGAGAGGGTCTCCCAGGCCTCATTTTGAAAGGATCTTTCTTAATGAATTTTGTAGCTTATGGTTTTCATGCAGGGCTTTTCTTTCACTGTTATAACAAATGCTTGTCAGTAAGGGGAATTTGCCACTGAATCCTTGATAATGTCCTTTATTCTGCAGTTCTCTACAGATTTGGAGTAATCCAGTTCTGTATTTGTTCAATTAATGCTACGATGCATTTCATGCTGGTCATCCAGTCATCTTAAGCTCCTCAATGAAATAACAGGAGCTTAAGTAATTTTCTATTACTTTAGGATTTGAATATTTATAAATGCAAGATAAAGACTTAATTCTGCTTGATCAGTACTGTGAAAACTGTTTTCCTTTACATGATATCAATCCCATAATTTCTGCAGTTTTAAAAAAAAAAATCCTAGAACTGTAGCTGTCATGGTTCAGCCTAAAGTCATGGGAGAAAACAAGAGGTATGTGAACATTTTGCATAAAATTGAAAATAACAGATTTCAGCCATTTATTGAAATGGGTGAATAACTATTTCCCAGATGGCAGAGCTTGGTGAGGTTTTGCTTGACTAATGAGTTAGTGTTTGTGAACTTCCAGGAAGAAGGTAAATTTTGCATATATTTATATTTTATTTATTTATTAAAGGCAGAGAGAACCCCTGGCATGAGTCTGTTCCCCAGCACAGGGCACAGTTGTTGAAGTCACCTGCAACCAACACCGTGCTCACTGTCAGACCTTGTACTGTTCCAAGAGGCTCCCACAAGAGCTGTGCCTATGAGAACTTATCCAAATTCTACTGAAGTCAGTGGCAGCACTTCTAGTGATCATGACAAGTTCTGTGTCAGGTGCATGATGAAATTAAGCAACACTCTGCCACCTCTTTTGTGATCTATATCACAGAACTGGTTATGACTTCACTGTGCCTCCCCCAGTGACAAATAGCTGTCCAGGAACAGCAAAAACAGGTTCTTACAACCGAGCTACAGAGTAAAGTTTCAGCAAAGTAATACATAAGCCAGAAAGGAGATTTGTGACTTTGTGTTTCAAGTTAAGATATAGCAGGGCACTTTCTCCTTATAAGGTTGCTTCTGTGTGCCATTGATTTTACAGTTTATTATTAAAGTGTCTTACAAGAGAAATGGTAACCAGATTTGACACTGGGAGACATATTAATGGCATAAAGCCTTAGAAAAATGGGCACTCTGGTAGTTATTAATCAGACCGAGCTACTGCATGAGCCTCCCCTTGCTCCCCTTTGCTTTGACACAGAAGCAAATCCTCTGGCATCCTCCAACTCATTCGAACAGTTTCACAACTGCAGATTTCCCTTCTGCTCATGAAACAAACTCCTTCTTCAAGAACTGTCAACCCTGGTTTCCAAGCAGTACTTACTACTTCATGGCTCTACAATAGCATAATACATTAAAAAGTAATAAAAGCTCAATCTTCTCTTGAAAAAAAAAAAATACAGAAAGTTATGTTCCTATAGTGAGCTGTGATTAGTTCTAATCTGGCTCTTGGGAGGAGGAGGAGGACACGGCATTTAAGCCATTGAGCCCCTCTATTCCAAAAGGCTTATTCCTAATAGCATTGAGAGGAAAAATTGATTCTTTTGATCTTGTATTTTAATCTTAAATTTTAATTTGAACCATAAAACTTTAATAGCTGTCCTCTAAGTTTCAAAGAGAACAGCAGTAAGTATTTTCTCCACACTGTATATTACACATGTAAAGCCAGATTCCTTTGCATCTGTAAGAACTGTGAGGGCTGCTTATTAAATTAGTAATGACCAGCAGTCAATGGCTTTCAACCCCTCTGAGTGTGTGTTGTGTCTTAAGCCAAGAAAAAGAAAATCACTGTTGTCCATGTAGAGCCTTTATTTGCATAAGCATCACAGCATTTTAAAATAATTATGCACAATGCTTCATATGGGATTTGGAAAAAATGCAGGATTTCCCTAATGAAACTTATCAGGTTTCACAAGGTTGAAATGCAAAGTAATTACTTGTGTCCTTCCAAGATCTAAAAAACTGATAATTAATTTGATATGGTACAAAGAAACAGGTACCAGCTGGTGTAATAATTTCACCACGCAGGTGGTAAGCAACAAATTCCCTAATATGAGCCCAGGAGGAGAGAAAGTGAGTTCTGTTGAAAGGCAGTTGTTGCAACCTGAAGAGGCGTCATGGCATTTGTAGGAATGACCAAGAGCTCTATTTTGCAAATCAGAGATATCATTTTTATCTGAGCAGAACAGAGGAAAAACTGTACTTAAGTTCTCCTGGCAGAATAACTTCATGAACTGCAATAATTTATGCGCCAGCTGACTTGTTCTAACGTGCCTCTCTGTCCTGCCACAGGGATACCTGTGAGGAGTCTGGTGCCTTCTGCAGCACATGCAGCTTCCACCAGCTTATAGACCAAGACAGCATCCCTGGCTTTTTCCACTTTCAGTGGCAGTAAATGTTATTCCTGCTGATGGCATAATTACCCAGAATAGAAGCAGCCACGGAAAAAGTTCAAGTCTGATTCATTGTATAGTATCAGCTGTTTGCCTACAGTTCTTAGTTTAAAAGGCCAGGAAGGCTTTTCAATGTTTGCAAAATGTACCACTATGAGGAGGTTAAGGAAACAAAAAAAAAAAACAAAAAAAGGATAATTCTGAGGCAATAAAGACGTCTTTCCTTTTGAATTCCCTTTAATATAGTTTCTATTTTTGAAGAAATTGCCTTACATTTTCCAGGCAATATAAAGGGAGGGAAAAAACCTATTAGCAAGTGGTTCTACCCCTACACACTATTTTTAAATCATATGTGCTTGTGTACAAGATAGGATAGCTTTATAGAAGGTTCAGGCTTCAGCCAAATTTAGGAATTATGATTAATGACAGGTTTTTTACACAAAACTTTTTTTTTTTTTTGTTTCTGGCTATAACGTAGGATTGGGGACAAAAATGCCAATGGTGTTCAAACCAGGGTGAAGAATGATGGACAAACATGTTATCGAGGCTTCTTATTCCTGTGTCCCATGGATGTGCCTCTACTACACCAGCACTGCATTTCCTCAGTACTGGTGCCACCACTGCTCCTGTTCCAACAGTCCCGCTGTCAGCTTTTATCCAGGCCAGCGTGGAGAACAAGGCTATGGCTGCATCTTCTCATCTTCTCTGGCCTCGGGGCAGATCAAACCCTGCCTTGTCACCCACATCACTTGAAGTATTCCTGCATAAAACTGCTGGAATGCTGCTGCAGAGATATCAGAGCTTGCACGTGAAGAACGGAGTCAAAGGCTGAATGAAGGCAGCCTTTGATTCCATTTAGAATAAAAGCTAAGTTCAAATCAATCTGTAAATAAGGATTCCTATTTCCTGAAGTATAATAGTTAACTGCTGTTCCAAGATATAATACATATGTTTTGCTCTCAACATATAATACTAGAGGCTTGTTCCTGAATCCTTCTCATAGCTCTCCCTTTGGATGCCTAGGCAGAAAACACCCAGGAGGGAAATTTTTAAGACACTGTAAGATGATGTTCTTGGAAAACAGAACACAATATATTGCCAGGAGCTGGAAAATATTGAAAATATTATTAACTTTGGTGATTATTTTACCTGAATCACAGCAGAGGTGAAATGGTAACCACTGTTACAAGGCTTTTGAAAAAATGGGTTGTTGCCCAAGCTGATACCCACACACATTCCTCAAGGTGCAGCCCATGCCTGCTGAGAAACACTAAGGGAATTGCCATGAGTATTTCCCTGAAGCCAAAGGGAATTCTGAGAGGCACCTTTACACACACAGGCATAGATGTACACATCCCTCTGCGTGCTTGTGTATGAACTGGTTATTATATGAATGTTGTTCTCACAAATCTACATTGAAGTCACAATTATAATTGTAGCAAATCCTACTGAACCGCTTTTTAAATCTTAAATTAGTCAATAATTAAGTGCTGCTAAATCTTTTCGCACCCTTACCTTTTGTGTCCATATCCTTTGCACCTTACCTTTTGCCTCCCCAGCCTCCATGCAAATCATTCTAAATTGATTCTAACTCAGTTTTCCTATGTATTCTTCATCTGTGTACTAAGTACTAGAGTGAGTCTTGCCACGGAACTCTGCTAAGTCACACTTTCACAAATGTATACTGATACTTGCTTTTTGCCACTACCTGTGACAGTGATTCTTTAAGGGGCCCAAGCCACTTAGGGATGGGACCATTCCCTGTGTGGAACACTGAAACCCAGGGAGAGAACAACAATCCAAGATTAATGGGCAAAGACAAGTTTCCAGTTGCGAAGTCGTAACTGAGAACAAAGAAGGACCACGCAAAATATTAATTGTTCACCTCCACCACAGCGATCTGCAAAGAACAGCACAATTCCTCTGCTTTTCCTCTCCCCCCTCCCTGTGTTCCTGTGCATTGTGACAGACTGGCTGTGCCCTGACAGAACACCTGGTTGCAAAGGGAATGGCTTCCAAATTCAAAGCTTGTCACAAACATCAGTTGTGGCCTGTGCACATTTGATTTCCTTCTGTCAAAACCTTGGGCTGACGTGTGTTACCTGCTGCACTGCATCACTTACATGAAAGCTGTCACTGATTTTCTGCCTTCTCTAATGCTGCTCTAATTATATTATATTTAAGAAGATGCAGCTAACAAACATAAAACAATCATAGATGAATTAATTTCATCAGATTCAGCTACCAGGAAAATAGCATTTATTTTTAACCCCCTTCAGATAGAATTCTGTATTTCTAGTGTAAAACAGTGCCTTTTTTTTTTTTCTGAAGGCATTCACACAGAGAGCATTTTAATTTTCCACACTATAGCTATGTTGACCTTCCAGACCTTGCAAAGTAAAGTATTTATGATCCCAGAGTTTTTTCATGGTATTGTTTCAATATTTTTGTAACATTTGTATTTCTTGCTGATGTTTTTGGCATTAAAAATCACTCAAGCTCTGCTGAAATATAATGATATTCACTGAACCATAGTATGGAAGGATAATTCAGTTCAGGGAGGTTATTCTAGCTCATCATGTACACAAAGGCTCAAAAGAAAATGCAGAGGATTCTCAGTTCTTGACATGTGCACTATTCAATCTCTCTTTAAAAAAAATAACATGACACAGAGAAGACTTCACTTACATATTGAAATATGCAGCTTTGTGTCTGCAGAGCCAGGCAGGCAAAAAAGGTATCCAAAATGCACACAGACAAACACTTTTTATGGTCTTGCCATAAGCACATTGTCTTTTAGATTCAACTGATCATGGAAAACTCAAGTCTGTTAGAGACTTCTTCTCTTCCAGTAGTAGAGCCTGTCACCCATTAACTCATTGCATCTCAAAATACTGTAAGCAAGTCACAAAGTGTCACCGTGTTAGTTTTTCTACAGGCTATGCTGTGCTTTACACTTACCCCCATCTTCTCTTTTTTAATTCTTATTATCCCTTGCCTCTCTTTTTCTTGTCTTGTCCTCCCTTTGTCTTGTCTGTTGTCTTTAGTGGCAGAGGAGACACTCGTGTGGAGGAAGGCAGTTCTGCATATATCTCGACGACTTTGGTGCTTCTGTAATGGCATAACTTTACAAACTTCATCCACACAGTCTCTCCTGAAGCTGACCACTTGACAAACTCCAAGGGGACCAGTGTCAGAAAATTAGATATAGACCTGTGTTTTTTTCGGGTTGGAAAGCCAGTTCCACCTTAAATATCCACAGCTGGAGCTGTTCAAATGTATGTTAATTTAATACAAGCTTTCCAGTCTTCTGATAATCTCTGAAATGAGACTACAAGAATGAGGAATCTCTTCTGTCTTGGCGTCAACTTCCTGTGCAGCCAGTTTGTAGTTTACAGTGGTATGAGGTACAAATTGGACTCTTTCTAACAACGTCCATATTGACCAACACCTGGTCCACAGCAGCATTCCCTGGATTTCTCAACAGTGTTCGGATATGAAGTGCATTCTCACCACTTGAGAATATTTAAGAAGGCAGTAAAGTAATCCATAAAGGCAACAACAGAGCATAATGAGTTCATTTGACTTATTGCTGTCATGTATAATATGAAAAACAGATAGTGAAACTTAGCTGAATATGGGGCCTAAATTCTGTCATTCTATTTTATACAGGATGCTCTCAACAGAATTTCTCTGTAAGAGCCAAGTTTCAGAGAGGAAATCTTCACTGCCCCCCATGCACATCATGCCTAAAATAAAAGAGTTCAGAAACAAGAGTTAAGGAATATTTTAGACCCCTGTGTTATTCATTACACTTCATAATGTTAATATGCTCTATTTCTGAAATATGAACTGATATACAAGGATAGGCTCAGCCATCCAGTGGGTGCAAGAAGTCAGATAGAGCACTTCCAACAGTAAGTCATTAAAAATGGACTCAGCCCTAAAATAGATCTATATTTTTATGGTTTTCTGTGAGACATTTAATTAAGTTTCTCATCACAATTCAAAAATTTTAATGAAAAATATAATCATAATGCTGGATTCCCAAACTCTTCAAGGAAAGCTGATATATTTATGAATACGAATCCTTCATAGCAAGCAGTAGAAATATTATATGCCTGAGTTTTATATTTCTTTTTCCTATCCCAGTCAAGCATGATCTCTCACACACTATGATTGCAAAAGTAGTTAATACATTACAGATAATTTCCATTTCACCTCATGAGATTTTTATGGATATGTTGTAATAATTACAAAGTCCTATAAAACGTGCAAAATTAGCATTGCTATTCAGCTACTAGTCTGAAGTAAGCTTTGAGACCAGATACAGGAAGCTAATTGGGTACAAATATTTTTCCTTTTTTGTCTTTTTCTTTAAGCCTGGAGATGCAGTTCTTATCATAACTTCTCTAAATTTCTACAGTTCCACCATTCCTGAAATGAACAGTCTCTGGTTTGAGTCTCCACATTCCTTTTGAAAATGAAACTGAGACTTTCACAGCCCAGCTTTAACTTTAGGAACTTCATATTCCCCGATTCTCTTCCGTAGCCAACATCTGAAGATGATGAAGTGGCCTCAAGCTGCACCAGGAGAGGTTCAGACTGGATGTTAGGAAACATTTATTCACTGTTGTCAGGCATTGGAACAGGCTACCCAGGGAAGTGGTGGAGTTCCCATCCCTGAAAGTATTTAAGACGTGTAGGGGAACTTATGGACATGTTTTAGTGGTGGACTCTGCAGCACTGGCCTAACAGTTGGACTTGATGATCTTAAAGGTCTTTCCAAAGCTAAAAGATTCTGTAATTCTATGGCTGATGTTCTCTGAACACCTCCATGAAGGAAACTCTGCTGACTGTAACCAGAACACACAGAAATCAGCTTATCTAAGAAAATGTACACCTCACACGTCATTCTCTTGAGGTTTTTAATCACTCAGATGCTTTGAAGTACTTTGGTCATCTGTCCTATTTATCTCATTCACTAAGAACTTCTTTGCATTTGTACTTAAAATGAAAATGCCTATATAATGTCACTAATCTCCTATCACACAACTGCTCACACAACTCTGGTACAGGCAGCCTGTTACCTGTTTGTGGGGTCTGAGAACCTTTTATGCAAACACGCTCTTGTTTCAGTAAGGTTTTTTATAACCTCACAGCACCATTGCTGCCCAATTTCCATTTGTTTTCTGGGAAACAGTTAGTGAAAAAAAAAAAAAATTACCATTCAAGGGGTCAAGTGAATACACAGCCTTACTGAAAGTTTTGTAGGTACTGTTTTAATTGAGAATCAAAAAAGGACTAACCATCTCACGTTTTATAAGGTTTAATCTGAATACCTGCTCCTTGTATTCCTGTGCTGGGAGATATTTATATTATCTATTCAGCACAATACCAACCATCAGGATGACTGTTCCCTGCAGCTCTGCTGACTCAAAATAATGACTTGTAGGAGAGCTCTAATGATAGAACAAGGGGCAATTACAGACGCAGCACAAGCCTTGGAATAACTGTGTGATGTATTTTGTGCAGTTGATTGACCCCATGTTCAGGTTCATTTGGGCTCTGCTGCTGTAGATCTGGCCTATGCCTGAAGGTATATGGCTTGTTAATCTCAATGTAAGGAGACAGAACAGATTAGGTCACATCAGATCACTCAGACAAAAGCAAAACAGCTCCAGTGCCGGGATAAGTGATAGCAAGAACATGTGATTCTGAAAGCAAATATTCCTTTGCCTACAGAGAGTAAGATCTGAAGTTGTAAGAACAGGTTATTCAGCCACTTTAAATGTTGATCTCCATGTATGAAAAAAAGAGGATGCCACTTTTGCCCTTAGGTATTGGAAAAGACCATCAGGAATTTCGAACTGATCTATGGACCAGGGGCAAAACCAATCAGACCATGTCCCTTCATGTTCTTGTCTCTCTGAAATACAATCCTGCTGTAGCTCATCAAGACAGAAGAGCTTTTCCGATAACTTGTCTTAATCCCAAAGCCAATAATTACTCCTAAAGAACAGAGAAGAGGAAACTGTAGGTGGTTTCTCACATCAATATTAGTATTTATCATCAAATCAACTGCAGTTTACCAATGTTAATGTGAAGAAAAAAAAACACCAAAACAAGGAGAAAATGTTTCTCGAACACTTTTCACAGAAAAAAGACTGATTCTGAACTGGTTCAAAACTAGTGTTCCTCTTAGTGGAGGCTGTTTACAAACAGTCCCACTCATCTGTCCTGGAAAATGACTGTTAATATGTTAACATTTAATATAAAACTAATAAAAGCAATAGGAGCAATTTTTTTACAATTGTGTGCATGAGGAAGGAGTCACAACCTGGGTTGTGCAAACACAAAAATATTTCTAAAACTTTTGTCCCCAAAGTATCCCCTCTGATATATATACTTGTGCTAATTTGTGCTTAAAGGTGGTTTTAAAAAAAAAACAAACAAACAAAAAAAATCTGTCACTGTGAAAAATTGTTAAATGCTAGCATATCATATCTACCCATTTTATGATCTCTTTATAATGCCAGAATTGCGTGAAATGGTCTCATAAATCAGAATGCAGAATACAGGAAAATCAAATTCTAAAGAGAAAGAGCCAGGTCTTTAAAACAAAATAAAAATAAAAATCATGCTTACAAACACAGACTTATGTGCAAGATACAGATTAGGTTTCTCTAAATAATAGTGATGTTTGACTGGTTTAGAATTATTTGCCCACTGTGCCAGCTACCAAAGTACCTAAATGGTTACCTATGTGACAGATACAACAGAGAACTTGCAGCATTATGAATGTTAAACTTGTTTGGAGAAACCTTCCGTGAATACACACTTTTCCCAGACAATGTATTTCTATGGTTTATAATTTTTATATTTAATATTTATATGGTTGAACATAGAAATCAAATTACTATTGGCCATGCTACATGCCTCTTGCAAATTTGGGTTTGGTTTGTTTTTTTCAGAATAGCTTTGCTTTGATTGAGCCATACTTGTCACTTCTACTGCTAATAAGTGTAGTTAAAACTCCCTGCATCTGAATCCAGGGGAACTGTCACCACCAGAACAGGCCCTCATAACCCAAGTATTTAAACAGAGCAGCAATCAATCTAAGCAGAAACAAGCTGAGCGCAACAGTGAAATAAAATGCTCATAACATGCAAGAAGAATACTCCAGCCATATGAAGATGAATATGACTTTACTGTTTTAATGCTCAGAAATGAGCTTATAACTTAGCACTTAGAAGTTATCAAGGAAACAGAACATCTGCCAGGAGGAACTGAAAAGGCTAGGACTGGGAAACAGGAAAGTCTTCTCTGGGAAAGATCATGGCTAACAAAATTCATGACTGCAGAACCCTCCTCCCTCAAATCAAAATACTGGACCTAGGAAGGGTGAGTGAAGGTGGGAGGGGTTAACAACAGACCACAGATAGAAAGGCCAAGATTCCTCTCTCCTTAGGGTTTCGCCTTACAGGACAGTTTCTTACATGAAGTAAAACAGTAAAAGAACTGTGGGATATTTGGCTTTGTCCTTTATATCTTGTAGTGTAAGTATTGCCAGGCATTGTGCTCTGTTACTTGAAAGGGCATTTACACCTGATGAAAAGCAGCAGCACTAGAAAGAAAAGTCTTCAATATTTATTTGAACAGCAGGTAACAAAGCCTCCCTTGAATCTTTCCCAAAATTCACACCAGCTGTTTAAGGTGGTTGTTTCAAGATTAAAGGATTCGTGTTGCAATACAGAACAACTTACCTGGAAAGGACTGTTAGGTACAGTGGCCACTGGTTAACTTCATTCTGAGAACTGTGCTATTAAGTATTTTTATTAGCTGACGACATTTTATGACTCAAAAGAACTAGAAATAATACATTGCTGCTGCATAAGCTAATGAACATTAAGAGCTGTGCTAACAAGTCAAATGCAAATCAAGGACTTAGATCCCAAGTGTCACACCTTCCATTTAAGGATACAACTCAGATCAACATTGTAGTGTAGCAAATTTGCTACAAATAAACTACTTAAAAATAATCTGGAGATTACACCAAATTAAAAAAAAAAAGTACAGATAAGGGAAATAACAACAGGTTAAAGGCTTTCTGTGCCTGAAAACGGGCCTCTACACCAATGCATGGCCAAGAGTCTGCTGGAGCCTTACTGCAAAATATTCACTGATCTATGGCAACAGAAATAAGTCATAAAACATCCTAAAAATCCTCTGCTCAAGAGGGGCAATAAATGAAACATTTATTAATTACTAAAGAACACTACCATCTATTAAGATCTGGGTTTTGTTTGATGAATTCTCTTACTTATGTTTTTCCTTAATAGCAGGATTAATTTATTGACTCGTGTGATATCAAGGACACAGGTAAACTGTAAAACTGCTGCAGTGCACAACAAGATTTCTTATCCATATCAGAGAATGTCAGTGAGGCTGTTTCTCTCATCATAAAGGTCAATACCTGATTACAATCTAAGTTGGAAACAAAATAATTTAATGACATATCCTAAAGACATTAAATCTTCTTTGCCTCTGATGAGCTGCTTCCTTCCTTCATCTTATGCACTGGGATGTTACCCAAAATGAAGTTTCTTCCCAGCTAATGAAGGTAAGATCATGAGATGTCTGACTTATTTAGCAAGAGATCACAGCAACACTGACTGACAACTAAAGTGAGGCCATGTCATCTGTTCTGCTTTGCTAAAAGAAGTCTGACTTGGGTCAATCTCATCTTTTTATTTACAAGACTAATAGATTTTTCTTAGGTAGCTCTTCCTAGAAAAGTTAGAGACAGAAAAAAATGTAAAGAGAGCATAAAAGCATCTTTTGCTTTTTAGGTAACAGTAAACTCTCTCACAGCCTGGTTGCAACATAGATTATCCAAAATTGCTTCAAATGACCAAATCTCTTCTTTTTGTACAGCTTTTCCCCAAAAATAAATGGGAAGCTGCAGTTGTGTCCACTCTCTGCTGAAATATCCGTGTACATTTCAAAGGGTAAGGAACAAAGAACTTTCCATTGTTATTTTGATACCTATTGACTCCACTAAACGCTTATCAACACATCAGTGGACGTGATGGAAAGGAATAAACACTGCCAAAGTGCTCATAAATTCAAACCACATTTGGGACACTCCTATGTGGAGTCAATACATTCAAAGAAGTGAAGACAAAATAAAGGAATTTAAAACCAAACCGGGAAAATGCAGCATCACATCACATGGCTTGCACTGAGAGCTCCAGCAGAGCTGAAGCTTGGGATAACTTTTTCCCCAGTAGTTCAATATTTTATTCAAATAATTTTTCAAGTAGTGTTCAACAGTCACAAAGAGTGGACTGAAGCATTTTGCACCAGCTCAGAAGGGAAGCTCCAGTTGCTCCTTAGTTGTTGACTGGAGCAATGCAAGACAGCAATGACTAATCTGAGGCTGAAAATGGAAACAGGTAAAAGGCAGACGTTTCATCTTGTAACACTTGCACATGAATTACGAAGGTGTAAAGAGAGAAGACTCCAAAACATCCCACATTTGTTCTGCTCAGTGTCAGACACAGCAGCATGAACGGGGGGTTTTCTGGGTCTCATACGTTAATGTCATTTCTGGGAAGAAATCTGTCAGGGGAGGAACACCTAGAAAACCCCAGCAAGCAGCTCCCTGCCATCTGTGCTGCACCTCCCTGTCCCTGCAGAGGGACTTCAAGCAGCCATGGCACCCTGCCACCACTGGCACTGGAGTGACAAGGATGTCCCTTTCCCTTTTAACGATTAAATGGCCCAAAGGAAAGGCAAAGAACAGCTACATCTTCTCATCCCAGCTTTTCCCCACAAGCTTTTGCTTTAACAGTTTCAACAAGATAACAATAAAACTACTTTTGAGACTGTTTGGAGAAGATTAATATGCTCACTGATCATTTTATGCAACTAATTAGTCACAATTGCTACTAGGAGGGGAGAAAGAAAAAGATATAGGAAGCAGATTAAAGAAAGAAACCATAACAAATTCCATGAAGTCCATGCAAATGTCAAAAGCTTGTCAATCTTATAATTGCCTATGTAAATATCCAGGTTTTATTCCCAGTGGCTTAACAACTTCCATTTAAATAGGAAAGAGCTGAATATATAATAATTGTTTGTTCATTTTACAAGCACTACAGTTCATTAAAATAAAACCCATACTCGGCTGGATATCCAGTACTTAACAATGATTTTATAGCACATGTAGATGTTGATAAATTAAGTTGACAAGAACTGACTTAGGATATATTCCAAAGTCAATTAGAATTTTAGCTTCTTCCTTTAATTGTGACAGTGGTAACTAAGAATAAATATACTACAAATGTAAGATGGAAGAAGTATTATATTTTCAAGTGTTGTTTAAATATGTAAGACATTTAACTTAGGCAACTTGCTCCTGCAGATATCAGGAATATAACACAATTTTTTACAATCAGCAGGTCCAGTAAATTCTTTTCAGTTCCTTCAGCAAATGAATTCTTTCACCAAATTTTGGGGGAGAGGGGGGAACAAACAAAAAGCATTCAAATACAAAACATCAGCTAAGTTAAATACACAGAAGTGTCAAAATTATCAATATCAGTGTGGCCAAGACATACTTGAATACAAATTTAAATGACTGCAGCTTGAAACTAAAAGAGGGGAGCAAACTGACTACTCTCCATTTAGCCTAGTTAAGCTTCTTAATAGAAGCAGATGCCTAAAGAGGGATCTCTGCCCAGACAAGCAGAACATACTGAAGCTCACAGAGCCCTTGTCCTCTTAGCAGCATTTCTGTGGAACGAAACAGGCAGAGAAAAGCAACAGCAAAGTAGTCAAGCCAGATGAAAGCAGGACCAAAAAGATGTCCCCGAATAAAAAAAAAATAAATAAAAACCAACAAAACAACAACAAACAAAAACACAAAACAAAACACCAAACAAACAAAAAACCTAACAACAACAAACTGGAAAGGGTTAAAAAGACAGAGAACTTTCAACCCTGCCATCGAATCGTATTTTGGGCTACATCTTTTTGCATTTCTTGCAAACAAGATGGATTTCATGGTCAGAGGGTTCAGTAACTATTTTCTCCTAAGGCCCTCCAGGAACCCCAGCTCCAGACACTTGCTCTGCTCATAGAGCAGTAACTATTTAAACAGAAAAACTACAGAATATGTGAACCAAACTGCCTGATTAAGTAGAGGCAAGTTATAAATTCACATGATCTGTCACTGTGGAAAGACCTATAAATTTAATATCTTCCTCGGTTCTCTGTATGGCAATTGAATTCCTTTCCTCTTGCCCACTTCACTACTTCAAACTGTTTTCCTTCAACTAGAACATTCACAACCCCCAGGAAGAGTGGATGGTTCTCCATGTCACAGTCCTGCTCCTCTTCCTCAGAGCCCTGCTCGGAGCCCCGCTCAAAGCCCCAGACAGTGATGGTACAAATACCCAGTTCCACATGTACTTGCTGCTTCCCGCCGTCTGCAGCATCAGGCACGGACAAAAGCTGATAGAAAGCAAAAGCTGCCACATCAGCATCTCAAAGAAGCGCCTGAAGTTAAGAGTTCTGGTAGTGGGGAGGAGGTTCCTAAGGATCTGGGCTTTGGTCAGGTAGGCAGAACCCCCTTCTGCCCTCTGCATTCAGCAGTGGGGCCTCAGTTCCTGCATGCAAAAGTACTTCAGTGTTTAAAATACATCCTTGCACACCACCTTCCTTTTCTAAAAATACAGCATTTGGCTCTTTGTTATACCCATTGCAAGATATCCACAAGCTCTCAATTGGTTTGGTTCATAGACATAGAAGCAAATAATTCAAAAAGGAATTTGTTTTTTGTAGCAAACAGGAGAGTAGTTCAGCTGAGATGTGCTTCCATCAAAACAAGAAAAACCACATAAAATAAACCCACAGAAAAAAAAAAAAAAGAACACCCACATAAGCAAGTAGGCTCCAGTCTTGTAAAAACACAAATCTGATGTGTATCAAACTTCTGATTAACCTGTACAGTAACAATACAGCAATATTGGTGGAACACAGTGATCAGATTTCAGATTAGGTGCCAGCAGAATAAATCTGAGCACAAAGTCTGGCCGCCACAACACTTCAAAAGTTTTTCACGTGCTCATTACTCCGCCAGAGGTGTGACACAGCACTGACACGCTGTCACGGCCTACTGAGCAGAAGATGGGGAGGGCGGGGAGCTTGCAGGAGGTCTTGTCTTTTCCTCCCAGAAAGGAAGTGGCAGAAAGAGGCAGGTTTTCATAAAACACAGGCTTCTGTAAAACAGTACATTTGTTCAAAATTGGAAGGACGCATGGGTTCAGATCCCCTCAGGGAAATCGTCATTACAGAGGTGAGATATACACTGACATCTAAAAATAACACAGCTTTGGTGCCAGATGCAGCCCCTCTTTCTGAAATCTGCCCCTGGTCTGACTTCAAGAGAAAACATTCAGATCCTCAAAGACCTCTCTCCTGAGCTGAAGAAAATCTCCATTATCATTTGGCAGCAAGAGATATGACATCCTCTCTGCATGTTCCTGCTGCTAGAGGGCATGAACATCAGACCTGTGAGCAAAACACACGTATCTAGAAAAGCAGTAACAAAAAGCACACCAAGGGGAGAAGTTGTATTTTTACCAAATCTCCCACGACCTATTTTGATATACCAATGGAAATTTTTATTTCAAAGCTAGGGGGAGAAATGCCAGTCCTATCTCAATTAAAATATCACTCTAGTTTCCCTGTAAGGTAGCCAACCTCATTTGTTGTTTCAAAGGATGACTGGGTGAGCACTAGAAGGCAGAAGGTATTATCAGGGCAATGACCTCTCTGATGCTTTATAGATTCACAACAAAGCAGCTTTATTGATATGATTTTAAAGAGCTCTCAGAGGCACAAAATGCAGTTGCTATAGGAATAAATAGCAGACATCCCTTGGAGAACAACAGATGGCAGCCAAGGTGACTTATCTCCCAAACAGGTAAGTGCTCACTTTCACTTATTTGTAAATAGCCATCATTTATCCTGGTTTGTTCAGCAGGTCCCAGTGGTGTCACCTGCATCAGTGACTGAAAGAAACGGATGGCAAAAATTAAATGCAAAAGTGCAAGTTTAACTTCTTTTGCCCCTCAGCACATCTGAGACCTGAAGTGCTACATAAAGAAACATGGGAAAATAAAAAGTAATGGTGCTCCTGGCAAAAATTACGCATTCCAGCAGATTCTGAATACAGCATAGGGGAATCCTAATGTCCTTTCTTTCCTGTTGAGATTCTAGTACAAAAGGAAGTCACCTCACTAGAACATCTGGGTAAAAACAAGTTTTGTAACTAGCCTGGATATCAAGAATGAGCATTAACTGCTAAAGTGGAGATGCACAGCTGCAAGTCGCTTATTAAAATGCTTTATCATTCATTAAGTCCCAGTGGCAGAATCCAAAGAGCTGGAAAGACCTTCCAGGCTGTTCTTTGAAAGTGTTTCAAAATCAGCATTAGAGGCAACTCAATTACAAAGAAATCATGTCTCAGCTACCACAAAAAAAACCAAAACCACAAAGACAGACCACCCTGGCACACACGTCCCAGACTGATCATCAGGCAGGTCATTCATGTTAGAGCAAAACATGGCTTTTCTTATATCTGAAGAATAAACTGATCAGATTACAATTCCTAGTTTTTATGTTGTCACATCTTCAGTCCTGACAATTCAGGACAAAACATTACCTCCCATAAGATCTTGCTTCCTAAAAGTCTTGAAAGAGAATCAAGGAAAGAAAGGAAATCAAGGAAAGGGCTGGGACTAAACAGCTCAAGTTTGCAAACCAAAATAATTCATTTGGCTGCGATTACAAACAACTTCAGACTGCTGCTCCCATTTGTACAGAGATACAGGCAGAAAGGATATTCAGTGCTGTCTGCCTGGGGGTGTCACTGAAACTTGCAGCAGCAAGAATGAGCCCAGCTGCTCCCTCACTGCAACACCCTGACAACAGGGCACCAAACTCCCTTATGGTGACCATGCTTCACCTCCTCGACCCCCACTGCCCTGCTGTCCTATTGCCAGGAAGCTGAAGCTCAGTCCTAACATATTTCTGAGGACTCCTCAAACATTCATTTCTCAAAATATTGGAGCATAAGTAATAATAAGTCACCCTTCACAATGAAAAGAGGGATTAGCAGTGTTGAGGACTTGCTGTGAAGTAACCCAAGACACTCTTCAATAGGTGAATATTGCCCTCACAATAATGCCCCAACTAGCACATTTAAAGATTTAAAATAAATGTCATCCAACCATCAGCAGTGCCACCACACCGCTAAGTCACATTACAGATTTAGTCCTCTCTTCTCTCTGCTTTTGTACAATTTCTGAACAGGGAAGCATTAAGAAAGTGGCTATGAACAAAAGAATGTCAGAAGAGATTTGCTTTTCCTTAAGAAATTGTTAAAGGGAGCTGAAAAATGCTCGTAGTTTACCAATATGAAGATGTATTTTGGTGATAAGTTTCCATACTGCATATAACATCTCCTCCCCCCTTCAAAATGTTTTTCATGAAATATTAGCATTCAAATTCATCTGTCAAAATGACTGTTGATGTAGTATAGAAGGGCTACATTATCATCTGCTCTGCAGTTTGCCTCAGAGCAATCTTGATTCAGATATTTACATAACCAAAGATTATGACATATTTTCCAGCCCTTTTGATGTGTCTGTCAGCAAGATGTCAGTGGAATCAGATTAATTCCAGCTAGATTCTTTGCTGATACCCAAGAATAGCTGTGAGGCATGAAGCAGTCATTTTGCCAAGGAGAAAGTTTGTTTTCGAAAAAAGACCCCTGACAAATCATATGAAGCAGAAAACACATATACACAAGAGTGAAAAATGTGTGCTTTATTATCCTTGAGGCCCGGGATGTAGTGAATTTGAAGGCAAGCATGACCATCGGCGGAAATATCTGGAAGGACAGTTTAAAAGTACTAAAATATCTCCCATGTCTTATATCAAATATCTTATATTAAATATCTTATTTTTTTTATTGCTAGCCCTTGTAATATAGTGATAGATGTGAACTGGAGAAAACCACATATGCTAAAGGACATAGAATTGGCCTCCATTCAGGCAGATCTTGCAAAGCACAGCTGTTTCCACAGTGTTGAGACTTGTCAAGGTTCACAGGTTACAAAAGTTAAACATCCATGAAGCTCTCCACCCCACAAAACCTTACATCCACTTTGCTTAACACTCTCCTTCCCCCACAGTAAGAGGAATGGAACAGACTTTGTTGCCATTGATGAAAATTATCTTCTCACTTTTCCCAACTCAGGTGATGAAATGGGCAAAGACACTTGTTCTTTGCCAACATTAAGGCTGCTTTATGCTATTTATGCTATCAAATTTATGCCATTGTTAAGGAAGTGAAACTAGTTAACACAGAATAAAATTCTTGTAAAGGTCAATTATCTAAGGACAGAATTAATTGATGTAGAATAATTCTCTAAGACCTTACAGCATGAAATATAAAGAATATTTACAGAGAATATGTTTGTGTATGAACTGATGCTGAAGGAAAGATTATTGAGCAAATAACAGAAAAAGGTCCAAAATAACAGATTAAAGGACAGAATAGAAGGGGAAGAAATGCAGTAAAGAAGGATTGAGAGCTTCAACATTAGCAGGAGGAAAGAATAATCAACGACAACATAGCAGATGAGCAAAGGGCTGGATGCAAATCCCAAATTAGGGCTGTAGAACAGACCAAATGAAGCATCAGATAACTCATGAGAATTTCTCCAAGCCTTTCATTCACCTCCTCCTGCAGATGGATGAGTAAATGGGGTGCTCCTTACGATCAAAGGGAGTCACAGAGTAGCGGTGGAAGTGAATTTGACTTACAAACAGTCCCATAGTTGAGCTTTACAATCCCAAATATTTCAGATTTTCCAGATTGTTCTGCAAAACTTCAGCTTCTTCCAGAAAAACCTGTGTCCTGTTTGTCTAACGTCTCTCATTGACAGGAACAGGTTATACAGTGATACAGGACATCTCCTGACCTTATTTGCTTGTCCATTTATAAATGTATCATTCCAGAGAGAAAACTCTTCGTCTACAAGGGCCCGAGTTAAATATCATCTCAACCATTCTTGCCCTCAGAATACAGTAACTACTGTCATTTCCAATCATCTATTGGTTCAACTGTCAGGTTTAAATCCATCTCCATCATTTTAAAGCTTTTTTCTCCAGTGTACCAACACCTGACGTTATACAATGCTCACAGATGAAAGACAAAGGTATGTGACTGATATTAAATGCTGTCAGTCAGCTGGGGCTGGGTGGATGCCAACTGGTCAAATTCTCCAAAATCTTTGAACAGATGCTGTGGATATTCCAGTTATTACTTCAATTTCACACTCTTCCTATCTATGCTGACAGCTGGTTTTGACAGTCTGCTCTCTTCTTCTCAGCTCTCATGTCAACCTCAGATACATAATAGGTGGATTAGAGCTTAAACAATAGTGATTAGATCAGGCAGAGGAGGAAGCATGGTGGCAATAAAAATTAAGATGCTTCAGTAAACCTTCAAACTCTGGCCACTTCAGCTGAAAGCAACTTTACAGAAACTGATCCAGCAAGACAAAAATTACTCAGAGGAGAAGAGTAGGAATTTTATCAAGGCCTTCGGCATCTTGTTGATTTTGTGGGGGTTTTTAATCACACTAAGTTTCATGCAAGGGTTTCACTGAACAATTCTATCTTTACAGTCTCAGGATTTAGGTGGGTCAACAGGTTACAGGACACCACCTCATCCTTGGCAGTTGGCTATGAAAAGGTCCTACACCCTGCAAGTAATTTGCTACAATTTAGCCCTCATTAAAATAATGAAGCCCTTTGGCATTGTAAAATCATTGTAACACAGGTAATATCAAATAAATAATCAGAAGAAAGTGTTGTAGATGAGACCCCATCACATTTAAGCATGCCAAGGAATACTGTGTGCTGTCAACAGCAGAATCCAGCCCCACAAACAGTGCTCTCCTCCACAGTAGGGATAGTGATAGTATCTGAAATGCATTTTTACCATCTGTTAAATAATTCACACAAACAAGAACTGCAGATGTATTTTTTTCCCAGAAATGCTGGCTGTATATTTAAAAAGGTAACCTCTACAATCCTCACATCCATAATTAGTTTTGTGGGTAGACTGAAGAAAAGAATTCCATTTGTGGAAAAGCTCAGCAGATGGTACTGTGTATTAAAGTAGAAGCATGCGAAAACTATTTGAACAAATGGCAGATGTGTCTGTCAACTTTCTCCTGTGCCATTAAATTAAAGATTGGCATTTAGGTTATTATTCAGACTACTAGAATTTCATGGAAGTCCTCTGAAGCTTGTGTTGGCCAAGGATCTTTGCAGGCCCAGAGATAACCAGCCATGGCAGGAAAAAAAAAATAATTATTTGTGGGATTTGTATGGCATTTAGGTTTTTCTCCTCATCCAGTCCCACTCGCAGCTTCTTTCCAGAGGCCCTCACTTGAAGTATACAGGAGAGATTACACTTAGCTGGACTTCAGACAACACCGAATTGCTGTCCATTAAAGATAATTATACCAATCTGTTTAATCTGGGACCACTACAAAAGCTAATGTCTCTGAACACATTAATTTCATGTGCATAGAGTTTCTAATAAGTGCCTATACCTGCTACTAGTGAAGGAGGGCAGGAGGCTTCCCATCCAAAGTTAGAGGTGCCTATTCACTCAATCAGTAAGAATAAAAAATTTCGTTCAGTTACAAGAAAAAAAAATGCTGCTTAAGAAATACACTTAAGAAAAAGAACAATCTGTTTTACTTTGAAGAGCTTAGCTCATTTTATTTTTAGGAATACCTTTGAAAGAGTCAAATCCTCTCTTAGCAGCAATTGCCCAAAGCAATAAAACACATCAATATTTTCATGATAAAAAATCCATAGTTAGCTGTTACGGAAGTTAATTCTTAACTTAGGCTTATCTTAGGCTTTCGTTTACCCAGAACACATGAGCTATCTTCCCCAGGGAAGAACAGAGAGCCTGCTAGCTAGTTCTGATTAGCAAGGAATCAAAGCCTGTCTCACACTAACAGTTCAGGAGCCGCCTGGTCCCAGTTCTGTCTGACCTGTAATCCAGGCTCCAGTTCTACCCTGCGCCACGGACTTCCTGATTGTGGTAACTTTTAAAGAGTCACCTTCATTCTAATGAATTCTCTTACTAAGAGAAACATTGCCTAGATCCAAAATGATGAAGGACCCTGAAAGCCAGCATGTGTTAGAAATACTCTCCCTGTGCACACTGGGTTTAACAACGGGGGGGAAGTCTGTTGATCCAAATTCAGTGCACATGGGAAGGGCCTGTCTGACTCTTGGGGGGCAGAACGTACCACCATCACACCAGCGGCTTAAACCCAACTGATCCCATCATACTCATCAGGATGTGCAAGAGCATCCTGAGCAGTCCTGTCCTCTCTATCCATGTCTTACTCCCCAGCTGTGCATCTGCCAAGGCAGAGAGGGACAGCCAGTGACACCAAGCAGGAGGAGGCACACACGGAGCCTGCTTCCCTGGGCTCCTGCCACGGCACAGAGCCCCTCGGGCCAAAAGGAGATGCTGCTCCCCTCCCAGGGGCACGAGTCACAGCTCCACGCAATACAAATGTAAATGACAGGCAGCTGTAGCCCATGGAACACAACGCAGCGCCCAGGGAACAAAAAGACAACACACAACTCTACCCTCCCCACCCTCACACCTGGTCTATTTTGGGTATATATATATATACACAGGTATAATGTATATATACATAAAGATAGTTGTAATGACTGCTCTTCGTGTAATCCTCTGCAGAAGTAAATCCCTTTATCAAAGAAAGCTTAGATCACTGGATTCCCCTACTTCACAAGCAGAGTTAATGCAGAAAGCCCTTCTCATTGATACTATGCTCTGAACCTTCTGAACTATTGGCAAACAGTTGCTGCAAAATTCTCTTCTAGTTTACTGCATCTTCCCACTTTCATGTACTCATGTAGGAGATTAAAAGCTAATCTTGAATAACTAATTTCTGTGAGACAGTTTTTTTCTCTTCAATTGCATACAACTTTTCTTTTCTGCTATCAACTCCAGCTACTTTAGGGAAAAGTGCTTAAGCCTGTAGCTAAGTGGGCTGTTTTTCTAAAGAGTTAATTCTGTACAGATTCCAGCCTTCTCAGCAGGTTGCAAAGAAAATGGATGCACAAATGTGCCTGTAAATATAGATTAAAACATTGACATCACATCCTTATCTTAAAATGGAGGGCACTGAGTTTGCAAATTTGCCTGTATTTCACAGACTGTATCACTGAAAGAGAAAAGACTTTTTGTTGCTTTAATAGCTTCTTTTAAGTTAGTCACAACGCAAAAAACAGGTAAACGCACCAACCCAAAGATCACACCCAGCAAAATTAGTTTGCATTGACTTAAAAGAGTTTGGATTGTTTACACTAAAGCAATTCTGTAAGTGAACACACAGGACCAATTCATAGCTCTAAATGAAGATTCACAACTAACCAGCCACACAGGAAGTTCAGAAATACACTGTGGTACTTTCAGTTCTGCTGTTGGGTTTGGTTTTGTTTGTTGTTTTTAAACAGAGCAGACAAAATGCAAGAAAATACCCTGAGAATACCTTTAACTTCCCCAAGTTTTCACAGCTCCATCTGGTCCATTCTGCAGCAGCCTTGCTGTGCCCTGAACTGGCACAATAGATGGTACAACACCAACTACTATTAGTGAGGACTTGCAATGAAAAGTATGGAAAATAAGTAATTTCAAACAGTATGTTCTCAAAACAATTTCTTTTTGTAATTGACCTTAAAACAAATTGCTTCATACTGGATGATATCAGGTCTTAAAGATCAAACTATAAAAGAATGAAATAATGCTTTCTAAGTAAGAGCAAGGGAAGTATTTTCAGGAATGCTTGTGGCATGACTTGAAGATGTTATTAAACCTTGCTGTTTATCTCTGTTTACATTTGGAAAAATTTTTTTTGAAGCAATGGCTTAACTTGATAGTATCTATGGCTAGAAAAAACAAGGGACCGTTTTGTTCAAATAACTAGACTGTTACATCAGCACTGTATCCAAAATATAAAAGAAACTTTTCCACCAAGTTTTTCCACCAAGTCAAATAATCAAATCAGTTCTGTACCGACGGTCATCATTTACAGGTTCGTGTTCCATCATCTGCACAGCCCTAAATAGAGCTGGAAGGAATACCAGGAGGAAAGGAGTTACAAAGAGTGAAGTGGCAACACACAGTTCTCTGAGGGAAATCTGCACTGCCACTTCATGGGGGGGCAGAGGGATGGAGGATTTCTTTGGAAGGGGATTACAATTCTAATTGCGATCAATCTCCTCCCTTGCATTTGTGTTAAACTCACTCCAAGAAAAGAATCAAACAAAAGAAATCTTGCCTCCTACTGATCAAAATCCCATGCAGGCTGTTCAGATGAAATTTATTTTCTGAAAAATATTTGCATTCCCCATTTCTGAAGCACGCTACGTTTAGAAAAATCAGAGTTAAGAAATCAGGCCTCTAAATGTTTCCCAAGAACAGTCCTACTCAACTATTTGCAACATGACTTATCTGTTCAAATGGAACTTAAATCACTCTCACCTTTACACCTGTGCCACATGTCACAGTGATGTACTGCACACTGACAATGTTTGGGTTTGATGCTGTTTTTTTATACTAAAACCCACATTACACTGGTTATTGATCCAGTGAAAAGCGTGATTGATTTCCTCCTTGGCTTTGCCATTAAAGAGAGAAAGTCCCAGCAAATGGCTCTCTTTGTAAGGTGTCCTAGTACATGAAAATCAGTGCCTACCCTTTAATTGCTGACAGATGGCTAAATTCTAACTACAAGCTATTAGAGAAGTGGAATAAATGCACCAGGGAGCTGACAGGCAAACTTACTTGCTATACCTTCTGAAAAAGTTAAAACTTCTGTCTAACAGGAAACCTTTTGGGCCACTAAATTCTTATCTTCCTATTCTTTAATCTGCTGTATTTAATCAGCCCTTGACACAGAGTTTTAAGACTTTCTGCTATGTGACATAATATCAATCAGGCTGTTTAGCTCTTTTCATCTTCTGACACCATGCAGCTTTTCAGATTGTCTGCCTGGACATAGACTGAAAAGAGAAGCTTGGCATTGAGAAAAATTGTTCGCAGTAAAACAGATTTTACTGATGATGTGAAACAGAACTCAGTTCACATCCAAGATCCGCCTGACTACTTAAGGTTAAAAAAAGGAAAACAATAAGATACTTCAACAAAAATAGAATTATTTAATTGCATTTTTGCACTATCATTAGATTAATGTTCTACTAAGATCCAAACACCAATAAATCAATAAATAGGAAGAACAGGCAAAAATTTTTTTGTGTAAGCTGATTTTCCCCAATATGTGAGTATATGGAACGTGAGTAGAACCACTCTGATTCACAGAAAAAACTCAAGGAAGTTTCTCTGACCACACCACCTAGTGAATCCTGACATTACATTCTCTGTTGTCAAGTGTCTGATTTCATGGGATTTGAAGGCAATTTAAGGTCAGTGCAAGTCCTGTACTTTTTCAGCAATTACACCCCAACATTTTCACAGCAAGTGACATGAGCCACACTTTGAATTATCCTTAAACATAACAATTCGAGCTACCAAAGGAGTCAGTTCTTCCGGTGGTTAAATCAGCAATTAACTTTTGAGTTTAATAAGTGTTCTTATAGTTATTTATACATCCATACCAAGATGATGAATGTTACTGAATGGTCTTGTAGGGGGAAAAAACGGTATTGCAGGACTGCAAATATTCCCTACCTTGTCAGTTTAGGAGGTTCATGAGAAACAGAGGGAAAAAGAAAGGGAATGCAAGAAATTCTGAGAACTTCCCTTCCATAAGGAATTATGAAGAAAAGAATGAATACGGAGAGGATATTGACACGAGAGTGGATCCATTCCAATTCAAAACGTCACATAAGAACTTGCTGCTCCTTATCTCACTTACTTGTCAACAGAAAGGCATCTTAAAGCCACCACACAACACCAAACAATCCAAAAGACAGAGCAAGTTTCACACAGCTAAAGGTAAGAAAGTGAAGCCTAGAGATGATGTACTTCACAGAACAGGATTATTTTATTCTAGTTTTTCTTGGAGCACACTATAATATTCAGTCCTTTCAGACAGAAAAATAATGGTGTTGTATGGGCATCTTTCAAGTAGCATTTGCTTACTGTAATAAAGCTTTCTCAAGACTTACAGACCTGCTTACTGTCTCCCTTCATAAAAGGTGTTATCCTGCCAGGTGGTTTATCCAGACTCCCTCAAGTTTTAATTATCTCTTCATTTAATGAGTACAGTAGCTGATCTAGATTTATTGCAGTAGCTAGAAGCTTGTGTGAATAAAATATCAGTTCTGTTTGTGATGTGGCAGTTATCTTTGTTTGCAGACTCTTCTAATTACTTCCAGGTCATTAAGCCCATCTCCAGCAGATATTTTACTGTCATTAGAAAAAGCGTTATAATGACACTAAAAAAGTCAATGAGTGCAGAGGTGGGGGGAAAAAAAAGACAGAAAAAAACACTCAGGAAAGGTCAAAATAAGGCTCAAACATGTTAATTCAAATCTGGTTTACAGACACAGAAATCATGCAGATAACTTGGCACACATCCTATGAGACACCATAGCAATCAATAGGTTACACTGGGCAAGTGTTAGAGCAGGATTTCAGCTTATCAGTCATCACATTAAGTCATTTGGTTTATATGAGGTTAAATTATAAGAATAGCTTAAGTTTCTCATTAGTTTAAACACTGACTTCCCAATATGCAATATGTGGAGGAAAGGATACACAAGCACAAAAATACATCTAATATATATACACATCCATGTGTGTGCGTGTGTCGGAACTGACAGCAATTAAAGTTAGCAAAGCTAATTTGACCAATAGCAGTACTGGACCACATATAATTTTCTTCCATTTCATCACTGAACAATCTTTTTAGAGGCAGAAATCCAAACACACTCATTTGCTACATCTTCTTCGGTCTCTTCCAGAGACACTACTTGCAGAATAAAAACCCCGGCTCTAATTGCTTGATCCACTTGTTCACTGAAAGATTGCCTCCATTACCAGCATTTTCTTGTACCAATCCATCCACTATCTGTCCTTTATTCAGCTGTTTGCTTGTGATGTATTTTAAAAAGGTATAGCCACGGGTATTTCAGCAATAATTAGATTCTGCCGCTTCAGCTATCCAGTCAGTGGCCGTGATTGCAATTCCAAAGGAAGATTTCCAAATGCAGTGTCACAGAACATTTAAAAAAAAAAAAAAAAAAAAGTGCAGTTTAACCTAAATGTTCAATTGACCACTTATGCTGACAACCCTAATCGTTTACAAGTGGGCAAAACTATGCATTAAAATGTCTTTCAGCATTGCTCTAAATCAAAGGATAACCTGGCTTCAATCATTATGTTTGAATTTGCAAACTAATTGCGTCTCCTTCTTCCAGAAGTTGTTTTCACAATTTAAAAGACTGCCAAGACACTGAGAGAAACTTCAGTCTTTAAAAATAAATAGGCACTATTCAGCACTCCCAAAAGACGGACCACAGAGTTTCACTTTAAGTGTGAATATTCAAGAGGTTTCTGACCCCCCTAAGTGCATGGTATTGCTTTTCATTCCATATTACCTGGGTATGTGTAGGCATAGTCTGTAAAGGTGAAAAGAGCAGAGTTAACACTTGTAGCTTGCAGCTTTGGACTTAGACTTAAGCAAGGAGAATGGAAATAGGGAAATTTAAAGGGCAAAGTCTACTGGAAAATGTGAGGTTAGGCATGTTATAAAGGTAGAATTATCAGAATTCATCATTCCAAGAGGGTACCCTAGGGAAAAGTTTCCCAGTAGTGTTTGCATTTCCATCTCCATTTTTCTGTCATCAAGCCCCTCTCTATTAGGCAGGTGTCACCTTAAGCTCAAGAACATACGTCTTTATCTTTTGATCAAAAAAACCTTTTCCAATAATAAAGAAGCATCCCAGGCTGCATAATGTAGTCAGTACATTAAGTCCACTTGTTTTCCCAAGTATGTTTGTGCATGATTGCTCTTTGATTCATGTGGATTTGGCAGAAAACCATAATGGTCACACGAGTTTGTCCTTCCCGTTCTGTTCAAGTATGTACTGACTGTCTACACTGGACACTGTCTCTCACTCTTTGGATTTTAGCTCCCTAAAACATGATGCACCAGCAAGTGAATGATTGCAGCCACCATAATCCAAACAGAAAAAAACCCAAACCAAACAAACAAAACAACAAACTACACGCATAAAAGAGATTAACCAAGCATCAGACTTAAGAGAACAGAGGATTTGACAAGTTCCCTGTATTGAATATACTGAGTCAGCACATAGACTGACTGTAAAATGACTACTACCTGAATTCCTGAACCAGCCCCTCCCACTTCATCACTCAAGGGGTCATCTGAGGATTACTGATACATATGAAGCTGTGGGAAATACTGTGTGTTATTGGTCCAGTGAGCTACACAACACAGTTTTTCAGGGTAAGTCAAGTGAACCAGAGGCTGGGAAATGCAGAAGGAATTGCATTGTGGGGTGACTATCAAAGCAGGTAAGTCACTGCTGCACTAAAAGGGAATTTATTCCAGTGTTTGTTGAGCAAAAAACTGTGTGAAACATATAATATTTCAGTGGAACAAAGGTAAAGAGACAGATTTTTGTCAGCGCTTGCTGTTCCCCCAAATCAGCAGCAGCAGTCTCTGGGCTTTGCTCTTTCTGCCCTTTCATTCCCCAGCTCCCTGAGGCCTCAGGCAGCCAGGGCTCCAGAGCTCAGACAGGACCCTGCCTAGTTAAGAATCCACTGGCAGCCATTCAGGTCCTTTGTAAAGCCTTGCCCTACAGCTTCAGAATTAATTCCAACTCCTCAGAGTCTGAGCAGATTGTATACCCAGAGATGCTTCCTTAGATCTATTTCTTTTCTCTGCAGTAAACCAAACAAGAACTGCTTGATAGCCTTTTCAATTTTTCATTTACTACTATGGGTCACTAGAAAAGAAGAAATGGTTTCCTCACCAGACACATATTTTACAGTGTCACGGACAAAACAATTCATAATCACCTAGGACTACACTGGTCCTTGCTTTGTCCCAGATACTGAAAGATGTGGTTTCTGGTTTGAAGAGATGGAAGGATACTGAAAGTGCATCCTTTAGCTCAGAATGCTTAAATCAACTTAGTTCCATTTTTGTATTCCTTTCACTTGCAGACTGCAATGATTATAAATCAAAACAGCACCACAACCAATTGCACTCCAAAGTCATAATTTAAAGGATAAATAACCATATATATTTAGGGGCATCTTATTGATGCTATAAAAACATAAAATTTCCATGTCCTAATGAGAGATGACCTAGCAAAGAGTGAAGCAAGTCTCTCTCACCATGGGCTATTAAGAAGCCACTGGAATGTGAAGTAACTCTTCTTGGAAAAGGAATTTAATAATACAATCTCTATAATGCCAAGGAGTTGTCAAATCACTCATAGATTGTATGCATTTTATTCCTTCTTCCAAACTAGATTTGCATTAGAAAAACGGTCACAAGATAGAGTTACTAATAAAAAAAGTTCTGTTTCAAATAAAATTTATGTCTGTAACCTGATAGATACACCAGATTGGGCAATTCATCTCCTTGGCAAAAAATGTTTGTGTCACTCATTTCTTCTTTTAAATATAAAATCCTATACCTGTTATTAAATAGTCCATAAATCTTAGATAGAAAAGCCTCCAAAAAGCATTTAATGCAGAAAAAAACTCCCATTTTATAACTGAACAGTAGCTTGAATCCCAAAAGAAATCTGATATAGTATGATAAACTCCCAGTTATGTTATCTAAGTGATTTCTTTTTCAAAAACATCCAAGATATAAAGTATTAACTATCAAAAAAAAGTTCTAGAAGGTATAGCCTGTGTTGTTGACCTTGGACTTACAGTGATCACATTACCAACAAGGCACATGTGTCCCTGAACTAGTTTGTGTTGTGTTTCACAGTCAAATCATTGGATTTGCAATACCACAGAACCATGGAATCCTATGTTAGGGAATATTCAATAGTATGAAATAGGATGTCAAGTTCTTCATTTTCATGCATTTGCTTTGGACCAGTTAGTTTGAGCTCGTGAAGCCCCAAGATTTTCTAAGGTGGAAAGACACCAACAGTTGTGCGCTGGTACCACACCAGGGCCAGAAAGCTCTTTCAGAGATGAAACTCCTTTTTGTACATAATCTAGAATACCTCTTGAAAAATAATGAGGTGATGAAGTTAAGGAAATGAGGACTGCAGACAAGAAAATGAGGTCCTTGGAAAATGAGAGAAATATCTTCACAATTTCTTGGTTTGTGTTAGTCAACAGTGTCAGGCTAGTTACAAAAGCTGCAATGAAAAAAAGTTGCCAAATCTTTGACTGAAAGAAAACAGTATGGGAATTAAAGAACAACCTGAATCCTGTAGCCCTATTTCTAAAAGATTAAACAGAGTTGTTTTCTTTCTCCTGTAAAACACTCGCTCCATCCCTAATGTTGATTCCATGTGCCTAACTGGGTCCTAAATTGGAAATATTTCAACACCTGTTTCAACCTTGAAGTGTCTGATTTAAGTTATTGACTTCATTTGAACTGAAGCACCATCTCACTGGCTCCAGTTGATGTGTTTCTCCAAGACTGACATCCAGTATTTAGCAACCTGCATTAACCTCTGCAATGCAGGACCAGGACTCACCAGTGACAAGAAAACAAGCACATACATCACTGAAACCACCTGCACAGCAACGGACTGTCTCAAAGATGTTCTTTAAGTGGTCAAAAAGAGAACGAGAATGAAGGATTAAAGCAATCCTTGCTGCCAATTGCTTAAAAAAAACCAAACAAAAACAAACAACCAAAAAACAAACCCCAAAACCTCAAGTGGGAAAGGAGACAGGTATATTTACAGTGCCTGACCTCAAACCACTATGGTCACAAAGAAATCAGGTGATTTTTTCTCCATTGACCAAAAAACACAGTTCAAAAAGTCACTTGGCTCAGAGAGTTTGTGGTCCTTGATAAGCAAAGCATTCCATAACTGTGGCTAGAAGTGTTGCATATCATTAAGAAATTATTATTGAATAAAAAATCTTGGGGAAAAGGCTTATATTAAACAGAACTTTACAAGATCTAATGAACTCTATTGTTAGTAACTAGCTTTGAGGATTGAAGTGACTAGACTACACGATAAATTATTATTAAACCATATTATTTATAATTCATGCATTAACATTATGTTTAAGTCTTGTAAATCATTGTATTTATTTTAAGGTATGTAACAGGAAGCCATCCAGAGAAAACACTGAGAACAAGATTTCAAACACTCTGGGTTTGCATTTCAATTAGAGTAAGTTCTTTTGTCCCCACTTAAATAACTGACAGGAATCAGTGTTTCAAACTCCTTGCTCTTGTATCCTACAGATATTTCATCCCTTACACATCATTTGTTCCTAAGCTTTAAATAATGATAAACAGGACAAACTGTGCCAACTGATCTATTATGCAGCAGAAACTTTGGGCAGCCAATTTTGTCTGACTAGTTCAGCAAGTCCATCTCTCTTTTCACATACCAGCTTCACTAAAAGTCTGTGAATCAGTCACTTTTAGAGTTGTTTCAAGAACACTAAGCAATTGCAAAGGATGTTCCAAAGCACATGTTATTCTTTTTCCACCTTGGAAAAATAATTAGACCTGAAATACATTATTGTAATGGTTCAGAAATGTTTTCTAGGTACCTCTTTTTGGTTGCCAGCAAATTCTTATGTATATCCTATACAGTCCACACTAACATATGTGACTGTGTAATCAACATGCACATGATAGATTTTATGCTGAATAACACATTTGGGATATAGTTCTAGAGCGGAAGAAGCCCAACCTCAGTTGGTATTTAGAGCTATGATTAAACTCATATTGAATGAGAGTTTTGGTTGAAGCTCAGGTCTAGTGAAACCTTTTCAGAGTTCTGCATCACGAAGTTTCCCGTTTCCACCCAAGCTGAGTTGAAAATTGCCCAGAAATGCATCGTCTGCTGAGACTTACTGCTTAAATATACAGAAGGTTCAATCAGATAAATTACTGAATCTCATGGTTTTACTTCTCCTGCACAGAGTGCATTAGACTACTGCCTTTTACAATATTTAATTAAACAATTCTATCAATTATCCTGAGCAAATACGCAAATAAAACCATAGCTGCTTCATGCAGTTTTTTTCTGACTTAGCATTCATTAAAAGCTCTGCTAGACTGTGTAGCACATTAAATCCATTTAGCAAACGTAGCAATTGTCTTACCTAAGAAAACTGCTTCTTTATAATTAAAACATTTGCTCTTATTTGGCGCTTTCCCCTCTGTAAGTTGAATTAAGAAGCTAGGAAAGGCTCCCCTGCAGATAGGTCTGGTATCTGGGGCAGAGGGAAGCACACACTCAGAGCTGGGTTGAGGTTTACATTTCCCCTGAATGAGAAAGCTGTAATTAGCCATCACCAAAACTTTTGGTGCATGGATCTTTCATCTCATCCATGCAGCAAATAATAGTCCTGTAAACCCCATTGCCATAAGACACTGCTGGGAGCAGTAAGGCACACAGTTAGACTGGCTACCTACACAGCAAATTCTCAAGAGTGGCAAAACTGAAAAAAGGCAAGGTTTTTGGGCGGGACTCCAGCTCCCGTGTCAGCATGGTTTCACCTGCCACTGGTTCAGCGCTGCTTACACCACAGAACCTCTGAGATAGTACATGTTTGGGATTAATCGTGAAAGTGCACTCGACCACGCTGCAGTGCCCTGTCACCCACGTTTGGCAGGGAGCATCCAATGAATCTGTGCAGTATTTCACATTCTCTGAGCCCAGCACAAGTGTGCTTCAGGTATCTCTATATCAAAGTAGATCCCTCCTAGCCATCCATACACAGACTTGCTGTGTCCACCCCTGTGGACTCCCTGCTGCAGCATCCCTACAAATTCGATCTCCTACGAGAAGACAGTTTGAAAGCAGGTGAGAACACATCTGCATTCAACTGAAAATTTAACAGGGTTCCCCCATGAAGGATGAGCCAGTGTCAAGACCAGGGGTTTGAGGCTTATAGCTCAGATACTTGTCAATACAAGCTCAAGAATAACTTCCCTTTTGCAAAAGGCTACTTTCCACTATTGGAGATGGCATATTGAAATAAATCCCCAGCCAATACACTCCTGGTACAGTCTAATAGAGCCACTGCCATAGTGAACAGCAAGCACAGTGCACTCTAGCAGCATTAGCTTAAGTAATCTATATTAGAATTCATCTCCAGCACAAGACTACTAAAGCAAACTAGAAGCTTTTTTTCCCCGCCAGCCTTTCACACCCCAAAAATCCAATTTAAGCCAAGAGAAGGGAATGGCCACGTGCAGAGATATAGCTTTATAACAAGTACTCACTGCAGAAAGGACACAGCAACCTTTGTGGACCACGTTGACACTTAAAAGACTGATCAAGAGACAAAATGCCAGGAAGTTGCTAAAGAAATGATCCATGTCAAACTAACTTACTATGACACCTCACCTTGAACTGGCGTGGAGCAGGCCTGCTTTTATTTCCACTATAGGTTAGTGGTATTTTTATTTTGTAAATCTGTGCCTGGGTAGGATTTTTTTTTTTTTTGAGAAAACTTTTTAAAGTGTTAGAAGTGTGGATCACTTGTCTGAGCAGTTTTAAATGGACCTGCACTTTACATAGGACCGTTGATTCTGTATTTATACAGTGGCACCACTGGCAACTGATTAAAGTGAAATTTTATCCTGAAAATGTTTAGTGGAGTTCTTTCATAAGAACACTATAGTTCACAGATGAAAGAAAACACTGCCTGACTTTTCAAAAACAGGTTACTAGTAAACTATGTTTAAAAATAAGCATGTTTATCAATACACAACCACTGAAGATACTATTTTAAGAAATGGATCTTATAAGCATAAATAGCATTTATGTTAAAAATAAACATAAAATTTTAAAGCAAAAGAAGCTGTTTAGCAATTCTTCTCTTTTTCCTTCTTTTTATAACTCATAGCTGAAAGCTAAATAAAAGTACAAACCACTACAAGCATGAAATCATATACTGAAACTGCATCCTGAGCACCCTGAAGTGTTTGGTGGGTTATATTTGATACATAACAAAAGCACTTCCTGTTCCTATCACAAAAGCTTTGTAGCTATTTAGGGAATTTAGCCACTCGAGCAAGTCTTTGCACATAAATAAGAGAGTGGAAGCATAAAAGAGAAGGCATTTTTGAGGCTTTTAAAAGAGATTAAACAGAATGTATTTCCCCATTTTATGGGTTCTGTGGACTGAAAAGCAGTGTTTCGTTTTTCTTTACAGGCCAATATTTGTGTTTGTCAAATTAGAAAGCAACAGCAGGATTTAAAATCCTTCATTTTTTGAAAACAGTCTGAAATGGTGCGCTTCTGATTTCACTTTCCTCCAGGTATTAAAATCACCAGAAGTCAGTGGAACGAAACTACTGGACTTTGGATTACACCTTAGAAGAAACTTCCTTTAGATGTCACATGATGCTGATTTTTATTCCCTGATATTTTTCACATTCCTCTTGCTATTATGCTTTATTACTGTCCAGTCGCTATAATAATAACAAAAATATTCTAATATAATCAGGTACCTCCTTGCTAAAATAGTAAAATCACCAGATTTTTCCCTTGCTCAAGGTCAATATTTCATTGCACACAAGGATAATATTTAGACACAACAGCCATGCTGCATGTTGCCTCTCTTTAAATCTCAGTTCCTTCCATTAAGGCATATTCAAAAAGGTGGTATTACTCCTAAATTAACTTGCAGTGTTATCAGATTGCACAGGCATTCCAAAGAATTCGTTCAATTAGGGCATTAATGATTTCTTTTTAAATCATTACTAGTACAGGGGGGTGATGTATTAGTATTTGCATGTGTAAATAAATTCAATTAATGAGTTAATTGCACAGAGACATGAAAATTAGTTTAATCAAGTCAATTAAATCATAAACAGTTCAGAAATAAGAAAGTAAGCTTGTAATGCAATTAGTGTTCTAATATGCTAGTAACTTTAGTAAACGGGATCTTAATCATATGAGAGGTCAAAAAGACAAAATATTTTAATTGATATAAAATGGAGCTTTTCCTGCTGCTCTAGAGTCTAGCTTAGTTAGAGAAAGTGATCTGTGCTAATGAGATCAAAATGCTGTTATCTAGAACAAAAATAAGTTGTTTTTTTTAAAATTTGTAACAGAACTGCTCCTCCAAAGTAATCCAGACAACTGAAGGAAGCATTACTGACTGTGAGAAACTAATCATGCCATCATCTACACGTGATTGAATTAGACATTCATACAGTGCTCTCCCCAAAGCTTTTCAGAACAGTAAAACAACTGCCAGAATAAAATATCTGGTAATATTTTAACATTAATCACCATAAATTAATTTTATATTAATACACAGAGCAGTAGTGCTGCTGGAAATGCAATGAGTGGCAGTCAAGTGATGACTCACGGAAAAGGCCATCACTCTTTTTACCGTGTAATTGGGTGTTAATTTATGGGGCACTGGGATCTGGGAGCAACACATCCAAGGTCACTGAATTCCAGTCACCACGTGCTCTTCTCCATCACACAGCACCCACCTGAGGGCTCCTGGTGGAAAGGCTCCTCACAGGAGGGTGGGCAGTGGGCTGAGGGGTCAGCATCAGCCATGCTCAGGTTCACTGAGGAGAAGAGAGAATACCTTAAATGCAGAGGATGGCCTTTTTATTCACAATTAAAGGACAACTAGCAGGTATTACTCTATCAATTAATAACCTGTACTCAGGAAAGGGCAACAAGGACAAGCCTCGGAGCTGAAGGAGATAAAAAAAGCCTGTCCATAGAAATAACTTGACTTGATAGCTTTAAATTTAAAAATTGAGCTGAGCTACTCTAAACTGCTACACTGCTGGGACTTAGAACAGTTTACACATATGAACCAGCTCCTGAAAAACAGGAGTCTCCCTGAGGTGAAGCCCACAGTGCAGATTCCTGCATGCCTGGCATGGATCGGGGATGCCGTGCCACCTCATCCCACTGCATTGGCAAAAGAGCAACTACCTTCCAAAATCCTGATTTCCCACACAATCTTGAACTAAAAGGGCACAGTAGGGACCACCTTCATGATCAATCAGTTAAAATTTTAATAGCAGCGCTTGTGAACATTTAATTCCTACGTACATTGAGCAAGCAACAGTAGCTCCGCGTTTGGGGAACCCAAACCTAGGCAGCACAAGACAAAGCCATTACTCGCCTGCTTTTTAATTCCAAGAAAAATCTCCAATATTTATTCCTTTATTGAATCCACAGTCCAGTAAATTAATGATAAGCTTTACAGGAAGAAGTGGATAAGAGGATTTTCCTAAAAGTATTTGCTTAAGGCTCCTACAGTAAAGTCTAGATAGAAAGCAGGGTATAGAGGAAGAAAAGTGTTTTCCTACCCATATTTATGGAGAATTATTATCATCCTATCTTGTGATACATGATGTGAAACAACTTGATCATGGAAATCATCCCCCAAAGCCAGAGAAGTGCAATTATTGCCTTTAAAAAAAGAAAAGAAAACAAAAAACCCGAAGGAAAAAAACAACTACCACAAACCACACAATAAAAGCAAAACAAACAAACAAAACCCCCAGAAAAACAACAAAGAAACAAGACAGAGCTCTCGCCCAGAGACTTAAATGGTTGGTTTTAAACCTCTTTTGGTTTTTACCAAACAAGGTCATCTATTGGGATTCCTGTGTCTCAAAATTTGGTTCCTGGGGACTTCCCTCTTGTCACAGGGTAATTAATCACCGTGAACTGTTGTTTTCTTACAAGTCATTAAAGAAAATACATTAAAAATGGAAATCAATTAATGACATTTTGCGGCACTTCCCATAATTGGATTTGCTCATGTTTTCATGACTTTACTCCCTAAGAATGAAGAGCATTTTTACCTGTTCACTCAGAGCTGCCTCGAGACAAGGACAGCAGCATCAGGGAAACAGTCTGTCACTGCCCCAGGAGCTCACCACCAGAACGAGTGGCACAGGGACCCCAGAGACACTCAACTGAAAAATATCTGTCCACTCTTTCCTTAAAGAAACAGCAGTAGGGTTGGGATATCAGTCTGTGCTGAGTGGGATAGCAGGACAGGGTTAGGGATGAGGGCAGCTAAGGGAGGCTGGAGGGGTTCCGTGATAACAGAGCAGGACACAGCAGCGCTGCAGACCTTTCTGGTTCTTGGTACCGTTAACAAGAGGTGGACCACAGGTACCCGAATTTGTCACCCTGAAGTCCAACAGGGATGAGAATTCACTACTTCAGTGACTTCTTGGTGCATGTCTCCAGAAAAAACAGCTGTCTTACATATCCATGCAGCACTTCTCTTACAGCCCTGCCGTAAATCAGAATGTGCTATTTCTGTCCTCGCCTGACTTGGAAATCACCTGCATGTCTTGCAATAGAGTCTAACTATAAATGGCTTTTCAGCAGTGCCTGTTGTTTTCAACACTCCCATGCAAAAAGATGCTACCAGGGGGTGGGAGGAACATAACTTACAGTATATCCTTTTTTCAGCTAGAAGGAGTTTTTCCTCCACGGAACTCTAGCAGAATACTTATGAGCTCCCTGAATTCCACTGAAGTTAAAAACCAGAAAACTGGGTAGAAACCTTAAGTAACATTTTTAAACAAAGTCCTGAGGCATTCCTGCCGAAATACCTTTGGAGAGGTTCTTTCCATGGCTTTCTTTACATCAGGTACTTCCAGGCTGCCAGCCAAGAGCCTACTGCAGAGAGTCACCCAACCCTGAAGAGTGATCAGACCCACACATAATTGCCCTCCTGGTGCTTCCCTTTTCCAAACACAGGAAAGCAAAGCTTGAAATAAAATTGACTCTTTGCTCTCAGCAAGAACTAATGCTTACCAAACACCCTGGTCAAACACAACAAAATCACACCGGGTTAGGAAACTGCTTTTGCAATTGATTTCCCAGTTTTCATAGACAAAAAGGGATTTCAGTAACATCTTCATTAACCTGCTTGCCTACAAAAACAATCACCACTCCCCCTCCAAAATGTCTGCTTTAAAAAACAGTTGGAAGTAAGTAATGGAATGAAAAAAACACTGTAATATGGTGGTATATTGTGTTGTAAAAGAAGGTCTGGACACGAAGATTTGGACAATTAGCCATTCCTTGGAATTGCTGAGCCGCAGCAGCATGGTTTTTGTGGCTAAAGCTGCAGCACACCAGTCCAGCACGGGGTGTGCAAGAGACTTGGGCTCTCAAATTCTTTGTGCTTCTCCTGCCTGGCAACTGGCAAAGCCTCAGACAGCAGAGACCTGGCTCGTATTTCATAATTTCTGCTTTCTGGGTCAGCGATTTAACAGTGACCAGCAGGATGAAATACCCAGGCTCTGGAATATTTTCAAGACTCCCAATTATGTCAATCGGTGACCAAACAGACAAACTTTTAAGAGCCTTAAATACCTAATGGAAATAGCTCCAGAAGAAGCTGCATTTCCACATTGCCTGGAAAAATACTGAGATACGATGAGCCACAGAGACAGGGAGTTCACTCCCTTAAACCAGTATTTTATTTTTTTCTAAACAATTTCAGTGAAGTTTTTATGTCAACAGGACCAGGTGCACAGAAAACCACATTACCACTGCCTGCAAAGCAGGAAAATATCCTTTAGCTACTACATAAATACAAAATTCATTGACAGAGAGGAAGTTCCATGCTACTCTTCTTGGAGAAAAAAACTTTAAAAGCTGAAGTCCTATGTAATTCAACACAGTCACAGTCTGTTTTCCTTTCCTAATCCCCACACTTGCTTCCTTAAGAAGGAGGATACCGTCAAAATAACCCGTGTGTCAGAAACCACAAATATCACTCCCTATTTTACTGACAGAGTGAGGTACTTTTATTTTCACATATTATTGTGAGAAAAACAAAAAGGCTAAATTCCAAATCCCCAAGATGTGTTCCCAAAGCTTTCCAGTCCAACTCCAGAGATCTTAACCCCACCGTGAGGAGGGTTTTCCATTTAGCTGTTACTTCCCAGTTCCTCACTATTGGCCCCATCCCCTCACAAATCCTTTCGGTTCTGCACTGCACATTCATCTGTCCAGCACCCCAAACCTTCCAGCTCACAGAACTGAAGGGTTTGCAATCACAGCTACAGCTGAGACAGCCTACAGGTCATGGAATCTAAAGCTGTAAAATTCAGTCCACAAAGAGCTCTGGGCTTCTGCTGTTTGAATTCAGCCTGTTGCTGAGACACTTTGAGAATGGCCAGCCCCAGGGCATGGTCTCAGCGTCTATGAGATGGCTCTACCCTGTCCCAGACCACCCATTATGAGTTTAGAATCCAAAAAAAATGGAGTACCTACTGATTTTAAAGATACCAATATACAAATTCTGTAAATAGTCTCAGATTCTTGATTTTGTCCAGTTCATACAAAATATGAGAATAATACCAGGCAGAGTAAAGATCCTAAGAATCTTCATTAATAATCAAACTTAGTTTCCAGTGCCAAATTTCACATTAAATGCTAGGTTGACATTTAAAACACCTTTTTGCACAAAGGGCACTGTTCATATTACAAAAAATTAATTAACCAGATCTCACATGCTTTTATGTATTGTAATTCATGGATTACTGAGATTCATAATTGAATAATATGTAGATGTCACCTAGAGGTACTAAACCAATTCTCCTACTTGTAATTGCCTGACTAAGTAAGAATGACACTAACTTGAGCATTTTCTCTCTGATTAAGGCTGCTATAGATTTGCGGTTGCCTCTGTGTAATATAAATCAATAAAGAATAATTTTCCAGGCAGTAAATCAATTGTCAGTTCACAGACCCTAATACCTCTGTGCGGGGTTTATTGAAAAAATGAATGGCAGGCTTGTTAGTGGGCGTACAACAGCTTCACAGGCACACAGAGCTGGAAGGGCCAGTCCATTCCATACCCTGGGGCACCTGCCAAGCTCATTAACTCCTTCCTTGCCTGTCAGCACTGCGGGGAAGTGGAAGAAAGGTGAACGGGCCTCTTAACTGGAAGAAAGGAAATCAAAAAATTGTGTTTGCTTTACACTCCTCCACGTCTGCATCTTGGTGCCTGGATGTTCCCATTTTTCCCACGAGACTTTAGGGCAAGGGTGCCGCTGTCAAACCATTAGTGCTGTAGAGCTGAGACTGGTATTTTAGGAGTTAAGTTACCTGGAAAAGCACAAACAGAAAGGGAAAACATTGGAAAATGCTAACCTTATTAGATCTAAGCATTTTGAAGGCATATTTTTGCCGATTTTTTTTTTTAATCAGATTAGACTCCTTTTCTGTATTTCTATTCTTGGCTTTTATACAGTACTGCACTGTTACAGGATACTATTCCAATTGACCTCTTCCCGGATCTATCATGGTAATGTCCACGTTTTGTTTGGGGTTTTTTTGTGACTAAAAACCACTTTTAATATATCTCAATGCCAAAAGAAATGTGCCACATGGTAAAGGGCTACTGCAAAACTGTATCTAGACAGACTGAAGTACCCCCTACCAACATCTAGGGAGCTAGGGAGCATTCATGCAGACCACACCCCAGGACTATTCTAAACAGAGCTTAGATCCTTCTTAAGGGAGATAAATGAATCCTAAAGACCCCCAGTGAAAACAATCAAACCGTGAATAACAGGCATATTCTTTGCCAGCGCAGGACAAAGATAGCAAAGATGACTTTACCTCCTTCACAGGCAATTGCCAATGGCAAGTTTGGCCCCGCCTGACGTGAGAACTAAAATTAGAAATAAATAAAAAAATTTAAAAAAAAAAAAAAGTTTAAAACACTTCACACGCCGAGAAAGAGTTTTTAAAAACGGTTCAAGAATCTATTCCACAACAGTCAATCTGCATCACTTTAATTCTCTTCCAAATCACTTCCCATTGCCACTGATGTCACCTTTAAAAACGAAATGTATTTGAACTTTTCCCTGTACAAAGAACAATGGTCGCTCTCTTTCTTACAAAGCAGCAGAAAGAAAAAGTAAAATAGAAGCTCTACACATAGAGTTTTATACACATGGAATTTTATGCAGAGAACGTGAAAATTATGCCTTATTCCAGACTATTATGAAGAAAGAACTTGTCATAAATTCAAACTCAGGCTCATTCTCTTACACATAAAATAAAGGTTGAGTGCAACCTTCAAGCAAAGGAGACAGAAAATGTGCAGGCATTATAATATCCACACTCTCCCACGGTGCTGAGAAAATAGGACCTTAATTATCCAACACTGTTGTCACCTAAAATAAGAAATAATGCTCCCCCACTGGTTTTTGAAAATCCATTCCACCCTCAATTCAGTATCAAGCTCACATTGCACAGTCTAACTTCTCATCCTACTTTCAAGGCTTGCATTTTTTGGTAGTGTGAATTTCATGTCTTTGCTAGGAAATAAATAGAATTGGACAAAAAGCATTCATTAAAACCCATTTCTCAAGCAAAGTAGGCCTTCAAAAGGAATAATCTCCTCCCCTCAACTTCTGCCATTTCTACTGACATTTTTCAATAAAAGAGCGAGATACTATTTAAAACCAGATTGCAGATTCTTTTTATGAAGGTGAGAACTGTACATCTTCATGTGAGAGAACAGATTATTTAGGGGTTCTAAGAAAGAAGAAGAAGAAAAAAGCTATGTTTGAACTACTAATTCATATGTATTTGTCTTTTGCCATCTATTAAAATAAACTGATTTTCTTGCAGGGAAGTGCTCTTCATTCTTCTTGTCACACAAAAATGATATAGTTTAAGTTGGAAGGGAAGTTTGGACGTCTCTAATCCATTCCCGTGCCCAAAACAGGTCCAATTACTTTAGGTTCCTTAGGTTCTAACCTAGAGAGGTTTTGAGTTTGAGAACGACATTCAAAAACCTTTTTGGGCTCCTATTGATCAAATCACTCAGTCAAGAGAGAGAGAAGAGCAAAGCACATTGCAAGGAGAACTAAGAAGGCAAAGATGAGGTGCCCAATTTCTGTTTCAAGTTACAGTTGCTGGATGTCATTCAATACCTGCTTAACAGAAAATGGAAACTCAGGGCAAGGACTGAAATCCTGAAACAGGATTATGACCATTTCCCTCTGTTCCTACGGTCATGTGGTAAAAAGTAATCTTACCTTCAGTTTTGACAGCAAATCTGAAATGATCCAGAGCTGGGGGGAACCCCCTTCTGAAGCATCACCTGGGGAGCCTAAGGGCTGAAAACCACGTACTGAAGGACAAATGCCAAAACAAGCACAGATCAAAAATCTCAGTCTTGTGCTTTCCGTCCCTCTTAATTCTTCAGCAGATCTCAGTCCAAGAACTACAGAAACTTCAGGAGGTAACGAAGTTCACCAGGGCTGGACACGCTGCCATGCCCACAGAAGCCCACTCCACTGATACTCCTGCAAGTTAAACTCTTTTTGAAGATTTCAGAGGGTTGAACGTTTCCCACAGCACAGAGACTCAGATTACTCCCTTCTGCTAAACTCACATTTCCTGTACTCACACTCAGCAAAAATCATTTCTTGCTCTTGATAACAAATGATACCTTTACACGGGGTCTGATCCACAGCCCACAAAAGATGTTTCTACTCACACAAAGCTCTGAAGTAGCTGGCTAATTTCTGTTATTTTAACCATACTTTTATATTGAGCACAGTATTAAACAGTCCAACACATCCAGATGGCTGGATGACTTGCCTGAGATACAGTCAATATTTTCTTTTTAATGAGTTTAAATGCCTACAGCTTTTTTGCTATAATAGGCTCATCACTAACAGTAACCCAATTTATCATTTTTTACGCATGTACATTATTTTTAATACTTGATCACTCAAAAGAGATCAGAAACAAGAGAGAAATGGAAGGAGATCTCATCTGCAAAACTAATCTTGTTGCAAAGACATTCAGGCTGACAAGGGATTTGAACTCAAAAACATAACATAAGCTTCGGGAAGCTTCATCCAATAATTTCAGAGCTGAATTTAGCCTTATTTTATTTATCTTTAAGGTTTTTGTGCATATTCTCATCTATAATTTGCACTTCGCCTCGTTCATTATTGAAATAGCACTTCAGTACATGTCTAATCAAAATAATTACTACAAATTGTTTAGAACTGTGAAGCACGTGGGACTAAGTTTGCAGTTCACAAGTCTATATAATCACACAGAGAGCTGCTCTAGAGACTTTTTATAAAGTAATCAAATTGTGAAACTTAGCAATGGAATTGATTTTCTTGTCAGAAGATCTACATCACTGCCTGGGCTGCCAAACCACTGATGAGAAATTCATTCACCTACAAGCCTGGGAGCAATCACCCGCCCACCAAAACATTTGAGGAGGTGGGGGGTCTGCTTTAAATGAGTCACCTAATTATCTGCAATAAACTGGTGCGGCACAACCAGCAACACTGAGGAATATGCATTTTACTCGACAGTTTCTTTCTTTTTCATTTCTCATTGGCACTTTTTCCTTCTCAAATAAAGCCCCTTCTTTCATGCCATGTCAGAAAAGACACATGATGAGTTGTAGCATTCACTGAGGAGCTGCTTCATTAACAACTGAGTTATGTCACATCCTTTCATACCTTGCTATGTGACTGCAACATCTTGTCAAGACAAACCCTAACACAATGCATCAGCCCAAGTGGATAGAGAGATGCTGCTTTCAGAAGCCTGCTGTCATGACAGCACTTTTTTATTCTTTGTTCTGTAGGTTGTGCTTGCTGAAGGCTGCACAGGTCCTTTAAATATACCTTGGCAGGCCCCACATCGACCCCCTACATCCTGCTGTTACCTGCTAATAAGTAGCCACGTGGCACAGAACCATTTGAAGTAAAACTGCAGACAGTATCACAGTACCATACACCAACTATTATTCCTTCTCAGCTTTTAATTTGGAATTTCCAATTGCAAACAGAAAGCATGCTAATATTAGGGGCTTCGTATTGTAGTCCTAATTATTCTATTCCCTGCATGGTCTTTAGCATAACACTTCACCTTGCCCTGTCTGCTTTCCAGTCTCAATACAGTATGTAAAATAATACAGTTTCATTCCTCAAGTCTGTTATAGGAATGCACAGATTGTTAAACAGATTAAGAATTTTTTCGATATTGTCTCATACTCTGCTTTACAAGCAAAAAAAAAAAATAGCTCTCTGATCAGCAATTTCTGCTGTTATTTTTCATTTTACAATTGCTGGGCCCTTCATGAATATCACCAGTGCTCATACTCTCTTTTGGTGGCCATTTCCCTTCACTCTCTCTCTTCTTTCCCATATTCCACTCTAACCTTCCTCTCACTCCCATGATCCATTCGCTTACCTCACCTTAATACTAAAGTCTGTGCCAATATAGAGCAGCCTAAGCAGGTTCCTCTTGCTGTTGTAGATCTGGCTGCTTATTGTCTCAGACTATTACAGTTTCTTCCCCACTGAGCTACCATTTTAACCAGCCTCTTAAAAAAAAAAAACAAAAAAAAACCCCAGCAACTATTACATTAAAAGAGGCTCAATCTCATCCAACCTGAAGACCACTTTTACAAAAGGCACAGGTATTTCATGCCTTTCTTTAGTTACTGTTCAGCACAAGGCAAACTTTCATGTTTTTTCATAACTTCTTTTATTATATCTTTCTCATTCTCCTATTTAAATAAAAGCCTGCAAACCTATGGTTTCATAGCTTGCCCACAACCCGCAATTTATGGATGCTACTTGCAACCTTCAAAAGCTTTAAAAAATAGTACCAAATCTATTATTGTGAATTACAGTAATTGCAGCAAAGATTTAAGAAGCACTTGGAGAAATTTCAATTTCATGGTAGGTTTCTGAACTCACTTCCTTGGCATCTAGGGGGAAAACACAACAATTTTTTTGTGAGATTTTCTTACTACCTTTTCATATAAAGTCTCAACTGAAACTTCAGTATCCAGATTTCTCTTAAGAAAAAAAAAAAATAAAAATCCTGAGTTTCTAATTCCAACTGCAACAGAGGCAAAGACGGTACAACAACTCACCTCAGCTGTGTGAGAGTAACCAGAAAGCAACCCCATCAGCCTTTGGGATCTCCCTTTTCTTCTACTTCCTAGGAATTTCTTTTTCCAAGGTCTTAAACTGAAAGGCCTGATGTAGGCAATATATTCTTAGATGAACAATCAAAACCGAAGTTGGGAATATGCTATCGGGAATATGAGCAGATTTGGGCTGAAGAAGTTACAAGTTCATTGATATATAGGACTGGAAGAAACATTCAAGGAGCTCTGCAGCTTCCCTTACACAGTCTGGCCACTGCCACTATTTGTAGTACATTATTGTGCTACTGGTAATATACAGTAATTAGTTCAGCTTTGTATGCCATCCAGATGTTTTCCCTTAAAGCTTATCCACCTCTCTCACTGAAGCTGTAATGTTACACTTAGTTTGGAGGAAAGGGAATTACACTTTTGCTTTCAATTTTATGTAAAATAGGGGGTGATTCAAAAGTGGTAAGTTTTTTCTGCGCAACCACAATGGCAGTAGCAGAGTCACACAGTAGCAGAAGTGTCTTGTCCCCAGAACATGAGCAACTTGTAGGAGGGAAAGAAACGATCACTAGAATCATTGGCTTGGCTTCTGATTTGTGTGCTGCTTGCAAGGCAGTTTCATTGATGGCTCATCAAGTTTTAAATTACTGGTATGGGAGCAATCATGTTGTTCAGGTACCGGAAGGATTAGCTTTTACCATAGGAACAGGATCTGAATATCTCACTCTCCTCTCTTCCCCTTCCCTCACCTCCCAACACCCTCACACTACAGGTGATACCAATGCTCATGTTTGGATGAACAGCCTGCAGAGTCTTGCTTATACTGATCTTCAAAAGTAAGAGATTCAGACAACTGCTCTACTGATAAGGGTCCAACACAATGGCATTAGTTGGTGTTAAACTTGGTCTTCCTGTTCAGAGGGTTCTGAAGAGACTTGTCTATCAAAACTGCACTGCCATGATCCTGAGCTTTCTCCCTTCTCTGAAATCACCAGCTCCAGGCAGGACAGGACTGAAACAGATGAGAAAAGATGACTCTGGACCTCCAACTTCTCAGAAGCAACACATGAAGACCCTTCTTGGTTCCTTTGGATTAAAAGAAGGCTTGCAATCCTTCTAGACATGCAAATGAAAAATCACCCCCAAAAGTAGGCAATTTTTCCTTTGGTGATGAAACATTCATTAACCAGAGGACAGGTAGGAGCAGAATGGACAGAGTTGTGCAGAGAGCAGAAAGCAAACAGATGCTTAGGACATGTTTCTGCTTCAACAGTAAATGCAGTGAAATCTACGGCATAAAAGAGAACATGTCAAATATTAACAGTCTACATAAATCCTTGTTACAACAGCATGATGACAGCACAGTAAAGGTATTTTTTCCTCACTCTCATTTCTCCTTCACTTCTTTGACTATCAGCACCAGAGAAATAAACTTGCCTGTTTCAGAGGCTGAGCTAGGCTGCCTCTGTTGCTCTGACATACTCAAGTCATGCCAGCTCCCAAAATTGTCTTCCTCTGTTGCACTGATTTACTTCAGTATCTCCTGAAGCATAGCAGGGATTGTCGAATAAGCTTTTTCTGAAAAAAAAGCACTATTAACAAAGCACATTTTTTCTCAAGGTTTGTTGGTTTTTCTTCTCCCTACTGCTCTCCTAATGAAAAGATAACTACGTTGCCAACATACCGTAAACACTAGTAAGCACTTCTGCTCTGTTTTGTATGGCTCAGGTTCATGCAAATTTTGCCAGTGAAAAGCAAGCTTGCTCTATCCAATGGTATTTCATTATTTTAATTTCTCCAAATGCTGTGGATTTCATTTTATTTTCACCATCCAGTAGGCTCATTTAATAGGTCACCTTAGGAAGAGTAATCTGGAGACCCCTCCTCTGCCTGGCAGTAGCTTAAGCTACAGGACAAATCTGGTTCTATCAGCACACATTTTTTTCCACCTAACAATGGAATCTACAGTCAGGAAGCTGCAGCTTATTTTATTCCTTAAGGAATGTTCCCCACCAACATATGTTCGGTTTTCAAGGGCCTTACTCCTTCCTTGTTAGCAAATACTGCGGAGCCTGGAGCAACACGCTTCAGTTCAGAAACCCGCCAACTATCACTGCTTTACAAAACAATTCCGTTGCTGAATCAATATTTTCATGGCCTCCAGCTACTAGAAATGCCAGTATTTTTAGAGCTGCCAAAACACTGAAATGTCATTTTGCAATCAAGGCCTAGATGATGATCGCCATTACACCTGTATAATTGGATGTCAGCAGAATCGCCCAGGATTTGCAGATGGATCTGCTCAAAATGCAGCCTCATCACCTTATTTATTTTCTGCCTTGTCTCTGGAGGTATTATTTTTAGAACCCCTGATCTTGAGGGAGGGTAAGAAGCCAGAGGCCTGACTCCTATTAGGACAGCCATTATTGCTTCTTAATGCTCCACTGACCAAGCTCCTTGCAGGCTGTTACAGTTCTGCCGCAGCAGTGGGTAGGGACATCATCAAAAGAGCAGATGCCTCAGCTGGTCTGCTGACCAGACACTCTTCCCAGCAAACTCAGTACCCCTTTTGATTTTATTCCATAGCTTTCCTTCTGTCATTTGTTTTCTCCTCTTCCTGTAATATTAGCCAAGTTTCTGGCAATCCTGATAGGATTCCTGTGACTTTCTGAAAGCTGATAATCCAAAGAACAAATCCGTTACTTAGAAGTTCATTTTTTATTCTGTTACAGGTGGCTTTTTGTCAGTTCGTACCTTGTTACATAGTTGCACACACAGGAAAGACACAACTTTTAAATATGACCACTGACTGTGCAAGTTGTGGTGGGAAACAGCAACTATAATATATCCACAAAGATAATGACTAATAATCAGATAAAACTTAAGGGAAGTAGGGGAAGGAAGGAACAAGTAATTGGTTTTTTTCTCCCACCTGGCTACACCCCACTACTCTCATCATCATCATGAAGTATAATGGACATGAGCCAGAAAAGAGCTCCTGCACAGAGTGAAGGCCAGATCAAACAAGCCAGCCCACAATCTCTTGGGTCAGGAGATAACCAGCAACTGAAGAGAGCTAATTAATTAATATTTTTTGTGCATGACCATGCTCTTCAGTTTTAATTGGTGACAAGTAAGCAACCAAAGAATTGTAAGCGGAATTTCATTTATCTGTATAGGGCAGATCAATATTCACTCAGCATGCAACAACTCCTTGGCATCTCAAAGGGATGAAATAAATTGTCAGCCACCAGCATGCTTTTGTTATTGTTGGAATTTTTCCTGCTAAATTATTCACCTTCTCAAAAGGCCACTTGATAAATGTTTATTTCTTCACAAGTATGCTGGTTAGGGCTGAGGTAGAGTTAAACTCCTTCACAGTAGCTGGTATTGGGCTGTGGTTTGGATTTGGGCTGGGAACACTGCTGATAAAATAGTTATTGCTGAGCAGTGCTTGCACAGAATCAGGGACTTTGCTGCTCTTCACCTCACCCCACCATGAGCAGACTGGGGGCGCACAAGAAGTTGGGAGGGGACACAGTTGGGGCAGCTGATGCCAAAAGACCAAAGGGATATTCCCAACCACGGCACCATGCTCAGCAATAAACTAGGAGGAAGGTTGTCCAGGAGCTGCTGCTCCAGGACTGTCTGGGCGTGGGTTGGTTGGTGGCGAGCAGTGGTTTCCACGCTGGGAGGGGGAAGGAGCGAGTGGCTGTGTGGTGTTTTGTTGCCAGCTGGGGTTGCACCACAACAACAATGCATTCTAACAACTGCTCATTTGTGACTCTTGCAGTGAACAGAATTTAAATTTAGAGCAGGGCTCTAGGAAAATAGTAAGCAGCACAAACAAGAGAGGGCTGGAAGAATTTACTTCTTTTTCTGCACTTCAGATATTGCAATGGCTTCCCATGGTATAAGGGGCACTAATTGAATTTAAGGGATCTCATAAGCAAGAAATTCTCCTGCTCACTTCACATCACAATGAATGCCAACTCAACAGTCCTGGCAGCAGCAGCAGCACCAGAGGAGCTCTGTGGAGCTGTAGAGTTCACTGATGAGTGTTAGCTGAGGCCAATCCTGTACAGCAGCAGGGACAGTTTCACGGGCGCTCTCTTCAAGAGGGTACAAAATCAGACTATCCATTTTGCAAATAACAATCCTTGACTGACGCCACTTTTCAGCATCATAGCTTATCAGAAAGTTCAGCTGTATCTTTCAACAGTATACTACAAAATCTAGAATCAGTCCTGAAAAAGGGGTAATTACAAATAGCATTCCTACATTAAAGCATTTCAGATCCTGAAGTATTACCATCTCATGAGTTCAATTTCATTTTTACTAAAACATAAGTATTCTCCATTAGTATCAGTTCTATTACTAGTTTCAGTGCTGAAGAGCATAATGCAGACAAAGATGCATAATTCATACAATGAAGGGCCCATAAAGACAAGCACCTGCAAACCATGACTATGACCGTTAGTATCAATTTGACTCCACGTGAACACTGGGCTCCAACCTGCAGCGTGCTCAGAGCCACAACAGGACCTTAGTGGTGATTCAAAGTGTCACCTAAAAAATGCGATTTGAGAAGATCAGAGGGGAAGATTCTCCTGAATACAGCAAGACTAAGTGATTATCCGGGGAAGTTAAATGTTTTGCAATGTTGCATTATCTTTGTTAAAAGCAACACTACAGAAGAATGTCCTTGAAGTCTCAGTATGGATTTTGAATGATGAGATAAGCAACACTGATTCTGCACAGAGAGCCTCCAAACAGAGCACTGTGGCACAAAGCTGCAGTTAACTGGCAGGAAAAAATAAAAAGGAGTTATGACCATTAAAAAAGTATAAAGAATGTGAACAATGCAATAAAAGATTATATAAGAAAAGAAACCGAGTAGCAGAAGATGTAAAAAGGCTACAACAAAATAAGAATCTGATGAGGCATAAAGATGGGGTTCATTTAGGGGAAGGCATCATTGGCAGGATGTTCAGAGCTGCTGCATTTTCATCTACATTGGAAGAGGGTGATACAGCTTTGATAGCAGCTTGCAAGGATGCTGCAGTAATCCAGATGGTAAATTAGGAGAGCCTGTTTAAAAGTCCTAATGGCAGAAAATAGAAAAGGGTAAACAAACTTATACTGCCCAATTTTGATGGTGGCACATTTCTCATTTGATTCAAATGCTGCTGAGTTTCCCTCATATCTGAGGCAAAGCACAAGCATAGGGAGCAAAAAAGAAAACTACACTGAGGATTAATCTCTAACAATTATTTTAGAAGTCAGGGAGAGAAATACAAATTGTGTATCAGCTGTAATTTATGTTAAATGCAGCTGTAAGTGCCACATGTGATATGTCTATATCCTCAAAAACAGAAAAGGGAAAGTATAACAGATGTTGCTGCTGTAAAACATTAGGCAACATGAATGACACCGTTTGCTTTCCTAAATAAAAATTAAAAAAAAAAGCAAGAGAAATGAACACTGAGGACCTAAATTCATAAAATATTAAATACCTCACTCAGTTGATATAGCATGTGACACCCTTTCTTGCTGCAAATCTCACAGCTGCTGTGGTAAAAGAAAGGAAGGAAAGCAATAGGCATTAGTGTAAAATGATAGGGCTTTGACACAAGTTATAACAGGGAGGAGAGACCCTAAAACCTTTAATTTGGAAGCTTTCAGAAAATTTGGTGTTGCAGAGCTTAAGGTGATAGCCTCAAAGAACTTTCTGTGGTTGTGTTATACGGGGAGGGAAGCAGAACAGCATTTAAGTCTTGACATGGGAGTTATTTGGAAAAAATATCTGAAGGCTCTTCAGAAAACATTCAAGACCTTTGCTAGCTGAAGAACTTCATCTGTCCCAAGGGATTTCTCTGAAGGGCTTTGTAAATAAGATACTGGTTTTATTCCTCTCACCTTCAAGCTGGCGAGAGTGTTATTTGTACCGCAGCACTTGAGAGTGCGCTTGCGGCGAGTTCTGAAGTCCTTCTCTCTCCAGCCTAATGACATCCTGCCCGTTTTGCTTTCCCAGGACAAGGCACATCTAGACAGAATAAGAACTGCAAAGAGCAGGTTTGTAGTCAATCAGTGAGATGCAGGAGAGGGAAACAAAGACAAAAAGCTGAGGAAAGCAGAACCTGCACAGAGCTGGAGTCTGGGTCACACAGCAGCAGTCTCCAAGCAGATGGACTCTTCTGTAGGGTGGGATGTGGTTGTTTGGGGTTTGTTTGTTTGTTTGTTTTGAGTGGTTGTTTTGGGTTTCCTAGTGGACCTTCAGAAACTTTTACTGTTCTTTCAATCTCCCACAATTGCTCTGGTTGCTATTGTTTGCTCTTTCATTATCTTGAATTTTCATCTTCGCAGAACAAAGGCCCCTGACTGCTCCAGTTCACCTCACTGTGTGCCACTCCCTCACTCCAGTGACAGAACCTGGAAAGAAGCTAAAGACGGCAGGATCCAGGTTCTGCTCTCACCTTTCCCAAGATCCCTGGGGGCAGGGGGACCAAAAGAAACCCAGTCTTGTATTTCTATGCTTCCCCACACCTCAGACTCCTTTGACAGAGATATTTGAAGATTACTGCCTCATTTTTATGCCCGCATATTCTCTCCTCCACACATTCTCTTTTCCCTGAAATCAAACTACCAAAAAAAGCTTTGTAGTATTACATTTGCACCATTCAGCAAAATCTAGTAAAGACCCACAGTAATTGCTGAGAAATTTTTCATTTTTTCCCCCAATAAATGAAATTCCTGCCTGCTGCCGGCACATCCTCCCTCCCCACTGAGCCAGTGCACTGTGATAATCACACCAGTAACATTCAGATAGAGATCAAGTGACGCAACCAGCTCTATCTCAACTCTGACTTTCAACTTCACATTTTACTTGGATGTAATTTTTTTCCCCTCTAATGAAAACTGCTTTTAGATAACAGCAGAACTACCCCAGATTTAGATAGGAAAGGAAGGAGTCTAATCCATCTAAACACGGGGAAAAGGGTTTGCTGGGTTATGCTGTCCTTCTTAATATTCTCTTTAAGAACACTGCTAGAGCCAATTTATATCTAAAAAAAAAAAATAATAATCACAGCCTCCTCAAAGGGGCAGTACAGACAATATGCTGTTTCTCTATCAGCCTTTCCAATACTGGATTCATACTCCTCCCAAAAGCAGTCCTGTACATACACACACAGTCACAAGAGGGAATAGCTACAAAACTAATACTGACTGTGGCAGACGCCAGAGACTCCTGAGCTGCACAGAACGGCAATGACATTGCTAAACACAGGGAAATAGGAACACATATCCTGGTACACAAAGCCAGGTTCCCTTCCTTGTTACACCTGACTGAACTTTCTGACTCTTCTGGGTTCTACTTTAAGTCTTGCTTTATCCTGGAACACTTACCGAAGGGGGGAAACTTGAGTTTGGTTACTAAGAATGCCAAACAACAGGGGGCACAACATCCAAGTTTTCATGGAAGTTGTGTGTCGATACCCACAACCGCTGCTCTGTATTTTAACAATGAAGACTTTGGGGATCCTGGAAGAGCTCACTGACAATGCAGTGCCTGAATAAGCAAGTAGCTGTAAACAGCCCTATTGGCTTCAGAGGGGCTGCTCCTGTAGAAAGTGATTCCACAGCTATGGGTAATATTAAAAACACATCAATACCCTCTGTTTCTGCCACAGAGGTGGAACCTGCCGACAATCACAACCCCAGTTACGTAAATTAAGCTTAAGGTAACATACATCACCTTTTTACCTTATTGCTGCAATGACTGTCTCCATGACTTACCATGGACAGGATTCCAAGTTTCCTTGTAATCTACAATCAAGTGCTAGAAAATTGTATTCATCCATCTCATGCTGCTTTTATTGATATGAATGCTTATAGAGTGCCAGCACACTTAGAGCAAAGACATCCCCAAATGAAGAAACATATCAGCTTATGCTTCAAACCACAGCCTGTGCCCTCTGATTCACTGCCTGTTCTCCCTCTGCTCTCATATAACAGCTCAAACTTGGCTTCTAAATCAACTGCTGAAACAATGATGCTGCAGCAGGGAGACACTGAAGGAACCAACTCTCCCCCTGGAAATCCAGTCAATTAAATTTTGCCCAGAAGGGATCCAATCTAATATCAAAAATGCTGCCAAAAGGCTAAGTTGCCTGGAGCACAGGGTTAATGATTTAGAGCATGTCAGGCTGGCCTGGAGCAGTGGAAAGGAAGCCACACCTAAATTAATAAATAAATACATAGGGAAGCAACCAAACTAAATACCTGCAGTAATTAAAAAAATTACCGTGCAGACATACTGCTGTAATTGGCACCCCATTTACGGGATATTCAAATTTTCCTGAAATCTCACCTTAATGCCTGAATATTCTATTTCCCAAGATCACTGAAACACAAATCACCAAACAGTCTGATAATACCCACAAAAAACCCTCAAGCATAAGTCAGTCATTTCTGAAAGCAACTTCAGTCCCTGCTAGGAGGAGGTGCAAAATATTTTCACATTCAAAATGGAGACTGAAGGTTGGATGTCTTCTTTACAGCTCGTAATTCATCCTTATGCATACATTGAAACCAGCATTAAAATACAAGAACCCTTCTAGTCTCTGAAGTATTTATCTGTGAGATCACAGTGAAGTAGAGCTATCTGGTGATATGAAGAAAAAGGTTTTTTAAACTTCACATTCCAGACCAAACAGCTACAATTAACTACACTAAAGTATGTTTCCTTGTTTTTAATGAATCGTTTTTGTGTTTATCTCACTGCAAGCATCACATAGGAATCTGTTTTTAACAACTGCAATTAATTCAGTATGCGAAAATTAACAAAGCTTTTCTTATACGAGAGCAAATAAATGACAACTTTCATAGATTATGCTGCTTCTGAGATTGCTTTTAAGCAGACTTTTCTGTCTGTCTAGAAGAGTTAAAATTAGAAGCAAAAAGGTTCATACTTTGCAAATACATCTAAGATGTAAATGAACCCTGTCTTGGATAGCTCCTTCTGAGCCACAGCTGAGCAATACCTAGAAAAAGCCTTGTTCAGACACAGAGCAGCAGAGGAGGAACCCGTATTAGAATCATTAGGATTCAGCACACATTTGAAGAGGCAGGTTAAGATTCTATCATGATTTATGTTCTGGACAAGATCTCACCATTAACACTTCCCAGTGCTCTAGTTCTCTATCTAAAAAAGTGATTAAAAGGTAGTGTCAAGGTATTTTTTGCGAGGAGTAGTGGAACCTGCATCCCCCAATGTGGATTTCGGAACATCATTTCTCTGGAGGAGAAACCTAGAACTGCTACTAGAGCAAGCAGAGTCTTTAACCATCAACTCAGTGCTTAAAGCACATCCTCAGGATATGGAAGACTCATCCTGACCTCTCTCCTCTTCTTAAGAGATAATGATTCTCCCTCTCATTAAAGCATCAGGTGCTACCACACTAAACAATGGATCTCATACCTTCTCCCACTGACCATGCTTTCCTTTTGATTAAGTAGTAAAGAATTAAAAATAACAATTAAAAAAAACCCCTCCCTTCACCATCTTGACAATATACATGAGTATACATCGTTGTTGATCAAACAAGAAATACTTTTCCTTGCATGTTTTCCATTCAATCATAATGAAAGAGTTCTACCTAGACAGAACAAGGGCTTAGCACCCAGAATGCAACAGCTCAAATTCTCTTCCAGAAGAATTCACATCTTCCCCTTTTCCATTTGTTCCCAGCTCCCTAGTAGTTGCTAAATGAAGTGACTCACTGGTTTTGCCCCTCAAAACCAGAACACAGTCCCCCTTTCCTATTTTGTGTGCACTACTTAATAAGATGTTATAGCAAGGACAATTTACCCACTAGAACAAGAAGCATCAAAAGCTCTGAGTGAATATTTTGAACTATTGTCCTCAAGCAGCAGGAAGAACACACCAAACATGTGCTTCATGTCTATTGCAGGAACACCAACAGCCACAGGAATCCAAAAAGGCTGAACTACTTCTTGGGAAGACAAAAATGTCACTGGCTCTTTCCTTCAGCAGCTGTCTCTGATGATTATATATGTGCAACATATCACTTTTTTGTATGTACTGTAACTTTTCAACTTCTGCAACATAACTTTTAAATACATTTGTCTAAGAAGATTTAAAAAACCATAGTAGTATTACAATGTAAGTGATAACCATGTTCCTTGTTAGCCTCATTCTGGCTGAATTCCCTTCCCCTCTAGAAGCTGCATCTAATAAGTTGATTAAGTAACTGGAGTTAGTTTTCAGGATCATTAGTAGACTTTGCTAAAGTCATCAAAATGAAAACCCTCTCAGAGTTGGGCAGGTTTATGTCCAGGACTGAAAAATATTTGGCCATTTTGCCAAATTAGTTCTGTCATCCTTTCACAAGAATATCGGATATTTTTGCTCTGTCAAAAAAGGATTTACATACTTATAAATAGATCTACACAGTTGTAGGAACTCCCCATGCTATAATTTTTGGCAAGATAGTTATTTATGCTACTTATGTAGTCTCAGCATCCTGGTGCTTCCAAGCACTAAAATCAAGGCCCTGAACCCATGATCTCTTCAAGGTGAAAAAAAGACAGTATTTCACAAAATGTATTTGGAGAATAAATGTCTATCAGAGAACTGCTAGTAAAAAGCAAAACTCTGTTGATAAAGGACAGGACTTACTGACTCCTCTTTCTTTGTGAGCAGCAGCCCAAGCTCAATCCTGTGGCAAACAAGAAAGCCGGGACTGAGCCTTCAGATCCTTCAAGAGAAGGTCTGATGCTAAAATAAATCAGTTCTGTGCTGTTAAGGGGAACGAACATGATAGTGATGGGCAAGCTATAAGAAAACAGAAGTCAAAACAGCACCAGAACAACCAAGTAGCTAGATATTTGTTACTATGGCAACCAAACAGCATATGCTAGGAAGCATATATGCTAGAAAGGGCCTCTGAGAAATTACAAGCAGAAATGAGAGAAACTGCAACCCAAACAGGGGTTTGGCTACACGAGACTTGAAAAGTAGCCCTATTGCTTATCTATTAGTAAGGTCATGGCATGGAGACCATAGGTATATGTTGTATTACCTGCTGGATAGGTTCTTCAGGAGCATCCATGGCACAGGGAAGTTGTGTTCAAGTTTCGCAATAAAGGCATAGCATGAACGAAGATGGTAAAAGGAAGTCTGAACTATCAATTAAAGCAGACTGTTCAAAGACACTGCTGTATCCCATTTGACAAAAATCTCTCCTTGGATTCTGTGTATTAGCAAAACCAACTCTATCTATTCGTGTCTTAGTGCAACACTAACCCCCAGCTGAAAATCCAGGTATGTCTTGTAAAATCTCTATTTACTGTCTAGTAAGTGTCACAGGGAAGATTAAGGTCTAATTACTACATTTTTACTTCTCTCTAAGAAGTTTGACAAGTTCTACAGGAAGCATTTGATGCTTCTGTGAAGTGTCAGCAAGGAGAAAAGGCACTGGTGATCTAAGACAGCACAACCTACATCACCTCAAGACACTTCCACACCCAGCTCATTAGTCTCTCCAGTATTTTTCACCTCAGATCACCCAGATATTTTAGCTTTCTGCGGGTAGTCAAACAGACAGAACTTTTATTACATCTCTCTTTGAAGAAAGGGAGCGAGGAGAAACAGCAGCCAAGGGTCTTTTACTTTCAAGCAGTCCTTCCAGGTTGGATATTTAATGTTGGCAGTCATACTGTAAGCTCATTCCTTTAGAAAATTCCTAGGGGAAGAAGCTCTACCAGAAATACTGGCTGAAATAGTAACCCTTCATCTTTAGGGTCAAAGGAAAAACTCTTCTTGTAAGCTCAACGAAAAATGATCTGATGGATATGAATGAAAGTGGAAAAAAGTTGCCTCCTGTATAAACACCTCCAAAGTAAATAAAACCCTTGAAGGAAAATGACAAAGTTACAGAGTCAAGGGAAATAGCAGAAAGATAAATTATCTCAGGAAGCCAGCTTCACTCCTGTGCAATATATCAGTAGCAGAACAAAAAAAAGGTTGAAAATCATGGCAGGTTTTAATAGATTAAAAAAAAAAAAAGTAGTAAAGTCTGACCCAACAACTGTGCCTTCTCCCTCAGAAACAAGCAACAAACACAAAACAACAACAAAAGCCCAAAACCAAACAAAAAAACCCCACACACAGAACAAGCCAAACAACTTTAGAGAAAACTGCAACTTTGGAAATTAAAACCTTGTAACTTCTCTAACCATTTCAGATTATGGTGCCTGTGACAGAGTTTTAGAGGTGCTCATTTCAGACTGGCAAAGAAGATAAAGATCTCACTTGAGAAATAAAAAAAAATGTCCAAAAACGAACAGAATAAGAAAGTTCAGCACAAGCACTGATGGCAGGATAGCCACTAGGCCCAATTCTCTAAAATCAAAATGCATTTCTTTTAACGGGAGTTGATCTGGATTTACAGTGTTTAGCTGAATGGAGTATTTGGACCGGTTAACATCGATTTGGAAGGGAACAGCTGATTTAAGAGCAGTGGCACAGGAGTTTGGTGATGCTGAGGTATGTAAACATCAGAATTTTTTCTGTTTCTGTGGTGATACACAATATTGACAGTTATAAACACAAATGGTTAAGGAGATTATTTAATAACAGCATATATTCACGTCAGTCCCATTTTATCATAATACCCTGTAGTATTATTTTGTGTGTAAAGCTGTACAAAGAAAAAAGTACTCCAAAGGCAACATGACCAGGGCACAGGATCAGGAGACCTGCTTTTTTCACTGTCACAAGCCCATGCTGATTTAATCTCCATTTCCATATATTTGACCATAGCCAGCCCCATCCCTCTGGACATACCCTTAGGCATTTCCTGCCCCATGGACATCCTTTGAGTATTTACTCAATTCTTCTTCCTGGCAAGAGCCACACCATCTGCTAGGAGGTTTTTACTGAAAATGGCAGTGGTTTGATGGCAATTCCACCGCTGCAAACATCGCAGCTCTGTTTCAACACATACAGTCACATCCCCCTTCATCCCCATCCGACCTCAACAGAAGTCCTGCCACAGGCTGGGACATGTTTGTGCCCTCAGAAAACACTTTCTGGGCACTTTCTGTGGTAGTAGTGGATCAAGGGTTGGACTTGATGATCTCAGAGGTACCTTCCAACCCATATGATTCTATGATTCTATGATATTTCAAGTGCATAGTAAGACAAGAGTTCTCTTGTCAGCAAACTTTACAAGGCAATGATCAAATTTTCACTTTTTTATGTTATTAACATCATGAAATCTTCTCCTGTTTGTTGCAATACACAAAACAGAATCCAGTTCAATACCAGTCAGACTCATGACATGACAGGATTTAAACAAAAACAGCTCCTTCCAGTTTCATTTGAAAATATGACAAAGCCTGTTTATCAAATACAACAAACCCATCTATCACCTTCTAATTGGAAGGCTTTTTTGCCAGCATGCCTGGTGCCTCACTAATCTGTACACAACTTAATAGGGAAGTTAATAAATTATACAATAGAACTAATTATACCTATTTGTCAAAAGATGAGATAGTTTAACTGAGGATTTAAATAATAAGAAATGAGCATTTTAGCCTAATTAGTTTGACCTAAACTTTGGGGGACAGGGAAAAAGTGGAATAAATTTTTCTGACTAATCTCTGAGTGGTAAGAGCTATTACCATACAGACAATACAAGGCTGAAAGGGCCACTGTTTCATCAAACACTGGAACATGCATTTCTTTCAAATCACAGTGTACCATCCTGACCCCAATCTCCCCAGCTGTCCAATCTGCTTATGGCAGAAGTCCATGAAAGGGAAAAGTTAACATTTAAGCCACTTTATCCCCCCCTCATTACTCTGAGGTTGTCTGTACCCATACAGTTACTAAAAATCTACCTTTCTATCTTCCATATAGCCTATAAAAACACTAACAAAACAGAAGTCTATTATTAGGATTAAAAAATAAATAAATAAATAAACAAAACCAACCAAAACACCAAAGGAAGATATTCCAGAGGACAAAATTATTTTCTCTAAGCATGTATAAGACAAGTCTAGGAATGAAAAACTATCTGAAACATAGTCACCACTGGAACAGAAGAGGTGCTGACCAGAAAGAGAAGACAAAGCACTGAACACATGACAATCCACTCAGCACATTTCCTGCATCTGTTTTTACCTGTGGACTGCTGTGCCCAGAGCAGTATAGAATTCTCTCTCTTCAGGTTGCATCACCTTATTGTTCTCACTCCTCCTGAGCTTAAGAAGCAAATTACATCAAAATACACTGACCATTTCTGCATAAACACCCTTCTCTGCAGATATATTTTTCAAATACAGTTGGTATTTAGGTGAATCCTCTTCACCACAGCTTTACAGCATGGACACTGCACACCAAGTGACCAATTTGGAGAGGCTAAAACTGCTTTTGAAATGGACTCTGAACCTTTAGTCATAATGTAACACCTATGGTTGTCTAGTCAAGCATCTTTAAGAGACAAAAAGCAAAACCAATAATCCATACTCCAGAAGAAACTTACAATTCAACATTCCAAAATTAGGACAGAGTATCAATATAAGGCTCAGATCCCAAGTGTGTGTTCTAAGCTAAACCTTTCGAAATAATCTTTACAAGAATATGAGAAGTTGAGAGCCTGTCACAACGTCAAATCAAAAGTGATGAGACCTTTTTATTGACTTAAGCCTCCAGCCCTATCCTAAGCTGTTGCCCTACAACCCTTGCACTGAGTAGCACTGACTGTGAGAAGCCCACTGACATCCAAGGAATACCTGGTGCGTGCTGGGCAACGTGAATATGCACAGAGGGACTGGATTCTGACACACAACCTACAACAGTGCAACCATGAGGATATGCTTGCTAAATATCTATTCATATCTAACTTAGTTCTTCAGTTAACTAACCTTTTAGCAGAAGGAAGAAACAAAAAATGTATTACTTCTGCAAGTTACAGGTACTGTTAAAAAACATGTGGGGACTGCAAAAAGGCAGGCAAAGAGTCTGAGGAGCTGAGCCAAAACTGCCAGAAGTTGACAGTCTGGGCATTTAATTGAAAGCCGAGTTTCAAGTACACTTCAGGACAGTGTGAGCTGGCAGCGTCACTGGAAGAGGTAATTCTGACCCTTCTCCATACGTCTTGTTCCCATTCCTGTCTCACTCAACCACTTGTCCTGGCACAAGCATCGGCCCAATGCAGTGACACAAGGTTTGTAACTGGCTGAAACAAAACTGCAGGTGATGAAGAGCTGAGGAGGAAAGTAAAAGTTAGCTTTAACCACATAGATTTTTCCCAATCCACATTACCTCACAAATCTTTCCCTCTATAAGAGTGTGAAGACAGAGACTGAACTGGAAGGCAGGTAACACTAATTTAAACCTTCTGACTGTGAATGTGTCCTTGCAGTCTTACTAAGGATATACCAGGCAAACTTTAAGTCTTGCCATTCTGTATCCTCACAAAATTTACATTTGTATCCCTATTCCCTGTCTGTGTGCACAAGCTGAAGTTAATTCTAAGTTTTGGTAGTAGCAAAAGGTATAAGCACTTAAAATTAAAGTACAAAAGCCTTTTGTAACAAGAAATAGGAAGAAATTGTTATTCTCCTCCTTTGCTCATTACAGTTCTCATAAGCTGGTTTTTTTACTTAACCTTGGCTGGCTTACAATATTAACCAGACAAGTGTACATTTAGTTTTTTGGAGCTGGTTTTAAGGGAGAAGAGAGAGCAGGATGAAACATAATATTTACTGCACAATTTTATGATTCAATCTGGATGAATCAAAACCAGTCATCTCTCGAGCCAGGAAGTATATGAGAGTGTTTAAATGCAATTGAAAACTTCTTCATTCAATTCTACAAAGAAAATTCTCCTTCCAGCATAGATCAACCATTGACTGTCTCAACCCTTAACTATTAAGTTGTAATTCTCTATAAATCCTAAATCACTTGACACAGGAGCATCATTTAGCCAAATATTCCCCTGCTGTATTTATGCAGCTAATTCATCCTACTGAAGTGGACTACCACTGAAGTGGTCTTGTCCCAACGATCATTTTGAGTTCTGTACCTGTTTCCCCATGTCTTATTTTCCTTCTCATTCTGACAGGTTTGCCAGACTCAGAAAACACTCGGCATTCTACTGTCCAAGTCATTAATAAAAATACTGATTACTATGAGATACAGAATATTGATGAGCCCTCCTTGGTTTATTACCATGTTATACCATTTGGAAAGTTATACATGCTCTTTAAAATTTTTTTCTGAGCAATTCTATATCCCCCAGGCAGTAGACTCCTCCAGACCACTTCTCCTCATCTGACTCAAGAAAACACTGCACAAATACACTGCAAGAAAGTTTAGCCAAGTCAAGGATTGTAATGTCTAATGCTTCTCACCACCTGATCTGCACAAAGAAATTAAATGGGTTTGTCACGATTTGCCCTTGAGAAATCTGTTTACTTGCTAACTGATCTTGCTAACTGGCAGGGGCTTATAAGATGTCTATCCAATTATTCCTTGCTATATTTAAGCCAAACAGACTGGTCTTTAATTACCCAGCTCATCCTTTCCCTATCCCCTCCTGAAGTACTATGTTTGCTTTTCCCCAGATACCACTTTCTTCCCTATAGAGCCAATTCCTTAAATGCCCTAGGATTAATCACATCAGGCCCAGCTTCCATGAAAACATTTAAGAACTACATTAAAGTTAGAAATCTTCTGCGCCTTTCTTCATTGATATAAGTCCCTCAGTACAGAAGAGTCCCCTTAAGCAGCTAAAAAAGTGTTTTCAAAATACATAAATCCTAAAAGAAAACACAAAGTGGCAGTTATCTGGCTTAAGAAAATTTTCTTCCCATTCAGCAAGCATTAAGAAAAAGTGATTAGTACCAATAAAAATAATTTATAATATTGGAGCAATTGAGAGCATAACTGTGCATTTGGGTCTCAAGATATTTTAGAAGTGCATTTCTAATTCTCCCTCCCACCACTTATTTGAGCTTTATTGATCCACTTTTGGAAACTAAATCATAGTAGTAAAGTTTCTATTTTACCACCTTGAAAATTCTCTAAGAGCCAAAATAATCAAGATGGAGTTAAGAGAAACTTGGGTTTAGTCCTAGAACTGTGCCTGTAACTCATGAAAACTTCTGCCTTCCAAATAGCTAAGATGTGGTTGGAAAAAAATCAATTCCCGAGATGTATATCTAAGGGAGGTTTGCACAAGAAGGAATTGATTTTGACCATACAGTCCATTGTGGTATAAATGTCAAGGCAACAATTTAAACCAGGTTCTGGCCCCACTCTAATGGCAGCAATTCCAATTCTTGTCTTTACTTTTCAGTGACTAATCACATCAGCATATCTTGCTATGGTTGTGCACAATTTTGAACCTTACAGTGAGAGCTCTCTTAGTGCATAGGGCCTTGTTTCACATCTAAGCTAAGGTATGAACCTCCCACCCTCCTCCTTTTTTCCTTTGTAAAAACACCTCGGCTCTGGAAGAAATAAGCCTCACTAGGAACAACAAAGCAACTTTCTGACAAACTAATGCCTTCTCCAACTCCAGCAGTAACTCCTTACTGGATTACACGTGGTCACTATGATAAAGAAATAATTCTAGACAAGTCCTTGCTACCAAATTCCCAGAGATGGAGATGTTTCCTTGTGTAAGCTACACTGTATTTAATCTCACCATTTGTTCTTCCCATATTACTTTACTGTTCGCAGCAGTCCTACAGATGCCAGAGCAAACGACTCAGCCCCTGCGCAATGATTATTGATTGATTACCAAATCATTACCCAAGTCTTTTTTTTTATTTTATTTTTTGGACAAAGTTGCTGCAGGGGTTGAATATCAATTTTCAGCTTAGGTCAGCTTAAAAGTGCTTTAACAATTACATTCAGTTGATCCTAATGGAAACAATCCTGAAGTATTGCATTAAGGGCATCATGATATCAGAGAGTAAACCCTAAGCCACACAAGACAAATACAGCCATTACAATTAACTGCACTAAACTGCCTGAGCCAGCAGCAGGGGGAAGTGCCAGAGACCTGAGGCAGGATCACTCTCCCCAGCAGAATGCTGTGTAAGCAACAATCAGAAAAGAACATTGGCTTTTTTGTTTATATACCTGCTATATAACAACTTCTTTAAGAAGACTTACAATTAAGGACTGTGTTTTTAACAGGTAAAACAAACAAACACATCACCAAAAAAGAAAGTAACAATTCCATTTTCAAGGGGGCAATGTCTCCTCAGAATATCCCATCTGTCCAACATAAAATATTCCACTTGATCTTCAACTGGATCCTTCCAACACAGAATATTTAATTTTTGATATTTTGAAAGAAACTCAAAGGAAAACAACACAATCCTTAAACTACTTAAAGGAAAGACATGAGCTCATTTTTTCTAAGTTTGTTTTCCCAAAGGGCATTCAGCCCTCATCACAGGATCCAACCCACACACCCTCCTCTCTACAACTCACTGGAGAGACACTTTCCAACTGGAATTCTTAATATTTACTGAGGTTATTACAGATTGCATAAATAGTGTAACAGTGTATTTCTGTTGCAAAATGTAGAACTAGTTGCTTCAGCCCTCACATTCTCCTCACTTGACTCTCCCACTCCAGCAGACACATGCATTTTTCTCACAAGAAGAATAGTTCTCTGGAGAGACCAGCAATGCCCCACCCAGAAATTCTGCAAAATGCCCACCATTATGACTTTCACCAGAGAAATGGAATATCACAGGCTTGACAGAATCAGCATTTGAATCAGTCTTCCACTCCTGAACTATCTTTTGTCACTAGCAGTTCAAAAATATTCCAAATTGAACGCAGCCTAGTCTGTGGAGTAGCAAATCTACTGTTTTCACCTATTTTCTCCCAAGAAATCTGCAGTGCTACTTATGTTGCATGTGATAAATCCTTGCCTAAGTATCTGCATGCTATTTAAAAACATATCTTCAAGAAGAAGTAAACAACAAGAATTGCTGCTGACTGTAACAAATCTCAACCCAAAGACTACAGATGTTGTGAGATCTGAAACACTGCTTTATTTTATTCAACAGTGACAGACTAAGGATGGTGAGGCTTACAATAAAGAAAGCAGAGCAAATCAATAAACAGAGTAATAAATAGCTTGCCTACTGCATGTCTTTCACATCAAAGACATAAGAGTGATAAAAATACAGAGAATTTTGTCCTCAAAGTGAACTGTGACATGGTACTTGACTGGAGCTTGTTTCTCAGTGATACACTCCACCTACTTCTGCAGGCAGGACTAAACAATAGGTAAAAACTATTGAGCCATTGTATTAAAGTTCTGGGTTTACAGTCTTTCTCTACTAATTTGCTGGTAATTAATTACTTCCTATAAGTTTAATTACAACCACTTAAAGAAACACAGTGCAAGTCTGTAAACAAAGCTTGGTCAATTTGAGGTAATAGGTAATTGTTGCTAAATGAGATTTCTACTCAACTATGTTCATATGAAGCCTGCTCAACATCTTCAATATTACAGCATGAAGTTCCAGAGGAATTTTGAAAATTAACCGTGGAATTGGTTCCCAAAACAATCTAAAAATTTGTACTTTTTTAGACTGACAAAAAATATCCTCACAACAACAGACTTAGACACACTTGCAGCAGCAATGTGATCAGTTCATAGGACTGTCCTAGAAACACCCCCTCAAATAAAATAGAAAAACCTGGGTGAATAGAAAAATTCAAGGTGAATTCTCACTCCAGATTACCAGAACCAGAAGGTCATACTGACTAAATAAAAGCAGTATATCTACAGAAAAAAAAATTACATCAAAACTTTTCTTAAATTTACAAGAGGAAAACAAAGGGCATCTGCTAAGGAAGAACTTGGGGTTTGCAATGAAAACTAGTCTCTATGGAAGCACATTTCCATCGACTTCCTGCTGATTGAGATCCAGCTGGCTACACCGAAGTTCCCCGCCCAACTGAACTCTGGAAGGCAAATGCAGCAGCAAGTGCCACAGAGAATCTAAAGGAGGAAAACAACACTGAAGGGATGAGGAAAGTTTCCCTCAAGCACTTGCACAATAATCACCATTTGATTGTCCCTGGATTTCTGTCTCCTTGCCACACCGTTTTTGGACTGTACAGCTGATTACACTCATTACCTATTCAAGGTATAATTCAGTGAAGGCTGCAAGTTTATTGATTATGATTGAGGGGCCAACTGTCCTCACACACGACAGCTCACATTCCAGTCCCTTCCTTCACTGCCTATTCCTGTCTCTATTCACTCTACAGCTTTTCTGAGTTGCTCTGGCCTATGAAACTAATAACTCACGCTATTTATTACTGCTCACTGCTTTGTTTCATTTTCTTTGTTAGAGATCAAAATATTGCTCTCCCAGTGGTTCTGTTTGAGTCCACATGTACCACTTTAACTTTCCCTTTGGACAAGTTTAATATGCTTTAAAGTCATATTACAAAACAGATCTTTCAATGTAGCCCTACGTAATTACTTTCTGGTACAGAAACACAGTTTCAGTCTTCCTCAAATCCACACGTATCCTTAAGCACTTGAGCTAAACAGTATGAATCTTGGTTTAGAACTGCAATCATAGTTCCTTGTTAATCCCCAGTGTACACTCCTAAGCACTCAGCCTGTCCAGGAAAATGTGTATTGGTCCAACAATTCTTTTTTAACACTAAGACAGCTACAGGCAATGTTGCTTGAAAAAGCACACGGTATAAATGGAATGTTGGCTGATTAGTTCCCATTTATCAAATCAATTTTCTTCCCCTAGAACATACTCAGTTAAATCCCAAGGAATTATTCCATATAAGGTACTGTAACAACATCCCTTTCTGACCTCTGTGGTGTGATACTTGAAGTCAAAGTGGCAGCATCATGTTTCAACATTCCAAATCACACATTTCCCATTAATCAATAAGTCAATGGATCACTAATACATTTTTCATGGTGGGCCGACATAAATGCCTCTATTACAATGAAACCAAACGCTTGGCTATTTGTTTAAGAGCCTGCCCATAAGTGCTGAAGCCCAGGCAGTCAGCACCAGGGAGAGATGCTCACAAGGAACATGAGTGCAGGAAGAGTGTCTGGAGCTTTCTGCCTTCCCCCCAGCCTGCTCCAAAGGCACTCGGTGTGTTCTCAGTTAATGTGGTGCTGCAGCAGTTCAGAACGTGGGTCTGACCACTGCAAACAGGGCTGCTGGAGCAGAGGGAGCCTGACAGGGCTGCAAGCTCAGCTTAAGGTGTTTAGCAGAGTTCCAGTAGTTCCTTCAGACAAAAAAAAGGCCACCTCAACATGATTAGTTCACCTCAGACTGCACCATCAGATGCCCTGCATTTAAAGTCCTTGTTGATCTCACTCTGCCTGCCAAAACAAAGTTCCCAGGAATATAAACAGCTGGTACCTTCTGTGATTATACAACTTACTAATAAACAAAACAGTTGAGTCTTTAGGTGTTAATCTACTTTTCCACAGATCATCACTCAGTTTTCTTTCGCATCTTGGCACATTTTCTCAAATCCACCTTTGCTGACAAGTTATTGTAACTGTTTAGTAGTTGAAGTTGTTTCAAATAGTATATTTCTGTCTTCTTGTTTACACCTGCGAGAACATTTTAAGGTTATTTTTCAATTGTTAAGATCTACTGTTTCATGTGTCTCATCACCACAGCCTTAAAAAGTCAGACAGACTTCATGAATTCCTTTGGAACGTTGTTTGTCTTTCATCATCAAAAGCACATGCTGCTTTATATATCTATGCATAAAATTTTTCATTTTCCCCCCTGGAAGTTTGCAATTGTCAGCACTGCCATTTCACAAGTGGCTTGAAAAATACTACCACAGTCTTATTTACAGCAAGCATTTCAGAGAGCACTATGCATACATACAGGTGGCATGAATGCAACAGAGTTACATTGATAAATTAAGGTAATTCAGAACCTGAGCCTTCTGCTCATCTTGCTTGAAAACTCACCTGCACATATGTCTACCCAGGCACAACCTCCTTGCTTTGTACTAAAAGTCCCAGACAAAAGCAAAGAGAAGGGAATGAACAGATTTTCTGGTATGTCTATACATCTAACTTTAAACTAAAGTTTAAAGTGAACCAATTCATGCAGGAAAGCAGTCAGGCCGTAGCAAGATGGTAATGAAGGATAAATTAGCTCATAAATACTTCTGGATTGATGCATTAAAGAAATTCCTTCTGGTACTCAGCTAATCTCTTTCAAGTTAGCTTAGTTTAGGTGCAGTATACAAAATAAACATTTTGCTTCCATCTCTGCCATAGGTTATTTCTGAAACCTACAGGAAAAAAAGTGAAATTTTTGAAGGGTAACAGTATAGATAGCACATTTTATCCATTACAAGAACATCTTTCATTCCAGAGGATTGTTAGATTAATTTTCATGTAAAAAAGGCCCCCAAAAAGCAACACATGTTAATATGACCCTGCAACTATACAATATTAAACACTAAGACCAGACTCAGGATTTTACAACACAAAGATTTCTGCCTCCTTAGCAACATTTACCCTTGAAAGCTTTTATCACCTTTTGTTAAAGATACAGTGGGGGTAAAGGAAAACATTTAAAGCCTTGAAAACGTAAATAAGTGAAGCTTTCTTTTTAAAAACACCATTTATTTCCATGCCTTTTAGCTAAAGGACATGCAGAGAGAAAGAATCTTTTAGACAATACTAACCATTCTCTCATATATTAAAGTTCAGGCATGCTGAAATTTAGTTCAGCTTCTTTGAAAATAACTTGGATACACACAGAAATGGATACACTCTGAAAAAACAGAGGACGTTGTGGTGTCGACATATTCACCAGCCATGTGCAGTACTTCATTCCTCTCTTCGGCTCACCATGCGAGCTGAACTTTTGACACACCTGTTTGGTTTACAATTTCACTGGAGTCTTAGAAGTCTTACACCTTCTTCTTGTGTGGAGTATCCCAGTGCAACAACAACTGCCAAACTGTATCAAACAACTTGCACAACACTTTTTGTCCAGCCAGTGTCATCGCTCATCATCAACTGTCCCACAGTTTGGCTTCTCATCCTTTCAGATGGTGCAATCCTGCCTTCAACACGGAAGTAAGAACATTTACCTTGTTAGAAATCATTGCTTTTTTTTTTTTTTTGCCATCATCATTTACAGAACTCTGTAGGGAGAGGAGATGGTCTCAGCATCAACACAGCTTCAAACCCTTTGAAAACGGCCCTGTGTCTCCTTTGGTTGAGTTGTACGTTTTGGGAAGCAAAACAACAATGACGGGGTTTCCTGTCAAGGAATGGCACAGGCTGCACAACACTTGGCAGACCAAGATCCTACAGTCTAAGCAGACAGATGTGCTACACAAGAAATACTTAAATAAATTGAATAAGTAACACATGCTACAGTTGTCTGTAATTTTTATGCAAATACCTGCAAGAACATTCAATGGCTGTCCCTCTTCAGGAAAAGAAAAGTCTCAGAGTAGTCACTGAAATGGTTTAGTCCAGTATCAGGTTCGAACTTAACAGCAGCATTAGAAAACAAAAATCTGCAGTCCTTTCATATCCTCATAATTAGTTTAAAATGCCTATCAGAGACACCACCATCTCCCTCCCCTTCCCAGCACCATCAGAAAGCTGTCCATCAGCCACCATGTACTCTGCCTCAGACCAGCACAGCTCAGAAGTGGGTGCTCAGAGTGTTGTGTTTCAGACAACACTTGGCAAACCCAAAGGAAGAAAAATCTGTTATTTTGGTGAGACTGCAGTTCACAAAGCTAGAGTGGCACCAAGTGGTGAGCAGATGAATTTAGGTCTTATTTTGTGCGGTTTTTTGAATCACACTACAAGATACAATTGACATATTATGAGTTAAAATAAAATGGTTTGGCAGCTCACTTTTACTGGGGAATACAGGTTTTTTAGAAATCCTACTTAATCCAGATACACACACTCACAAAAAAAGAAGGGGTAGAATGTCCCACAGAGTACTTTTAAGTGAGCAAGGTTCAGAATTACTAAATTGACAAAAAGCATATGATTGTGAGTAGTGGGCAGGAAGTGAACAAAGGTATCCTCATTTTCATAATCAGATAGAGCCACAATTAATCTTGATCTGACCACATGACTTTTCACACTCAAGGCTATCCAATTGTCCACACTGGAGCCATTACATCTCTTACTATGCTCTAAAAGGAACACTTTTGTGTTTATTTCCCTCCTTTCCAGCACCTGTGACATGCCCACCACCCCTGTTCTTAAAACATCTTCCACGCTGTCACTTCTCATAGTAGCTCAAAAACAAAGAAACAAACTGAAACAAAACCACCAAAAAACCCCACAAAACACTCCATACCAAGAATACCCTGTACCTTCAAAGACCATATCAGGAGAAGGATATTCCCCTCTGCTTAGCCATGGTTACCAGACACTTCATCCCACTCCTCCCCACAATACACCAGATTTCTTATCAAACCGGGGAACAGAGGAGGAAGACAGATGAGTATTTCTGTGAATAACAGTTTAAAAAAAACCCAAATAAAAACCTAGTAAAACAGAGGAACAGACACCACCCCACCTCCCATTCCCATGCTGTTATGCTCAATAAAAAAAATCCCCTACAGCTATTTCAAGGGCACCAGTGCATTATTTCTATAGAAAATGAGAGATTGTTTTCATCATGCATTTGTACTATTAGGCTAACACCTAATAGGAGCTATTATTTACCCAGGCAACTGACAAAAGTGCTCATTCACATGGAACAAAGTATTTGATGTTAAATATTTGTTGGCTACTTTGGCCCAGTTTTTCAAGTAGAGGAAAGCAATTTCACCTTTTGCCTGGTATCAATGATACGCTGAGGATAGAAAAGTCACTGTCATGGGAGCAGTAACTAAACCCAAACCTGACTGAACAGCCACACAAATCTGAAAAAAAATACTGTGATTACTATCATGATTAGAACCTTAAAAAAAGGAGATGAATAGGAAGGGTGTATAGTCAAAATCACAGACAATGTTGGTCAAGTAGTTTACAAGTTCTTTCAATGTCTACAGAAAAACAAGTTCCAGAGAAGTGAAGAACTGGCGAGTGGAGCCTTATTAAAGCAGGTCTTTGTTGCACACAAAGCACCACAGTAACCACGGGCAGGTTTGTAATATACCAAGACTGCAGCTGGGGGGAGACTTCACTCAAGTAATTTGACAGAGGCTTAGAGGTTTCAACAGCCAGAAAAGTCCCTGAAGCTTCTGACCCCTTGGAGCTGCACAGGTTGTCGGGAACATGATCACATTAATATCATAATCAGGTGGTTGTTTTATTTTACTTCCAGGTAACAATGCTCAATCTTTACTTCAAAAGGCAGACAACACAAAATCTGAGCTAGTAAAGAGATTTTTACTACACAAAACCACCAACTGCCTCATCGTTATTTTAAAATTTAAATTCAAGGTCAGGTGGTTACATTCTGTGTATGAACATCCCGACTGCAAATTAATGCTTTGTCCATAAGCTCGACTTTCTTTCCTACTTTTAACAGATGGTAGGAATGTTGATCTACACATTAACAGCAACTGATTTCAAATTCCAAAACAAGAGAAATGATCTTTGTATCATTTCCCACTGAGAGGTAATTAATGGATATTTGCAAGCTGCTTGGAGATCCTCCAGTAAGGGTTTTTTTGTTTGTTTGCTTTGGGGGTTTTTTGGTGTCTTTTTTTTTTTTTTCCCCTAAATGCTGTGCAACATTTACAGCCTGTATTTCTCAAAGTGTTACACGGTTTACTTCTGTGAGATTCCTCATACCTTATTTCATTTTCTCATGCTTAAATTAGTTCCATCTGAGGCACCACCACCTTCACTCTCTGTCCCAGACCAAACAGCTTCCTCCCCCCAATCTCAAAACCCTCTAAAAGCTGGAGAATGTAGACTGTGGTAGGTATGCTGGTGGCCATTCCTTCATCACTTCCCTGTCTCCACCAACTCCATTGTCCAGTTTCACTACTGACAAGAGTTTTATGCTTAGACTATAAACGATTTAGGAGTGAATGACGAGCTTCACATTGTGTATTTGTACCCAGCACAGCAGGGTCCCCGTCCAAGGAGCCACAGTTCCTGCTAATTGCTATTTATTAGGAGCGCTCTGAAAGGAACAAGGTGAGAGGACTGTGTTGTCTGCAAAGATACAGCTGCCCGAGTTGCTTTATTTTCATCATTACAAACAACAAGGGGAAAACCCACGGAACAAATGTCCCAGTGTGCACTCAAGTCAGTGTTTTTATAAACTGTACAAGGACAGCTCTGCTTCCTCGCTGAAGTGGAAACTCAAAGTATTTTACAATAGCACTCATCTCCTTGGAGATATGGCCACTGGTAAGCAAGTGTTTGAGAATAAAAAATACTACCTACCAATTTATTGTAAATGAGAAGTTGCATGTTGTGCTTTATTTTTAATTCTTTCATGAATGAGTGTTTATCCTGGGATAAGTGGATATGGATGAATAGCAGACTAAAGTACCAACTGCTTTCTTAAAAGAAGAATTATCTGAAATCAGATCTCCTTTGTTGGATGAAAACTAAATTGCAGAGGGAATATTTAACTACATAAGGAGAAAATCCATAGATAAGCCACCACAGACTACAGTTGGCAGAGCTAATTGTCTTTATCACTTGCTCTCTCAGGCTTCTAATGGAATATTTTGTCTAAACAACAAAATACAGTATCATTAATATCCTCTGATACAGATTTCTTGATAATTAGGCTTTAACGATAACAAAGGGCTGACATTTGGATTGCTTAGCAGATATAACTTGTGTTTGCTCAAGAGACCTCAAGCCAAGTTCACCCATTTGCACTAAGGCAGAAAAATCTGAAAACTGCTCAGTGGGTTTAGCAGCATTTCTGACTGCAGTTGTAATATTGACTTCCCAGCCTTTGATGAGGACTCTCTTTCAGGTCAGGCATGTTTATTTTGCCGTATTTTTGTCTACCTTCCTCAATTCCCATTTTATGGTTCTCTTCCAAGTGTACAGTATGCATTCTGACACCACCAGAGAGGAACTGAAAACTGCATTCCAAGATCTTGTTTACTATCAAAAATTACACATCTGTGTTTTATGTGCTATACATATACATAGCCTGCCTTTTGCATTTCCTTTAGCTAACTGTTGTACAAAAAAAACCCTGGAGTTTTTGTTAATAACCACTTTGTACAGAGATAAACAATGCAAAGCCTAAAGGAGAGCAGAGCAGAAGGGGTCATTTCAGTTACTGCTGTCATAAATGACCATACTTGGTTTTATTTAATTTGCTTTCAGAGAGCATTACAACTAGCTCAAGTAACTAAAAGGCTACTAATTATCCTTCTTGAAAGAAAAGAATTATAAGGAGTTTCTCATAAAAGTCCATCTACTTCTAGTTCTGTCTAATCACTTGCTACTTGTCTGCAAATGGATTTGGTCTCATACATAATAATAATAGTGACAGATGTTTTTCTGCCAGTCAAACTTAAAATTCAAACTTCAGTTGATTATTATGAGTAATTTACAATTTCCTCCATAATTAAGGCTGCAACTCTGTTCACATTAACAAGTTCAATTTTGACCTCCCACTCACATCTATTAACGAAGGAGAACTTCAGTGATACGTGAGAATCATGGCAGGAGAAGAATTTTTCCTCCCATTTCAGAGTAAAGTGAAGGAGGAAATTCCAATTTATGGCAATGCATTATAGGTACTGCCACCTGTCTGTTATCTGTCACTTTATCGAGGGGAGACAAGGAGGGAGGAGAAGAAAGCAATATAACTTTACTGGACTCAAAACATGTTCTCATGCCTAGAACTGAAGCTGAGACAACAGAAATCTGATTTTAAAGGTAATTGACAGCTGCTTTACCAAGATCAGGACAGACTGTGGGCTAAGAAATAATAGGCAACAAACAAGCACTGTAGCAATCTTCCCTCTACTTTTGCCTCATTAAAACAAACCATCTTCCTCCATCCACCATCAGTAAGACCCAGAGAAAAGCAGAAAATTTTCATAACACAGCAGAATTTCTTTGGATGAGCTGAATGCAGTCCAACGATAACTGATTTATGATGTTCCAGTATTAAAGGTACTCACTGGATTTCTAAAAATTCCTCTTTGGGCTGTGTCTAACAGAGACAGAAGGAAGGTGGTAAGATGTAGCTTAATGGATTTATCTACTGAAAATCTAACGCACAGGGACAATGTTTTGTTACCCAGAGTCCAATTTTAAAAGTTATTAAGATTTTAATAGGCTCACTAGATCGGTATGTTGACTCTGACAACCTAATTTAGGCTCAGTGGCAGTTTCAGAGATGCTGCATTAACTGTTGGGGGGGCCAGTTTAAATAAACTCCTTACTTCAGAAGAGCCACAAACCAAAATCAGCTCTTCAGAACAGCTCAGGTTAAAGGATTCAAAAACAACTGAGGGACCTGAATAGGCAATACAGAGCCAGGGCCCATAATGAATTTCTAAATAGACCTGTATTTGATACACAGGACAGAAGGCAGCAAGGAATAGCCTTTTTGAACAACTTACAGGGGAAAAAGAAAAAAAGACTTGAATCTTGGTTTTTCTCTCTGCATGCAACACACTGAATAGTAGCTGGGGGACTGAAATACAACTGAGAAAAACATAGATTAAGAAATTTGTTTTTATAAAAATCTCTGTTTCATTCCAAAACCTGTGGTTAATCAAAACTCACAATCATTCTTCCGTCAGAAATTACTCCTAAGCTTTTATCTTTAGTGAGGGGGGAAAAAAGAAAAAAATTATTTTCTGCTTGTGGGTTTTCTGGTCTGACTTTCTGCTCCACATCATATGCTTTCCTCTTATCAGCAACAAAATAAAAAGGGAGAAAGTAAAACAAAATCTTGGTACCAACATTTAAATAGCAGGAGGCTTAATTCCAGTGCATTTTTTTTAATTAGAAATTATGTTTAAGCTTATAACTGGTAACTGATGTTGTTCCTCAGCTGGTAAAAAAACACTTAAGACTGATATTTATTACAACAGAAACTTAAGACTGCTCATTTACTGGCAGAAGTTTATTCTCACTAAAGCCCTTTCTGAAGACTTGAGAGTAGCATGAGCATCTCTAGTGGAAGCTTTGGAAAAAGAAACTGCCAAGACACTTGTCCACCACTCCTTCTGCAACAGCAGCTGTGAGGTTTTCCATTAAGAACATTTCAGCAATTCTGGAAAGACAGATGATGTGCCAACTCAAAGTTCTCATTAGATATTAATACTTACAAGTATTCACCTGAGTCTACTTTTTGCACCTTATTTTTAAGTGCTGTGCATTTCCCTCAGACAGAACAGTTTCCATTCTGAGAACACGAGGCAGAGCAAGATCTTTAGAAAATGCTGGAACAACTATCCTATCCCTACCTAAACAAGATCCAAATGCTTACAAAATAGAAAAGTAAGACCACCACAATGCTGGAATGCTGGCACCCAACAAGAACCCAGGGCACTCCCTGCTCTCCCTCACACTTCAGAGCAGGTGATTAATACCTAAGGGGGCCTTGCTTTCATCTCTCTGAGAGGGCGAATCTGTTCAACAAATAATTCACGTTAAGGGCTACTAGGTCATTTGAAATCATTCAAGACCTGTGTTTTTACCTTGAGCACTTTGGTCTAACCCCAAGTTTACTTGACTATTCTTAGTGTTTGAGACACTACAAGACCTCAGTTTACATTCTGTTGCCAACACCTTCTGAATTAGTTGCTGCCACTGGGTTCACATCTCCTCTACTGGTTTAAAGGCATCTGGTTCACAGTGTTTACATGTATCATTTGTTCACAGATCAAGTGAAGGAACAAGTATTATTCCTGAGATGTCTTAGTTGTTGTCCTGACTTGCCAAGGGAAAAGAAAATATGCATTGATTGGTATGATACACAAAAGCCTAAAGTGTTAATATAGTGGTAAGAATAAAAGTTGACATATCCAGTTACAATGCACAGTTGTGTTATTCCTGTATTTTCATTTGATCACAGGCCAGTACTACCAGTGTGAAGTTGAAGAATTCTTGAAGGAGGCAATTAAGATATGAAGGTTCCTCAAAAATCCTGGTCAAGTTTGACTCAAAGACAACTCCCTATCCTTTCTAAAATTCCATTTAACTCTTCAGATACATATACCCTGCTAACTCTAGATGATCCTGCCCAGCCAGCATTCCTTGGTATCCTGATAAGTGTTTGGCCCCAGTTAATCTTGCTGCTCCTTCCTTCCGAAGCAATGCTTTGTTTTCCTCAGACCATTGTGCTCCACACTTTTCCTCACACAACACTCCCCTTGTGAGGCTCAAAGCCATCACAATATTCTACCAGGACCTTTGACTTCATACCCATTTCCCTGTTATTGATGTCGGTTCTAGGTTTCAGGCTGGATTTCCTTTGCAACGTCTGTCTCAAGACAGGAATAGGATTGACAATCCCGATGTTCATATTCCAGACGGCAGAGTTAGAGGAATGCCTGCCTTATCTGCTCCCACCTTCTTGCTTATTGGTACTGAGGCTTCTGCCATCCCTTGGAGGTCTTCCTGCATATAACTGAAGTGCGAGTTCTCCTTATTTCACCCACAAGCCCACAGGTGACAGTGCAGCGTAAGACAGACACATTACCTAAGCTCACCTGATTTTTCCATCGAAGTTGATGCTTAACGACAAGTCCATTTTCAGCCTGTGTTGGCAGCTGGCAAAGCTCTGGTACACAAGGACTCCAAAGCTAGCTCCTGCCTACAACTGGCACCCCCACGAGATAAGACTGACTTCCAGTGAAGTGACCCCTCAGTGGGACTGCTGCATTTATCAGAGGAGGGGAGGGCAGAAGGAAAGGTTGGTGTCCTAACAGCACCAGCACAGAACAAACAGATCATTATCCACACTGCACTATCAAATACAAGGATGCACAACTTCCTTGAGACCCACAATTAAATACTGCAGATTATTTAAATTAGCAGATTCCAAGATGTTCATCAGCAGAGGGCCAATTCCATCTTCACGCATTTAAGGCGCATCAAAAGCAAATCACACCAACAGCCAAGCACTTACTCTCATACCAGTGATTTGATTCAGTCACACACAGATTTCATATTGCACTCCAAAGACACCCATAGCCTCTTTTGAAGTACAACCATTTGCATCTTCCACTTAATTCTCCCCATCTCTCTAAACAGAAATCAGAAATCACCAAGCTGAAGAGCTCTGTCAAGTCTTTCTGAACAAGGAACACTTTATTAACCTAATCAAAACATCTCCCTTCCAACACTTACCATTCAACACCATATTTTACCCTTCTCAGCACTAAACCACAGCTATGTTCACCTTTATTTCTTAGCAATAGAGCTGATCTGAATACACCAGCCCAGGCAAGAGCACCATGGTACTCAGCAATTCACTTCTCCCTTCTACAGTTACCCTGTCACATGTAATACAAAGAAATCATGCACCTAAAGCCATCCAAACAAAACAGTGCAGTAGATGAACAATATCAGAGCACTATACATTCCTAAATCAGCCTGACAGGGTAAGGGCAGTAAGTGACACCTCTAATACTGTTCTCAGGAAAAAAAGACATGCACAAAAGCAAGCACTCTAAGTATTAATGGCAGTTTTAAAACATCATACTACTGTCACCAAAAAAATGAACAAAACTGCCATCTTAGGAGCCCCAAGACACCAAGGAATTTTAACGTGTCTTTGAAATTGGTATTGCCTGAAACACAAGTCCAACTTACTGCTTGTTTGAGAAAGAGACCCATTTACTCTATCACCTGTGTGGAGCTGATATCCTCCAGCTGCAGAAATGGTGTGTGTTAAGGGGCAGTAGGGAGGCTCCATTTCAGGGCATCCCAACATCCCTGCACTGCAACAGCTGCAGCGAGGCAGAAACACTTCAGGGAACGGGCAGGGGGATCTGCTGACACACATCCCGGGTGGGCCATAAGCCTCACTTCATACTGACACAGATCCACCTTGTGGGCTGGTGCATAAAAAAAAATTTCCATAGAAATCAAGTTCAGAACAAAACACCACTATGAAACAGATATTTTAAAGTAACTACAGGCTGCTCTACCAACATCATAATACATCTCTTCAAACACTGGCTTTATCAACCTAATTAGTAATCTGTGCCATCACGACAATGAAAAGAATATAAACCATTATATGTATTACATGCATAAAATACATGGATCTAATTTCAAATCCCTTACAAATTACCTGTCACAATTAAGTCATTCACTGGGAGAAGCTGATATACACACACACAAGCACACACACAGTTTTTTAAACCAAGATAATGGGCACACTGCTGCTGGTGGGCAAGTCCTGATCATACATTATATTGCACTTCCTAACAATTTTGATGAAAACTACAGGTGGAGACAGATTATAATGGGTATATCTAATTGAAATTCATCTCCATTTTGCCTCAGATGGAAGACACGCTGCTTGAGCCCTGAAACATATTCAATTTCATTCAAATTGCATGCAGATTTTCAGGCAAAACTGAATTTATTAAAAAAAGTTTTGGAGACTCCTGAAAGAGTTCAGAGTGCTGCAGATGCTTTATAACTGTATTTTTGGCATCTGTGACTCTTCCACCTCCATGAAAGCTCCTTGCCAAGGCAAGGAGAGGATGTAAATCCCACAGAGGTCTGTCCTTTCACAGGAGTGACATCTTCCAGTGACAAGTTTCGGTCACTTCAGGTCCTTGTGGATTCACTGGAGCATTAGCTGTTATTCAGCATGGTTCCTTCCAACACATTCCCATCAAAACATGACCAACTCATCTGCCTTTCAACTTTCAAAATCATTGTGTGACTTACGGTAACTTGTGTGTTCTGGGGGGTTTTTTTGTGTTTCGGTGTTTTGCAAGTGAGAAGACTCAAAGCTGCCAGTTATACTGAAAATTTGGGGGG
>VZRE01008398.1:38256-91309 GCA_013396775.1 Cephalopterus ornatus | reverse complement strand
GGGGGGAAGCAAACTAACACCACCACAGCATTCCCTTCTCCTTCCATTTGAATACAAACCAGAAGTCTGCTACATCTCACAATAAAAACCTCCAGCAAACTCCACTTAATTGGGGACACTAATTGTCTGGACATCCTTAAAGAAAAAAGATACTGAACAAGACGTTTGAAGCAGCATTTGTAGCAAATAGTAGCTAACATGGCCCTTCTCTTCCTGCCAGTCATTGATGTAATCCCATTTTAAGTTAATTCAATGAAGAGCCTGCCCTGTCATGTAAACTAATCATTAATCCAATTACGTGACAGAAATTGATACTCTATTGCTCCTGCTATTGTCTCCAAACTCCAGGCACGCCACAAACCAGGAATCTCCTCTAACAGTCATCTGCACACAGAAAACAGCAGCCCTGAATCCTGACCTTCAGTGCCATGATTGCAAAGTCACAGTGCAGGAATGTGGGAATGAGGGATGCTGACAAGTAGGTGACCCTGTGTGGTGTTAGCCCTCATTACTGCCTAATGCTCAAAAAAAAAAAAAAAAAACAAACCCCAAATATAAAAAGAGGATTTAATTTTTGTTTTGACAAAGATTAGGCAGAGAAATAAAGGGTTAACAGAAGAAAACAGAAATTTAGAAACCAATCTCATTTTAAGAGCGGATCCTGGATTAAAGTTCAGAGCTTGAAAATGCCTTACTATTAAGGCTCAAGAATTTATTTGTTACTGCATTTTAGTTTGATGTACACACAGGGAGAAGTACTAAATGTGCTACCTTTATGAAACAATAGATAATAGAGAAGTATTTATCACTATTTGAGAAGACAGTGACAAACCTGCTTTCTATTAGTGTTGTTTCAGAACAGAGATTTTTCCTTTTGCTGTTTCTCTTAATAAATCCAAGAACACAAAAGGTAAACATTGGTTTGTTCCACTTTCCTTTATTTAGGCAACGATAATTAAATCAAGCTGAAACACCCCTACACTGAATTTCCACATACAATTCCTCAGGAAAGGAATAAAGGTGGGACAGGAAGAGCAAAAAGTGTGATGAAAACCACACCTGCAACCAATTCTACCATACCAAGTTCGGACTACAGGAAAGCTATGCAAGGCAAAAGGGCTACATGTAGAATTCTTCCACCTAAAAATGAAAGTGAAATATATTTCAGTTCTCAAAAGGGGATTAAGTCAGACCATATCCCAGTCTCACTTCCCACCAGGAACAGTCCAGGACTTCAACCCATGCTATATGAAGAGCTGTAGCAACAGCGGGCCAAGCAAACTACCAGGTCCTGCAGGCACTGAACTCTGGATCTGAGATAATTCTCAAGGAAAGTATTTCTCAGAAGCTGGCAGAAGATTACAGGACAATTCCAGAGAGCAAAATTTTCCTCCACTGGAACCTGGATAGCAAATTATGATTTGATCACAGATAGGAAAAAATGTCATACACTACAACATCCTTCAGACAGGACGTGCAGTCATCCAACTCCTTTGGTTTCTTTAGCCATTTCTCACCTCTAGGTATAAGTAGCACTACAGTAAATATAGAGTTATTATTCAAGAAAAGGAGAAAGTGTTATGAAATGTTAGTTCCTGATGACATTGAGACCCTTCAATTGCCTAAAATAGGTATTGGCAAGGCATACCTCAAAGACAAAAGTTGTTCAATGCACCCACACATGAATTACTGACAGTGGGAAACCCTCTGTACAAGAACCAGCGTGGATCTCCTGAAAGCATAAGCAGTCAGAAAACACACTAAACTGACCATCTGTTCCTCTCTGATAACATGAAATTAAGTAATTTATTTATTCAGCACTTAAAGCCTCTCCCCTCTCTTCTTATTAGTCAAGGATGATTATACTAAATCCAGATGCAGTTAACACATTGTGCACTCAAGTGAGCAATGTCCTTACAGCACATGACTTTCCTTCTGGCTCCCCACCTTCACAGTCCCAGCCGTATTGCCCTGAAGCCCCTGTTTGCCTGAAGCTCCTATTTGTTCTCCTCTTCTGTGCCTGCAAGCTGGGCAAGTATTAAGGAATTTTGTACGATGATTAACTGAAAAACACAAGTATTATACACTCTCCTGTGGGCCACAGTAACCAAAAACACCTCAGCTGATCTGCACATCTGGCTACAGCTCCTTCCTTTCTACAGGACACAGGACTGCTCTTTTAAAGGTTATTTAAAACCTTTGAATTGGTGCAGTTTTAAAACAACAACATTGACCCATTGTTTTGCAGAGTTTTCTGAGGTGGTGTGTTTGGTTTAGTTTGGGTTTGGGGTTTTTGTTTGGTTTAAGATGAAGAGGCTGCGTTGGAAAGAGATAATTGAAACAGCAAGACATCTTCCTGCAGTCCTGCATCCCACAGTAATGCCTCTGGAGTCCCAGGAGCCTCCAGCAGAAATCCCCTGTACATTCTGATGCTGCACACAGACAGCCCTTCCCTGGAACCCTTTCAAGATGACACACTTTCATCCGCAGCAGCTTTAGGATTAGCCTCTAGGAACTCATTAGAAAATGAGCCCAGGTTTTCAGTGGACTAAGGCTTTTTTGCCACAAAGGTAGATATGACAAAAGTTCTTCTTTAAATAGCAGATTCCCTGTATTCTTCCAGGAAAAGAATGCCAACTTAAGATATCTTGAGCTAAGGTCACCCTTTGTTTTGTAGGTTTGAGTTATGACATTTCTGCAGCCGTTACTGGCATTTCTTTGAGGCCCAAAAAGCCCTTGATTCCTATATATATATAGCCTTTTTCCTATTTGCTTTTACTATTAAAGCATAAAGGCTGGATTGAACCGTTCATCCCTCTTGTAAACCAAGAGGAACAAAGTCCCATAAAGCTCAGCAGCTCACCATCACTTGTCTTCAGGCTCACACATCCTTTCAAGTCAAATTACTGCTCTGGAAAGTGAAGCTGCAGTTTAAACCAGCTCACTAAGGGCATTTTCCACGTGATAATTACTTAGTTCCAAAAACTTCACTTCAAACCCAGTTTTTGTTGTTTTACCTTCAAGTTACCAGCACATATTATTTCCCTATTGCAAACACGAGTATGATTTTTTACTGCAAATCCATGATTTTGCTCAGATCCACACAAAATGTAACTGTGATTTGTAACAAAACAGAAAACTGCCAAGTGCTCCAAGTGCCTCCCAGCTTTAACAGCAATATTGAATGAACTTGGGCAGGACAGGGGGGAGAGGGGAGAGAGAGGAAAAACCCCAAACATTTAACCTCAGTGAAGCTAAAAGTTAAGGTTTCAGAAAATCCAAAAAATATCTGTGTTGACATTAATATTTTAACTTTCACATCTCGTGATTCCCATGATGTCAAATAGTAGTTGTGCAGAAAAAAAAAAAAAAGACTTCAGCTGAATCAACAAACAAACCTCAAGAATCTAATTTATTTCATTTGTATGTCCTTATGTTGGGGAGGAGTGATAAAACACCCTTACAAACATGAATTTCAAATAAATTCACATACTACTCCCATAAACAAAGATCCTGCTATGTAGTATAAGGAACCTAGCAAAATGGTACTTTTATAGACCATCTGATTAGAAATTGATGCAACATCCAAAGTAGCAGAAAACTTCCAATATAAAACTATGTATTTTATTTTCCTCTTACTCCTTTCTAATGTTCTTATTTGTTACAGGTTCATAACGTTTGGTCTCTTTCCAATTGACTAAAATCATTAAAGAACGCAACAGTCAAATAAAAGATACTATTAAGTAAGTTAAAATTTATTTGCAGGTAGAGTCAAATACTCTGAGTCTGAAATAAATTCTAGTTTTCCAAAACTTTTCACACCTTCCATTTAATTTTGCTATGATTTATGAGTCAGTCTCCTGGGTGCCTGCTTTATATAAAAGAAACATTAACTCAGTGGAGGCAACAGTTTGGTTTTTAATAATAAAAAATGCATACTGTTTATACCATTATTGCTTAGGAAATTAGATAAGATCCCTTCTAATACCCTGCTCACAGGATACTGTAGCAAACCACTTAACATGCAATAATAGAGTATTGACTGGCACAGGGATAATGCAAGACAGAGCTCCCACCAGATCAGACACGTCCCACACTGTCAGAGCCTTGGTAGGAATGTGTTTGTTCCACCTTAACAATAAACTTTTGAAAAAATATTACCTCCCAGGCATAAAAAGATCAAATTTAACTGGAATGTTTTGTGGTTATGTCATAATAAACACTGTTCATAATAATCAGTTGTTTAATGAACAAAATACTTCTCGCCTTTTGTCGGTAAAGGCTTGTACTGGGGTTCTCTGGACTGCTGCATGTGCACCACAAGAAGGCAACAGAGCATTTCCCACTAATGGCACCCAAAAATACACATCTGTCATAGGGTTTCTGCAATGCTTTCTGCCTATGTTTTTAAAGTCTTCTTCAGTTAGTCCTGAGCAGATGTGCCCAGCCACACCTCACACGAGCACAGGAGGCTCTGCTTGGTTAATGTGATCCTGCAGGCACAAAGCACTGCAATCAATGCTCAATCCACAGGGAAATGGACTCTTAACTTCCTTAAACCAATCTTAGCTCTTTCCCAACTTGTCAACACATTTATTGCACTTCCAACGTAACACTGGCATCACCTGACTGTTCAAGTAGGCAACATAAGCATCTGCCAGGGCCAAAGACCATCAGAAATAACATAACACCCCAAGTCCTGCTGCCTCCTCAACCAGCACCCTACAAGAGTCTTATCAGTGCTGCCACTTTGGGGACCACTGTGACACCTCCACTCCTCCCACTGTCCTGTAGCAGTAGGACTGGCAAGGCCAATCCTTGAGGCTTCCCTCATCTTCCCAGGCAAATGTGACTGTCCCATCTCTTGATGTGGAGGAGCACAATGGAGTTACTGACAAGCTGTCATTCAGCTTGGGGTTGACTCTTCTTACACAAGTGTATCTGGCTGTAAATATCCAACAGACACACAAATTGCAAAATAAGTAATTCCCATGCACCACATCCCACTCTGCCTGTAAAGTACTGCTTCATTAAAAGAAAGCACATATTTTTATACGTGCTTTCATACAGCTGTACATACCAGTAAGAAACAACAAAAATCTCCATGTAAAGCAAAGCCATCTGCTCCTTTCACAGGGAGTTTACATTTACTTTAAAAGGACAGAGACAATTTGTAATTTTGCCAGAGTTCAGTTGGTCAGGCATTTTTTCTTTATTTGTTTGGTTTTTGAAGTAGAGTTAGAGGTACTTTTCTGTACTACGATCACTCTCAAGTCCTCCTGACAGAGTTCCTCATTTTCACAATCACTGTTTTCTATTCTTTTTCTAAATATTTCTGTGTCCCAAGCCAAGGCATGAAAGATACATAGAAAAACCCGGAGGACTCACTGACATAAAGGAGAAATAAATGGCAGTGCTGCCTTGGCACTGAATGCCATCCAATGGACAAAGTGAACAAAATAAAACAATGTTTTCCCAATGCAATGAACTTGTATAGATTAAGGAACTGCACTACCCATAAATGTAGAAGTAGAGCTGTTCTGAGATGGGAGGCAGAAGAAGAAAAAGTAGCCAGAGACAAAGGAGAATTTAAATTCTGGGTAATTTCACCCTTTTTTGGAGGTAACTGGAAAAATACCAAAATGTTTTTCACTGAAAAATTAAAAAGTACAGACTATTTCTCCCACAGTGCACAAGGCATTTAAATACTTTGCAGCATGGGAAAAGCAGTTAGCAGAAGGGAGATGTGAAACAACAAAATGTCAGCTCTCATGAGACTTCAAAATATTTTTATTTATTTTCAGTAGAAGCATTTAGAGGCAAGGGAGTAGAAGCTTTTTCTTTTTTTTCTTTGTTAGAAAGGAATATGTGAAGTGAGTCACTTAGCAATTGGTTTTTCTCTTCCAACAGTTTTTACTGAAAACAATGTTTCCAGTCCAAATTTTAAACTTCAGCTCATTGATTTTAAGCTGAGTTCCAGAACTCTTCTTGAAAAATTTCAGCTTGTACCAGGAAAAGAGGCTGATCTGCATAAAGGCAACATTTACTCCCATGGATGTACAACCTCTGCTCCACCCAGAAATCCCACTAAACAGAAAAACGCAGATCAAGGTATCTAAGTGCTTTCCATCATGAGTACAGATCACAAAGTGGAGCCTTGTGCACATTACCACAAACTTACCAAGGAGTTGTACTGAGATTTTTTTAAACTATTTTGATATCTGTTTCATTTAAAGCTATAAGCTAAAAAATCATTTCAATTTTATATAGAGCAAGCATTAGGGTGTATTCAACAATGATGACATGAAATTCTTCCACTGCAAAAACGTTATGAATCCCCAAGGAGGAGGATTCAAAGGTTCTCTGGGAGAAGAATCCTTGTTCCTTCGGTGCTGACTGCAAGACAAGTCTCAAGTTGCAAATATTGCAATAAAGCCTGTTTTGACATCAACAGCAATAATTCACATAAAAAAAGACCCAGATAAAAACAAAATCACTTGAGAATAGGTGTTTCTGCACTCATCCAGCTGCATCCCAAACTCTTTTAACATCAAGTTATCCAAGGGAGAAGAGGTTACAGTGACACCTGCTTGCTCTAAGGCAGCCCAAGGCCCTTCACTTGGCACAGGCAAACACCTTTGCAGCATTACTTTCAGATGAATACAACCCAGCTAACAAGTAGGAGTTTTGGAAGAAAATTTCTCTGGCACTTAGACTTATTTGTGAGTTTGGCCTCCTAGAATTTAGAAGGCCTGCCTTTCTTCAATGCTAAACAGCCAAATCATCTTTTGTCCCACGAGTTACCTAGAACAATGTCAGTAAGGTGAACCTTGTACAAGAGTTCGATAGGTATGAAGGCAGACAGAGACATCAGCAGCCTCACTGAGGCAAGGATGAGCTAATGGTTGAAGGTCATCTCTGGTTAATACGTACCTTCTTCCTATTTCCATCTTGAACTTCATCTTCCTGCATAACTGAAAGCAAAACACTGAACCCTTCTTTGTCTCAGCTCCCCCAACACCTCTGCTTTGAGGTGTTATACAGCTTGTCTCATCTGTGCTGTGCTTTTCACTTCTTTATTGTATATCAGCTGAGAAGAGCAAAACTTGAACTGCAAATACGAAGATATTTTTACTCGTTTCTTTGGAGAGTGGCAAGTGGTACATGAATAAAAAAAAAAAGCATCAAGGTAGAATTAACACAGATGAAAATATAAAATTAACATAGATTGCAATACAAACACCTGCCAAACAGACAAATATAGTGTACAGTAGCTATGCAGCTGCTGCTATTTAAATTTTACATCTGGGGCATTAATAACCTACAGAAGGGGAAACCCTCTGAAATGAGCACAGAAATACAAAACCCAAACAAACACAAAAAAAGCTTTCCAGGGTCAGTCAGATTTCAAAAGTAACCCAAAGCCTGTCAGTCAGCCTCCCACCACAGGAACAGTGCATCCCTCTACTGTCTATAGGTAACAAGAGCTCTGATGAGGCAATTCACTTGCTGGCACTGCTGCTGTTCCCAGTGAAGACAAGACAAGTGGGACTTCATGCAAATTGAACTAATCCTCAACACTTGATCAACTCAATTAGCTCAAATCAACCCAAGTGTTTCTCTGTCTGCAGTTACAGCCCAACATGGATGCAGGCAGGCTATAGTGGCAAATTACATGCAAAGAAATGCAGATTTGCTCTGCCTACCCTCCAAGATGGCCAGATGTGACCTGGTTTGAATGTTCCACACCTCAGTTAGCAAAACACTGTGTTGATCTGACCTGGTCAGATAAATCCTGCCCTGTGTCAATATGAGCTGGGAATATTTCCAAGGAAGATATTTGGTTCATAACTAAACAAAACAAGGAGGACTAGCACAATCAACATCAGTATTCTAGGAGAAATTTCTGTGTAAAACCAGAGAACATTCGTGCCTTACACAAGTTTCAACTATTTCAATGCAAAAAGATAGAACTGCTTTGTAGGATAAGAGAATCCCAACTTAGATGACCTTGGTGCATTTGTCCTGAGATTCCAAGATGTCTCCATGCAGAGAAAATGAGAAGAAACATAACCAGCTTGCCCCCTTCGCTCTCCTTTCTCTTTGCTGCCAAGAAACCACGCTGGCCACTGAGACATGGACAGATTACAGCACTGAGGAGTATTGGTGATTTTATTGATGAGTCTCTCAAAGCATTACTAAACCAAAATAAGTTGTTCACTTCTCAGCTAGTCAAATGGACTGATGATTATTATCTTTACCATGGCAGATGATAAATGAAGCTACCATACCCACAGAGGTCCTTGACCCAATTTCACAGTTAGTCAGGGACTTAGCCAAAACCTTTGAGAGGACAATGTCTAATGATGCTTGTCGCTACTCAAACTATTCCTTGGCAACTCTACTTGTAACTCATCTGCCAAAACAGATATTCTTCAAAAATCAGCACAGCTGCCAGTGCACCTCATGAAAGTCAATACTTATTCTTACTCTCCCCTCTCTGCGCCCCATTGTTAATATATAATTCTTTGTAGTTCCACCAAGAGCCTCAAGGTTTTCTTTTTCTGATGACAGGAGGAAAAACGGTGATACTTGATAAAAACTCTAAAAAACAAAACAAAACCAAAAAACCACACACTTGTTTCAGTCAAGCCCTTATAACAACAACCCAAATGCCTATCTGAAATTTTACTTTCACTGCATATGGCACTGTACAAAAGTAGAGGCACAAAGAATCGGATTTTGAAGCCACCCAAATTGGACATAAAGCTGATAGTTTTTAGGAGTGAGGTCAGGGAAACATCAGGATAAGATTTCTGAGAAACATACAGAAGAACTTTACCAACTCACAAAATAAAGTGTATTCTACACTCGAAGTCAGGGTATGTTGTTTGGGAAGGTGGGGTTGTTGGTTTATTTTAATCGGTTCATTTGTTTGTTTTCCTTTGAAGAGGAGGCAGATTTTGTGAGAGTTTGGGATTCCTGAAAAATATTTCCTTGCACAGCTGTGGCACAGCTCTGACTCCTGCAGGACTACCCACTTGTGTAAAAGCACATTTGTGTTCAGCTGTTAGGGACAGAGAAGTCAATATTCTACAATGGAATCAAAGATGCTGGTGGGGAAAAAAAACACCTGAAATCAAAGCCTGTACTAGTTTTGGTTGGAATAGAGTTAATTTTCTTTGTAGTAGCTCCTATGGTGCTGTGTTTTGGATTTGGGCAGTAAGCTGAGTTTACACAAGGATATTTTGGCTCTCATTGAATAGGGTTCACTCAGCCCCAAGGCCTCCCCCATTTCCCTCACTGCCCCACCAGTGAGCAGGGAAGGGCTGCACAAGAACCTGAGAGGGACCACACTGACCCCAGCTGACCACAGGGACATTCCAGACAATATGACAATGTGCCCCGCAATTAAATCTAACAGAAAGAAGGAGGAAGTGGGATGATGTTCGATTTTGTGGTGTGTGTCTTTTTTCACGTCATCGTTACACGTGCTGGAGCCCTGCTTTCCTGGAGATGGCCCTGCCTGCCCATGGGAAGTAATGAATTAATTCCTTATTTTGCTTTGGGGTCTGTTCAGTTTTGCTGTATCCATTAACTTGTGGGTTGAGATAAAGGCAGTTTTTCTCACTTTTACCCTTCAGATTCTCTCCTCCATCCTGCTGAGTGAAAGCGAGCGAGTGGCTGCCAGCCAGGGTTAAACCAAAACAAATCCCCCAAACAAACCACCAACTACAAATGCAGTGTACTAATCTAGTGTTTATTAATATTCAAGCCACATATTATTATCCTCCACACAGCCACCCAAGCAGAAACAGATATACCTTACAGGGGTGTTATGAGATTAATTAGTTAATAACTAGAAAACAATTTGAAGGTGTAAAGCCATGTTACAAAAATGCTAAGCACCGTAACATTATATATGTAGAAATGAAGGTGAGCTTGCCTGAAATTCTGAGGCTGATTGCATGTGAAGTAATTACAGGAGCAGTTCGAGTTATTTTCTTGCTTAATATAACAATCCATGTCCCAGCCCATCAAACCATTGTTTCCAAGGAGTGAATATTGAGTGGAACTAAGAGTTCACAGTAATGGAACTGTTCTCTGGAGAGCACAATACATATCACTACCTCATAAGAAATACAACTGGAACAAAAAGCAAACCTCAAAATGAGCACAGGAACCAGGGAGATGCTATTCTTTTATCCATGCCTCAACCAGAAAAATTAAAAGAGAAGCTTAAGAAAGAACATCCCAGAAGAAGAGTTCTAATCCTATCTTTTGTGCCTGTTAACTTCTCTGTACCGGGAGAACAGAACATTGACAACGATGCCTCAAAACCTGCTCAGAGCACTTCAGGAAGATTTCCTTATGTGCACACATATACACCCGCACACACCAGAAATATAGGCCAGATTTAGGTCTCAGCTTCAGCAGATTTAACTCAAGGAATTTGAGCAATTCCCTAGAAGTGACTCTGTACTTGTCAAGAAATGAAGCCATCTTCCAAGCCCCAGAGGTCTAGTTCTGAGCTTGGCAGTCTCCAGAGCAGCACCCAGCTCCAGTTCCAGCCAGCATTACTGCACAAGTATTAACAGAGCTATGGAGCAACCCTTGACAAGTCAAAAGCATGATGAGGCAAAGTAAAAATACAAACAAACCAAATAAAAAAAAGTGATCATGTTACTTGGAATCGCCACATTCCTACATCATTGTCCGGGCATTTCCAAGTTAAAGATTCCTGTCAAACTGTCCTCTTGCACATTGCATGTCACTATTGCGTAACTGGCCAATGTCATGCTGCTCCCCAGAGCTGCATACTCAGCCACACTGACCAACTTACCTTCAACTCAAAAAAAAAAAAAAATTGAATTTTGGAAAGATGGAATTTTCAGCCTTTATCAAATTCTCTCACGCTGCAATCCTAACTACACAGCCTCACAGAATGACGGTTCTTTGAAGAACAATGCTGCAAGTTGTAGATATCAGGTATATGCCTCCTTGTTACAACTGATGGAGGCGTAGCTGGGGTGCAAAGCTTACTGGGCCTGCTCCCTTCACGGAGCTGTGCATTCAACTTGTCCCCACATTCTGAGATTGCTGCAGTAGGTGAGAAAACATCTCCCTTGTCAAACCACACTCGCTGAGAGCCAGTGAGATTCGGTCTAGACAACAACCAGTACCCTACTGCAGCTGTTCACAGCTGTTTGGACTAACCCAAAACTGAGGGTCCATAGAGATTTCTGTGCACACATTATCACCACTTCTAAAGCTTCACCTGAAAGCCAAAGCCAATATAAGTGGCAGTATTTAGTATTTAATTTTCATTTTCCTCAGTGCTTTCTCAAATGCTTTTCTTTTTCCTTGCCATTCAGTTTACTACACTACATTCTGAGTATTCTCATACTGTCTTTGCAAAGCCTCCCAATTCTAACCAGCTTTACCAAGTTCTGCTGCACTCATTTTTGTCAACTCCATGACCAGTGTGGGAAATATTCTCTTGAAGCTGAGGACAGCAGAGATTCAACCCATGAAAAAGTAATGGGCAGAAGACAATCTCTCAGAGATTATGTTCCATAAAATTGAATTGGCAACATCTGCTCAATCTACTGTAGATAAACAGTGAACTATTTTCCAACTCATTAACTCAGAGGATAAGATATTAAATAAACCCCAGGGGCCTCCTGCTTTGTTACCACATTTAAGGCTTGTCCTAAACTCACCAAATGAGTTCTTCTGTGCAAGAGAGAACCTCAGAATTGAGTTGGAGTTGCATAAGAAACACATACCCACTTAAATCCCTGGATGACTGAGAAAAACATCCCTGCTTAATCTAACTGTGTTTCTAATTACTAGTCACTTAGCCTAAATTATTAACTGTGTCCTCAGCAGTGATGTATGGTACATGTAAATCTCTAAACAGGATTCTAATAGAATTATCTAATTCTATTAAACCACAAACAACTATCCATTAAATATTTATTAGAAAGCTTGCATTCACTTAAAATAGATTGGAATGTCAGCAAAACACTTCACTAATCCCTTCTTTGCTTCAGCCTTCTATCTTAAGGGTTCAAAATGAGCTATCAGAATCACACTTATTGATCTACTACAAATTAGCTGGCTAATCAAAGTCAATAAAAATAAAAAGCTCTAAGAATAATTTACAAAGTAGACTATGGACTTCTCAAAAAAAAAATACACTCTGTTTAAATAAACAAGTTGGTTAAATTCCAGATTACTTGATTACATAAAGCTTTTTAGCTCATTCTACCATAGGGCAAGGGTGATAAATAACAATTAATTAAATTTTATTTGTCACACCAATGAGGTACACATCTAAAAGAAACAACAACAAAAAAACAGAACTGTTTTAAAACACTTAATTCAATAGCAGTTTTAAGTTCTCAGTACACTTGTTAGATTGGATTTTTCTACAGCTTATTCAGTCTAACCTGGCACCAGAGCAAAAGCAGTATTTTAAAAAACAAAGGGACAAGCAATCCAAAACATTCAAAATCATGCACAACAGCACCTGCTCACCTTGGAAAAAAATAATTCTGAGGACAGGTAGAAAGAGCACAGGGGACAAGTAAGCACATGTCACATCATCTCTATAGTGGTAGCATATGAGTCATGTAAAGCCAATCTATGTCATTACATTTTGTGGCAGATCCTGCTTTGATCAGCACAGTTTTACATATATTTACATACACATTTGAGTCATTCCAACACAATCCATGCTGCATACTGAAGTGTAACCAGTCCCCTGGTGATACACATCCTCTAGAGTCAACCCCTCAGAAAAATATAAATCTCTATTAGCTGAAAAACTAAAGAAATCCTCATCCAAATATTATGACGTGCCTGTCCCAAAAACAGACACAGTTGTGTTTTTGAGCCCAGAGATAATATCCAAGACAGTCAGTCTCTTCCTCCCCTTTTACTTCCATTCTTCTCGTGACATTTGGAACTTCTCCCCATATGAGTCACCTTTTTGGCAAACTCCAGACCACATCTGATGCAACTATTATAAGCACTGCTATCACCCCACAGATGACTCTAGACACTGCTCAAGATCAGACTGGTTTAAAATGTTGGCCTGAGGGTCCATGTTTTACAAGGAAGGAAGAGGCAGAAATCCTGAAACTTTTCCATGCTTAGATGAACTGTACACCAATGCTGAAAAACACAGAGAAGCATAAGGCAAATCAAGCAAATAGCACATTTCTCCTAAGACTCCAAATTACCTTTCATTTCTCAAAATGGTAGCTGTCCTCACACAACCAGAATAAAAGTAACTGCTTTTTTAGTTACCTGCATTGTTAGGCTGTTGAATTCTTCCCAGGAAAAAAATCCCACTCGAAGAGTGCAGAAGGAATCTACCGCTGACATTACTCAAGACCAATTAGTGAGAATGAATTAAACAAAAACTAAGACCTGCTATACTTAACACTCCATGGACACGTGAAAGGTGCTCAGTTATGTTCAAAAGTCCCGTAAAGTTAAGGAGTTCAGCTCCCTGCAGAGCCTGACAGACCAAGCAGCTCACCAACAGCCTGATCTGCACCTCAGGAGCGTCCAGTGAAAGCAAAGTGACCTGCTGCTGTCTTCACTTCTCTCAGGCATTTTTGGAGTCTTTTAGATGCCTGCCCGAAGTTCTTCCTGTTTTCTTATTTTTCCATGGGTCTTTGTTATCAAGTACAATTCCTTCGGCTGTAAGAAAAGCAGGCCTGACTCTGCACTCCATGCTACTTTTTGAGGTCTTATAGACTGGGCACAACTTGGGATAAAACTCTATCAGCTCATAAATAGTAGCAATTTACAACCACTTTGCACAGGTGTAATTGACTGCAGAGAGCACAAGATGGGGAGGCACAGGCCTGATGAGATTCTACAAGAGAGCAAGGCAAGCAGAAATTGGCCCTAATTTTTGTACAATAGCCAGCACTTTAGCTCTTCACTTGGAAACTTCACAGCTGTGAAACATTTACAGAAAGGGAAAGCAATTACAGAGCACTACCACTGGAGGAGCTTAAATAATTTAAGGTTCACCATGTCTCTGATTCATTTTATTTCATTTTTTTTTTCCTCAAGACCAGATGCTGCTCACTTTAACGCCCTTAATTCCCACATATTGAGCTGGGATTCTCTTCCATCTAAATGTATATAGACTACATGTGGGTTTTTTGTTCCAAACACATTTCTCTACTCAGTTCTGCTCCAGTTCTACACTGTGATGCAGAATTATGCTACTAATCCAAATTTCACTCCAAGCAAGGTCAGTGCACACAACACACAAACACATCAGCTTTAACAGAGACAATCCTGAAAGCCCAAGCTAAATAGGTGGTTTGATGGGCTTTTTTGGTTGGGGGGTTTGGTTAGTTGGCTTTTTAAATGTTACTATAGAATTTAGAACTTGATGTTGTGATATAATGCAAAATTCTATCAAACCAATGTAACATCTTGATTTGTGAAGTATTCTACAAACTTAAGACCTTTAGGAGCAGCCCTGTCAATAGAGTCACCAAGTCACAGGTATCTACCTGACATACTGCTGAAGAAAATGCTATGCAAAGGTCAAACCAACTGAACTGAAAAGACAACTTGCTCGTCAAGTGCCATTAACACCCTGGGGCTTCAGTCCCTCAGTGTCATAGATCACACAGTCTTAAAAAGTCTGTATAAAGCCATAACTTAGGGAATTTCCACTATGGATTTAAGTGATCCTCACTGGAATAAGCCTGGAAGATAGCTACACATGGTCTGTGGTCTAAAAGCAGAAGTCAGGATTGCTCAAGCAAAATAGCCAGATCCATAAGCCTGAGGGCCACACATTATCTTTTATTATTCAAATCATTCCAAATTATTAGTAGGAATTAGAGTATCAGTCTTTGTGCCCCATGGCAGAGCAGATAGAGTTCTCAAATATCAAAATCTGAACTACTGCCTGTTTCATTTACAGAAGGAAATCTGAAAAGGTATGAGTTTTTTGAATGCACTCTCTTTGAAGGGACCAAGAACTCTAGATGACAGAGGGAGTGAAAACAGGTAAGCACAAAGCTCACCATGATGAGCAAAAAAGTTCCAAAAGACCTTTAGTCACTGAATTCAGCTAGCATTTTTTTTTTACTTCTAGGTTATAGTGAGATTCAGGTTATCAGTAGTTAGTTTTAATCCAGTTTTAAATAAGCAGTGTCAAATACACTCATTTCGATTTTTTTTAGGACATAAAATCATGCAAATGCCCTCATTACCCAGACTGCCCACCTCAGAAATAACTCAATTAACCCTCTGACACATGACAACCACTGTATGAAAGTGCTCAGAGGAATTCCATCCCACTTTTCTTCTAAAGTTTTCTGGCTTCTTTCATAAACACTAAAGGACTCTCAGACTTGACATATTTAGTTACTAGGAAAACTTGGCAATAAGCAAATTATTTATATTGCTGTAAGTGAACTCTAGTTAGTAATTTGTGAGTAACAGATAAAGCAAGCAGCAAAAGGCTCCAAACCATTAATGTTTAAAAGGCCTCATGGAGCAGTGGTATATACTTGTATGAAGTACTAAGAAAAAGGGATTAATAATCAAGTATACATAGAGGTATTTAGTTCACTTTAATAATGAGTTTTACATCAGTACTTTCCAATAGCCAAAAAAACCCCAGACTAGCACAGGCTCAGCTAAAGGCAGCCTTGCTCCAAGCAGAAGTTAGGGAGTAGACTCATAGGATGATCTCTTTAAACCCAAGCGTAATCAAACTGAAATCAGCAGTTGATTTGTCTGAACATAGAAAGGGAAAATGTGCAATATCTTTAATATATGGATGGTTGGGTAGACTAAATGACTGTCACACAGAAAGCTTATCTGTAAACACTGCAGAAAGCCTTGCAATTTTAACACAATAAATGACTGGTTTCAATCAAAGGCCGCTCAAGCAAAAGGCAAGGCCCACAAGAGTAATTACCAGTCTCTTGACTGAAACAAAGGGCAATTACAGCAAGCTGAAGTATGCTCACAATAGTTGAGCACTTGATTATAGAGTGCTGCAGCAATCAGCAAGGAAGGGATATTGGGGGATGCTTATGCCTATGTGGTCCCTGCGTGACAGTGCCGCGTAGGGAAGGATGGGCTGCCACGGAGGATAACTTCGTGTCATGCTTAAATTAACTATTAAAACAAAATACAAGTCTTCTAAGTTATTTTAGGGAATTTTAAGTATAGAAGAAGGAGGGGTGGGGGGAAATCACGAGGTAGACAAGAAGAGAGGCAACTCAGTGTGGTCTTATCTGTTGTAACAGTAAAAAGGTGTAGAATTTCTGCTGCAGACAAAAATACAATTTTGCAGAGCTGCAGTATAAGCAGCACTCTGCCTACAGTCTTTCTCTGCATTATTTTTAGGTCTGTCTTCATGGCACTGAGCTAGCAGAACTGCACTACTACACTGAACTACAGAGCACTAGAAGTAGTTTCACGAAAAGCAACTCAGGCTACAGGCTACTTTTAAGACCAAACAAGATTTGGCATTGCTCCTTTCCCATTTCAAATCCGGACCTCAAAAATTTCTGTCACTTCATTAAAATCTCCACTGTGGCAAGACTGGTGGAGAAAACATAACCAAGCTGACAGAGAAGAGCTCTTCTCTGCCTTGGGTAGTCTGAAATGCAGTACAGCCACTGGGGGAAAAAAGTTTTTGAGCACATGCCTTACCCACAGCACAGGGCTTTGCTGGAGCACCTGTGGTGGCAGAGATTCCAGAGATACAGTACTACAGCTCCCTTAAATTCTAATTCCACCAACTAGCTTATACTACATTAGTTCTCTTTTGCAGATCTTCAGGCTTACCAACATTTTCTTCAAAGCACCACTCAAGCATTCCAACTCACTCTATGGCCCCAGCCTCTGTTTTAGTTTTACTCTCCTCATTTCCTCCTTCCTGGAAGCAGAAATCCCCTGGCACAGAGCGAGCAGTTAATGGAAGGCAGCTCAGAGGATGGTGGTGGAAACTTCCAAGTTAACATCCCCTGTAGGGAAACTGCTGCACTGCCATGGGCTTGAAGAACTCAGCAAGAGTCTTGTACACAGGATAAGTGTAGCTCCTTCTGCTGAGCACCTGTAGACAAAGTAAGGCAGGTTCCCTTGGGATACAGGCGTCCTGTTTGCTCCACTGAAAGGTAGTGACTTTCACTCTGGTAAAAGTTGCATAAAAACTACAAGTCCTCATCTTAGAGGCAACCAAGTGAAAAAAATACTTCTCCATCCAATGTATTCTTTAGTGAACTAAAATTATTTGAGGAATGTTCTCTTACATGCCACAATCTAGAGAAAGGAAAAAAGAATCTGAGAAATGAGAGACTATCTCATTTGTACTCTATTCTCAGTACAGCAAAGGGAGCTGAAGAATTTCCCCACTCCCCAGCCTCAAATGGATTTTCAGGTGCATCTCCTCAGTCACTCACAGAAGTGCTGATGCACTGTATACAAACTATTAAACAGAGTGCATGAAAACAACACTGTCCCATGGCAATTAGAAGATGTACCTGGGATGATGACTTCAGCAGTTTATGAAAAGTTGATCAAAGTCAACACCAGAGACTAAAAGTCATTTCCCAAATGCAGACACTTGGTCAACCCAGGACATTCTCTGATAGATGTGGATTCTAAAACTCTCACGGCAGAGGAAGTTATTGTAACCCCTTCCCCTCTCATACAGGGTGTGACAAACAGCACTTAATGTATTTTTCCCCTTGGCTTCCTCCAACTTGTGCTCATTTTACTTCAATCAACTCAAATCATCCCACCTCCACTAGAGCAAATGGAGCCACAAAGACTGCAGTCCCCACCCCTTGAGACACAGACTTTAACTATGAAAGAAAAATGGTAGGAAAAATAAAATCTGATTTATTATTTGTGGTTCATGAGACCAGATATCAAACTGTTTAAAGAGCAAGCCTAAATGTCCAAATCAGCGTGGACACTATTATATTCAACATTATCACCCTTCACAACCTTTTTAAATACAACCTATGACAGTTTGAATTGTTTTAGTTAGTTAATTAATTTTGGAACAATAACAACAAAAATAATCAGTAAGTGGGAAGAATAAAAAAAAAAGATAAACAAGATTTCAAACATATTACTAAACTAAACAAACTAATCAGGCAGCAATCTTCAGTTTGGTACCTATCTTTCCTGAAGTTCACAATGCCCCTGTGAAAAGACATGTTCTATACTTTCCAAATTTTCCTATTAACATATTTTAGGGCTTTTATTTTCATATTCAATTAGATTTTCAGTGATGTGAGAAAATGCAGTGAGAAAAAAAAGCACTGTTTTCCCATCAATTATTTATGACTGCATTATACTGCAGCATTAAGCGTTCCTGTAATTTACACACACACATCCTGCCCCAACCTAAGAGGTTTGACTATCCTACCACTTCTATTCCACATCATTAAGCTAGAATTAGTAGAGATAAAGCTTTACAATTATAAACCATGAAAGACATGCAGGAATCAGTTTAAATCTAAAATAACAGCAAAGTAAATAGAAAGTAAAACATTAAAAATCAAGAAAAAAAGTAGTTTTAGCATGCTAAATTCAGATTGTTTATACCTAAAATTACAACAGAGCAATCAAACAGTGAACAGGTAAAAACAAAGTGCGGCAGAATGTAAGTAGCATCCAAGTTGAAAACAAAAATAGCATTCTTCATCAAACTGTTTTATTCTCACTGCTTGCACTGCTCAATCTCTTTAGCTCATCATCTTGAAAATCTACCCATGTAATCAATACATGCCAACGCATCACAAAACAAAATGAGCTAAAAATAAAAGAGCAAGTTGCTCACAGGTGGTTCTCAAGCTGTGGCCTGTGTTCTTCTTTTTCCAGTTCCAGACATGCAAAACCATACTCATCTTTTCAAAGACGAGAAGACACGTACACACAGAGCCAAAAACCTGAAATGTTGAGTTCTCAACTCTTGAAAAGCAAACATGGACAACAACAGGACAGCTCTCAGCTTTTTCATAAAATGCAGGAATGTCGAACAAACTCTGGATATTGTTTCAGACTTCCTGTTTTCCTGAGCTCAGTCCAAATACTGAAACTTTGCAGACTACTTTTTTTTTTTTACTTTTTAATTTCAGTGATGTTCTTGTGACATTTAAACTTACATAAGCATACCAAATTTGGTGCAGCAGGAATAGATTCCTTCCTTTAACTGGGTATTGTTCTGTGTGGCTTCATCATTAGTAAACTTGATTGGCTTAACCTACTTCTGGGCATTCGTACACAAAGCATATCTGCTCATATTAAATCTGTGACTTTTGTACACAAATACAGATGTTTCCCTGCCCGAATTAAGAGATGAGGACAGTTATCTTGGAAGGCAGTAACAGTATCTTTCAGCAGCCCAGGAAAGAGGGAAGCAAAGTCCTGCAGCAGGTTAATATGGGTGGTATTTGTTATGTGGGTAGGGCTGACATTTTCCAAGCTGCCTGAGGGATCTGAATGTCCAGTTCACATAGTGCAAATAACAGTTTTGATAGTAATGCAACATCTGCAGCCTCAATCAATCTTGCTTATTCAGGCAAAACTCCTCATGAAAATGAGAAAATATTATCAGGCTCCCATACAAATCCATTTGTTGAATTAACCTCTAAATAACTTTCGCTGATCCATCTGTTGATTCATTCTGCTCTCAACTGCCTTTGAGCACTCTACTTTTGCAATTTAATGTGTGCCCTACTAATGCTTAGCCCAGGCTTACCCTTAACATTCATCTCATCTGTGGGTACCAAGTTCCCTTTATGTTTACTGACATGATCTAGTCTTTGATTTGCACACTGTCCTACGGAGTCATCACACCTGCATTAAACAGCAGTACAGTACTTTAAGTTGTTCAACCACTGTGAGATGACACAAAAACAAACAGGTTTTTGGGGTTTAAGTGTTGGAAAAAGGCAGCAGATGGCAAGAGAAACTCAAAGTTCTCCAACAATCCAAAAGTCAGATGCAGCTCAGGCAAGGGTGGTGTGAGCCTTCCAATAGTGCCCCATCAGGATGCCTGGATGGCCAGATGGATGGGCCACTTCCAGAGGAGCAGAGACTACTCAAGCCTCTGAATACCAGCAGTTTGAGAGTTGTCTGCTGACCCTGCTGACCACATGGTACGGATCCAGTATTGGATTTGAATTAAATGTACTTTTCTCGTGCAGCTGAAGTGCAGTAGGACAGGCAATTTTATCTGGCCTTAATAATACTGACACCCACCTGGAAAGAACTTGACCAGTACTTTCAATTGTCTGCTCAAGGCTTTGGTGATTTTTCTGAGCACACAATTCTGCACGTGTGGCCTTTTTGCCTTAACCTGAAGGGTCTCCCAGTTTCCCCAAGTACGTGAGTGAGAGAGAGAGTAACAAAACTTTCCCAGAGAACAGTGCTCTCAGGCTACGGAAAGGGATCAGTTGTTACAGACCATAATTAAGTGAAAGGGAGATGGAGGAGGACATATCTGTGTTTGTTTCCATCACACAAGGAAACGTACACGGGAGTCCAACATCACATAGAATTAGAATTGTCACTAGAACACCAATTAATCACTTCAGACACCTTATCTGTCTCCCACACCTCCCCTGCACAGCAGTGGCATCATTTACAGTTGTATAACGTTGCTAACTAAAGACAATCTGGAGGCTTTAATGGCCAAGGAGCTGGAAGTGTTCGTGTTGCTTCCTGGCTCTCTGACCTTTTACATAACATGGAAAGAACGCTGTTACATCACCAAACACTTGGTATGGATTTGACTTGTCATTCAGGGACACACAAACACACACACTGCCAGTTACAAAAGGGGACCTGGGGGAAAATGAGGCTTCAGCACCCAAAGGGCACCTCGTGGCATCTGCAGTGAGGGAGACAGACACCCCACCCGACCTCCCGCTGAACTTCTGCCTCAGTGTTTTAACAACACAAAGGCATCCACTGCAGAAAGTCCAACAGTCAAGAAACACATCTGAAGCTCTGCTGATAGCAAGGGTGTAGAAACACAAAGGTCAGAGCACTATTTAAGACATTCAGTTTTCAGCTCAAGCTCCTCAATTCTCTTTTGCAAATGGCTTAATAGTCTTGAAACTGCTACAAACACCACTCTGAGCTGATCGGTATGCAGGGGCAGAACAAACTCAGATAGGCAAGTTTTGTTATAATCAGACCATTAAGCTTTTACTTTCCCTCCATAGTCTGACAACAACTCTTCAATAGCCAGAGCGATGCTCCTCCAGGATTAACGAAACTGTGTAAGAGTTTTATTCTTTTTCCCTTACAACACATGTACTTCAGATAAAGAACTAGCCATCTGCAAGGACAGAGAAGTGATCTGGAAATCTTTGAAAGGTCAGGTATTCTTTGATACCAGTAGGAATTTTAGAAGTCTTAACAGATAATCTAATTTTTTAATTATTATTCAAAAGAAATTTCATGTATAGATACCTCTGAAAGCAATACCAATCACTCTACAGATGACAGACTTCCATGTGAAAATCCTTAAGTCCCACTATAATTCAGGGAAAGAATAAGAAACACTCAGTTACACACACGAACTACTAAAAAAATAATCAACAATCTACAATCTCATATTTTTATGAAAATACTGTTCCACTGAGTCACCTAGCTGTGCTTTTGGTTTGTTTGTTACTCAAGATTTTTCTGTTTCTTTGTTCAGACAGAGTGACTAAAATACTTTAAGTTGGCAAAGCCCAGCCCTTGGAAAACAGGAAACATGCACATTGTATTATAATAATTCACACGCTATCAATTCAACTCAGACAATGTTATGAAGAAAATAAAACCAGGTGTTTGTTCTACTGGCACATGCCACAGACCAGGAACTTTATTTTACATAGTTTGGACTATGCAACTCTAAGGGTGAATCTGAGGAAGGCATAAGCTCTGATGTACTGCTCAGCTAAGAGGCCTTTGGGTTTGGTTTTTATTAGAAATGGGGTTAACCATTTACTTATTCAGTTATAAACCCAGTGAAGAGCCTCTCCTTCAACATGCAGCTGTAGGTGACAGGATCCTTTGTGTAGGACCACCCTTCTCTGCTTCGCATGGGCAACCACCCCGCATGAACATCTTCATTCCACATCCTGGGATGTCTGCCTTGCCATTTATACTGTAGTCATTTATACTGTAAAACTGTGGACCACAACGGGTTACTTCTGCTAGGTCTAGTGTCTAAAACATTAAGGGCCTGAAAGACTAAAGGGAAAGAAAGATTTTTATATGTTTTTCCCATGATTCTCAACTCAGAAGTATTCCTGTGGGTGAAATTGCCTAAGGTTTTCTTGAACAGAACTGTCTTAGATTAAATCTTTTCTCTGTTCCAGCAATGGCATCGTTATGGTTCTGATAAGCTGGTGTTAGACACGTTGTGATTCAACCTCAGCTGGCAAGTCAGCTCACAGACTGACAGACTCCCCTCACTGGTGGAATGGGGAAAGAATGGGAAGAGGAAATGTGAGGAAACTTGTGGATTGAAATGAAGACAGTTGAATAGAGAGCAAAAGCCACAAGCAAAGCAAAACACGGAATTCATTCAGTGCCTTCTGTGGGCAGAGAGGTGTCCAGCCACCCCCAGGAAAGCAGGGCTCCACCACACAGAACAGTGGCTTGGGAAGACAAATGTCATCATTCCAAATGCCCCCCCTTCCTCCTTCTTCCCCCGGCTCCATGTGCTGCACGACACCAGATGGTCAGTCCAGGTCAGCTGTCCTGGCTGTGCCCTCTCCTAACTCCCTGAGCACCCCCAGCCTCCCTGGCTGGTGGGATGATGTGAGGACCAGAAAAAGGCCTCGACTGTGTGAGCACTGCTCAGCAAGAACTAAAGCGCCCCTGTGCTATCAGCATCTTTCCCAGCACAAATCCAAAACACAGCCCAAACCAAAGCACAGTTGGTATCTCACTAAATGGCATGTTCAAATGAGGTTGTAATCACAGAAGGAATTTTTTCCCCCATCCACTGTTACACAAGATTGAGCTGTTATACAGAAGGCAAATTCCAAAGAACTAATAATAAATATAATAATACACATAAAACATGAATATATATAAAACATGAATAAAAAGGAGTGAGGAGAAAACTACATGTGCAACAGAATAAATGTTTGCAGGAACTTCAAACAGGAGAGCTCTAAAACAGGGATATTAACGTTTTCTCCTAAATAAAAGCAGTATTCTTCTCCTCCATCCCCATAAAGGATGATAGAGAAGATATATGTCTGAAGAGAGATTCTTCTAGTAGACATTTCCATTCAGGATCATACAATCACAAATGTCAGAAGCAGTGACCTGCTATGGCCTTTACTATTTTTCTTTCCTTAGGTCTGGATTCCTAGTGGATTATGTTCTACTGAATACCTTAGGTATCATAAATAAAGGTATTTTTATCTCTCATCTGGGAGACTACCTAGTGATATCTTAACTGACAGGGTACTATTTTTGTAGCCCATTTTATTATCATAATGGCTGGATAATGATAATTGCATGATGGAAGCGAAGTCCTGACACAAACTATCCAGCTGAGCACTGAACAGTGTTTCTTACAACTTGATTTGTTTCCTGTTGCTTTCTGCACATCAGTTCTAATTTTGAATTCAGAAAATGCCCCTCTCACACCCACGGTCTCCCCTTTCATGCCGGTATAGGCGTGGCACTGAGCAGGCTGTCCCATTCTGACTGAGCTCTGGCAAGACTGCAAAGTCACCTCAGCAGAACTCCCTCTCAAGCCTCTTCTGAAGCAGAAGAGTGACCCTAATTTACTTCTTTCATAGGTTATTAATAACCTAATGACAGAGCCCTGTTTTCTCTTCTTCCCTCCCAGTGAAGCTGCAGGGACAGCCACGCTGCCAAGACAAGAGACCTGATGCCACCCAGTCACTTGCTAGGGGACATGAAGGATGAGCAAAATCAAAGCTGATCACTTGGGCTCATTCCAAAACATTCATGATTTAGAAAGAAAAGTCTAAATTCTTGATTTGATAGTTTGGTACTATCAAAACAGAAACAGGGAATAAAACCCACCAAACTGCAGAGCCCACCTACTCAGTGGCAATTTGAGGTGAAATAACTCTCTGCTCCTTCCCTCATACACCACAGGTTACTTCAAGTATTTGGAAGCAGGACATCCTCTCTTACAAATTCTACCAGCTCTACTAAAAATGAAAACATCCCTTTTAAAGGAACAGACCAAATGTGAGATTATGCCTTATTGATACTAAGTATGGAATAACCAGACACTTAATTAGACAGTTTAAGTAGTGAGCCTTTCCCTTTCTTGGTCTTCACTAATCAACAATTTTTTTTTCCTCCTGTCTCATGATACTCTGCCAGCCTTGGAAGTGAAGCATGTTCAAAATTGTGAGGGATTTGTTTGTGGTTTGTGATTTTTTAAAAATTCATAACCTCAAGAACGAAGCAATGGAGAAGGTGCCCCAGAAAGATTTACTTACTGTCAAACATACAATGTTTATAACCCATACCAATTAGTAACATATAATCTAGAAAAGTACAGAGTTCTTAATCTCTAGAGTTCGCTAACTAACTACTATTTACAGTTTAACAACCTTCAGAACAGCTCTGTGACCATAAAGGAGACATCAGGGGACCGTCTTACCACAGAACTTAAACTGTCTCAGAGGGGATTGCAAGAGCTGGTTAAACCCCAGAGGACGGGTGATGGCAGCTTACAGTATGCAATCAGCCACGTGACATTTTGGCTGTTAATACTATTCTCTCCCTTAACAGAAAAAAAGTTTAACAGTCAGATGCTAAATCTGCATTTCTTTAAGACATCCAGAATCCTCAGCATTGTACTAGGTCATGGGTTTTGACTCTCAGAGGAAAAGAATAAGTTCATTTAATCCGATCATGGTCCATAGCATTTGTTTCCCTTCAATACTGTCAGTAAAGCACTTGGAAACAGGCAGGACTTGCACATGGGGCAAATGTGCCACAAGATTCCACATTCTCTTCCCAACTACCACTTGTTCTGTGTGTTCTCCCTCAAATCACCTCCTCAGTTGCTGCAGCATCACACATGGAACAGCTAGACCTCCAGAATCATGGGATAAATAATAGCCTTTTTACCCTTTAAGATGGGTATGGAAGAGCACAAAATCATTGTGTTCTCCTGCCGCTTCCCACTATCCCCTGGAACACCAGCTGTTGATAAGCTTTGCTGCACGACACATCAGCCAACTGGTCTCAAAATTCAATTTAACCAGCCTTAACAGAAAGGCCTACAAACAAGTGAAAATTAATTCCTAGCTGCTCCTGTATTGCTGGGAGTAACTTGCACTCCTAACGAAGCACATCTGAAGCATGTTGGTAGAGTAAGAAGCCTGGAACGTCACTGATTGCTCCGTGGCTAATGAAGCCATCCACCTGAATGGCTGACAGTCCAGGAACCTCCCACTAGAGTCAAAAGGGAAAGATTTAGAGACTCCCCGTGGTTTAAAGGCATTTCATTATTGCATATCTTTGGTCATAAATTACTGTTTACCCATCAAATGGGTTCAGAACACCCAGAAGGTGTTCTTTGAAGTTAACCTTTTGCATTGAAAGAATTTTATACAGCTGTTAAAGAACTATTTGATCTGGAAATGTGAGTCTTTTGAAGTTGAGAGCTAATGGAAGATTTTTTTTTTTCTTTTTTGACAGTGATGAAGCAGTTAATGAGATAAAGTGATGGGAAGACAGGCTTAATAGAATATGCGGATGCATCTTGTGGTTTTGGGGGTTTTTTGTAAGGATTAAGAGGAAACCCAGAAGTACTCAGGGCCACATGAGCCAAAATCATAAGGAAGAAAATTAACTTTAGTCAGACAGAGGTCTCTACCAGAATTAAAGCTATTTTGGGAGTGTACTTTAAACCCCCTCACCAATGCATACAGAACAGAAAATTGAGCTATTAGGGATTTGGCCTGTGCTGGCTTTGCATGCTAAGATAGCTGGTCCCTGACACATGGCTAATACTCCAAGGAAAGGGCACGGCTGAAAGAAATGAAGATCTGATATAAATGAACTACACATATGCTCTTAATGTTTTTCAAGCCCATCAGGCACAGAGGTTTTGTAACACCATGGACATTCCAAGTAGTGCCTTTTGAACCCACAGAGTGAACCTTTTGAACTTTATTATTGAAATACGGTGCTTCCCAGCAGCAAAGCTAATATTAAGGCATTAATGTTTTGAGGTACAGAAAAATCCTGCTGTTGTCAAACAAAATCCTCTGACAACAGAGTGCCCTAGTTCCATGTGCCACTGGCATAAGTTACCTGATCTAATTCACATGGGATACAGCACCAGAAAAATCAAGACAAGAAGAGGACTTGTGCAATTCCAGGACAAATTTTAAGCTGTGGACAAGAAGTCTAAGAAAGTAAAAAGTTAGAGGATTCATTTCCTTATATTAAAATATTAATCGTCCAAAATCATTGCCTAATTTACTATGAAACTGAATAATCCACTTGCCAGTTGTGTCTTCATTAGGTTTTGTACAAGTCACTTACGTAAGTCAGAAAAAGAGGTCTAAAAATACATAAAAGTATTTTTAATAGACTTTAAGTAGGGTCATATTCTACAAAGGATGGATAACAACAGTATTACATTTGCAGTGTAAAAAGATTTTTCCCCTAAATTCTTGCTACTTCTGCAAAAGAACAGCAAGACTACTTTGAGCCTTAAAAACAAGAAAAATCAAGCTACAGAGACAATCCACATTTATTCGTGTCTTTCTTTAGATCAAGCACAGTGCTCCCCTTGAAATCAACACCTGAAGATGATCAATCAGTCAAAACAGTTGGTGAGCAAATGAAATGCTGAAATATAAAGAAAACACCCCTATAAAAGAACTTGCAATCTGGCTCAATAGCTTTGTGCACTCTACTTTAGCCTTCATAAGTCACGGTAAAATGGCAGAGGATTTCAGTCCTGCATCCTCTAAGGCTGCAATAAATGTGACAGAAATGGCAAACAGAAGCCATGGGGAAAAAAAAATAGGATACTTCCGTTTATTTCTTTTGGCACATTCTGTTCTGGGGCAGCAGTGCCAAGGACACTTGTAACAGAACTGTCCCATGACCTGAGTAAACGAGATAAAATGTAAACATTCTCCAAAAATATTTGTTTAAAAGTAGGGAAAAAACCCACATCTAACACATAATTTAGAAATCACATTACAAACTGTAGATACAATCACAGCTACATGAAAGACAGCAGTTTTTACTATCCTTCCATTGTTGCTAAGAAATAACCTCATAATTAGTAACTACATTTGTATGTGTCTTGTCAATCTTCTCTGATGGCACAGCTAATAATGGGAAACCTCAGCCCAAGAGACATTTCTACTCTTTGATATACTTGCACAAGTTATGTAGTATATTTGCTGCTAATATTTCCAGAAGGGGGAAAAAAAAAATACTAATCCCGCAACTATCCAATCCTCAGCTAATCCAGCATCTCAACTCTGACAGAGACAACACCAGATGTTTCAGGGAATACAAAGAAATCCCAAAGTAAACCCATCAGAACATAGATGAAAGATGCTTCCTTTTCTCCTTGGGGTAATTACTACTTCATGCTCAGTTTTATCCAATAACCACCATGAACCTGAAGTGAAGAACTGTGGATAGAGAAGTTGGACTATCAAATACAATGTTGATAGCAATTCATTTCAGGGTTGCAGCTTCCAACACCTCACCCGGACCACAAAGCCGCCAGTTCAGCACTCCCTGAGCAAAGGAAATGTAAGACTTTGAGATGCTGTGGGGAAGCAGAAATGAGGGCTGGAAAACTTCAAGTCACCCAACCAACAGTGCAAGTCAGCTGCATTTGCAGCAGTGCAAGGAGTAAGAGCTAGGGAATAAAAATCCCTTTTTTCTCATTTTTTGTTCCAGTTATAGCAGTAAAATCCACAGTCATGTTCAGAATTACTGCTCATACTAAAAGGATATGTTTTCTCTGAACTGGAGCCACCTGTGAGCAAGGCAGAGTCACATAATAAATTACAAAGCAGATTCTTTCAGTAAATCTGATTAGAGCCTCATTTGAGCTATCTTTTCTTGTTTTGTCTATTATATTACAATATTTGCTGTTGGAGTGAGAAGAGAGGAGGGCCACGAAGATGATCCAAGGGCTGGAACACCTCATCTAGGAAGACAGGCTGAGACAGCCTGGAACAGCAAAGGCTCCAGAAGGCTTTAGAGCCCTTCCAGTAGCTGAAGGGGCTCCCAGAAAGCTGGAGAGGGACTTTCTACAAGGGCATGGAGGGACAGGACAAGAAAGAATTATTTCCTCATCCTACAGTTACTCATGTACTCTAAGCTTTTACCCAGTTTTAAACAGCCATTGAACAATCTGAAGGCCAAGGTTGTTTTGTAAATATAAATCTCTTAATGAGCATCAACTAAGTAAAGTGTATCATGGGAATCTCTTCTCAACACCAGACAAAATGAGTACTGTACTCTTGAGCTCTAGAAAACTGTTTAAAACCTTGGAGAAGTCAGTGGCATCAAACTGAAAACTAAGTTGTTCAACACCAGTTTAAGGGACCCACACTGCTGAAAACCACTTAGTGCTGAGTTTTGCATAGTGAAAAAAAAAACAAAAACGTAACTTGAACAATTTTACCCTCCATTTAGAGTGAACACACCACTGTGCAGAAAACCAATTTGAGCATTTTAGTGTTTTGAGTGATACATACACCTTGTATGTAGAGCAAGTTAGCAGTCACTGAATCCCAGTTTATTGTCAAATGTGTTTTTTCTTACTTTGACCTACCTTGGCTTTTCATTTCCTCTTAAACTGATTACCTGGAAAAGTCTTTTACATAGTTATCTGTAAATTGGCTGGGAAGGAATATTTACTTCCTTTATAGAAGCTAATTTTGAGAAATTCAACTGGAACTAACCGCAGTTATAGAAGTCAATGTTATAGAAAGAATTTTTCTCTCCTCATACAAACAAGTCTCAGCTTCCTTTGCATGCAAGAAGTATTCACAGCTTTCTCAGTAACAAAGGAAAAAAAAACAATCTACAAGACAGTGAAATAAGAGAATCCACTTATGTTCCAATGTCAGAAGGCAGCCCACAACACTTCTAAAACAGCTCATAAACAGAGAAAGAAGCCCTGGCATAAGACCAGGTGAAGTTTAAATACAGCAGGCTGCTTCCCTGTGTCATCGGAGTCAAGAAAGGGACTCTAAATACGTATTTTGAGGAAATGCACACTCAGAATTAAACACAATGCATCCTGCACACAGTAACCACAACAACTAATTTCAACACTAAATAGCAGATATGAACAAACTGGAAAAATTGTTTTAGATATGTCAGCACCCAAGACTAGGTCTTACAGCCACATCTTCCTGAAAGTCCTTCCTAAATACGTCACAAAATTAATTTTAATATTCCCATTTTAAAACAACTCACTTGAGCTTTCCCCTAGCACGTGCACCACAAGCATTTCTGAGAACTGGAAACTCAGAGTAAGAAAAAAAAAAAAATCCAGGAAGGATAGAGAGGGTACTGGGACACTATTAACCATTAACAACAACAAGGGAGCTGGAAGCCAATAAAACTAGTCTGCTTCAATCCAGGTCAACCCAATCCAAACTCAGTCAGTTCATCAGTGTGCTTCAATCCAGTCCAAATTCAATTCAGTAGATCCTTAAGGCAAAGTGATTTTGCTTTCTCGATTCAGATTTTTGGGGCATGACTTCTATCTTTTCCAAATCACTTGATTAAGACAATTGCATCCTAAATTCAAACCAGCTTCCTTCAAGTTCGAAGCGAAGACTGGTACAAATTGGCTACACTGATCTCCTTGAAGTGCCTGCAAGGTCTGGTATTGCACTCAACTTTGGCAGCTCAGTTTCACTCACGCCTGTTGTCAGTGAGAAATGAAGTGGTGAGAAGAAATATTCATGAATATGCATGAAAACTAAAGCTGAATTTTGATTTGGCTGCATTCATAACCCGTTTATGTTAATTTCTGTGGATGATCAGATGCTAGAGATTTACTCATGGAAATGAACTGAGCACTCGGTCACCAAAAGGGAATTCTGAGCGGCACTTTCAATGGCAAGGTGCTGGTGAGCTACGCAAGCCACCTCATCAGACAAGGGCAATAAGCAAAAAGGAAAAAAAAAATACTAATATTCACAGATAAGCTGCTAATCAGTACCAATTATTTGAGGAGTGGGAGTTCAGTGGTCTGGGTTCTGTCCTGTATTTATTCTCAGGCAATGTAAAGCAGTAATAACCATTTCTGTAACAAAGCATTTGGGAAGCTACAGTCAGAGGCACGAGATAGGAGAGATGGCTATCAGAAATAAACCAGGAAACCGCACAACTGTTGTGCTGTCCTATCACAAATGAAACAAAACAATTAAAAAACAAAAGGAAAAAAATAGCTGATTGTTTGTGATGACAAGTTGTACAACCCTACATGACAACCTAGACAAGGACTCAAGTTAAGCCCACTATGATTTCAGGTTTACTGAGTATCTGCCCAGTGCTAAGGCAAAACCCATCTGTCCTCAAGGAAGAGATTACCTCATCTGTTCTCTCATATAAAGACCCTCTTTGCAGACTGGGCAGTTCTCTAAGCTATAGAGAACATCAGATTTCAGGAGGGCAAATGGCAGCTTGGCTTAATCAGAAGCCATCAGGAGAGCTACATCACACCACTTTCTTCTCCAGATTATAGGAAAATCCAAGAACCATGTTACAGGAGATTTAAGTTAGAGCAGCACAGAGCCTCCACTGTAAGACTCTTACATTTCGGACTTTCAAATTCTTAAATTTGCCCTTTACTTTAAAAAGTCAATGATTTCACCAAGAAAGTTTGATTAGTTTCTTTTACTTTCTGTAATGAAGTGCCATCCTTTTTACACTTGAAAGGATCTTTGTAATAATGCAACATTGATCTTTTGAATACAGATGAGCTAACCTAGATAATAGGATTTGGTACTCGAAAGAAAGGGCTTCTGAGTGTCTATATCTAAGGCTCCAGTGCCATCAAGAGGATTTTAAAGATAAGGCACTTGTTCTTGAGCAAATGTTTAGATGAGGCATTGTAACAGTATCCTTTCGTTTCCATTCTATTTGTAGGTAATCTTTCAATGCAAAGAAAAAATTCCATGTCATAACTGAGAACGTAACCAACACACACACAGGGGAGTGATGATGCAGAACCAGCCATAAAGAGGTAATACATGGAAAGAAGCATCCATCAGCAGCTTCCATGGGTAAAAACTTAGGAGCTCTTCCTTTTGGTAGTCCTGACCACACCCTGGTCAGTTCAGCATTAACTGTAAGAACTGGAAGGACGAAACAGTTTGTGAAAAGCACTAACAGCCTTTTCCTAGACAGAAAGGAAAATGAGGAATTTTTATTTCTTTTTAATGTTTCTATACTTAAAAATGCAGTTTCACACCAGAAACTCTACTAACAACAGTGCCCAGTAGAAAACTGACGAGTCATCAGCAATCCTAACAAATCACCTCCAAGTCCCTGTTCCTCAGAGTGCCCAAACACAAAACCATCATTGCCAGCAAACAGAGCATGGACTTGGGCATCAAAACACTTGTGTCTTCTTCCCAGTTACACTACAAACTTGTTGCATTCACTTTCTAGCCAGCATAACAAATCTACACCTTTACTCCTTCATCACCTTCTTCCTTGTCTTTATTAACTTTCACAACCACCATGTCACAGCAGCAATTTCTTGTCATGTGCTTACAGCACCCTTTCACTGCCAGGTCTGTTTGAGAGTCTGTAATAATTTTATTTAATTCTGTCCCTTGCAGATACAGATTAGGTCTATTCTGAGAAGGAAAGCCACACTGACAACAGTCCCAAAAATAATCCAAGATGAATTTTGTGTCATCCATGACCTCGAACACAGAGAAATGTTTAGCACAAAACAGCCGTATTAAGGAAACAAAACAAACAAACAAAAAACCACAAACCCCAAAAGCAACAAAAATTCAAACTATCTGTGCCACATAGCACTTTGTTTAAATTCCAAGCCTTCCCCTCCTCCTCCAAGGAGAAAACAGAGCTTCTAACATCTCATCCAAACTCTTGCCAAATCACTGTCGTAAGGGAACAGCAAGAGCTGAACTCAAACTGTGCCTGTTTCAAACACAATTCTATTCCAAGTGCAGGCAGAGGTTTGAGGAAGATAACATCAAGAGTCATTTCAACGCACCTTTTTGAAGTAGTTTTATGATAGAGCCCATTAACAGGTTTATTGGGAATGCATTTTGCTCCAGAAAGGTTTGTGTTGGTCTGGATAACTTCAACTGGGCTTTTCCTATGCAGTGCCATCGTTCTGCTGGTGACAGCACACACGTGTCACAGTTTCAGCTTCAGCTCTCCAGGCTTTCAGACTACTGAAACACAATCATCCCATGTTCAGAACATCAAGCGCTTCTGTTAGACCACGATAGCAGCAGGAGATCTCCTGATTTTTTTCCTTTGCAAGTGCCTTCAGGCAGCACCTATAGATTGGTAGTTTAACAAGAAAGACAGTCTGAGCCATGGCTTTAACTTGTAAACAGGATCTTTGAAAGAGCAAAGGTGTGAGTTTGTTTCCAGTAAAGCAAACTTACTTTGTTGTTTGCTTTAGGCATTTTTGTAATAAATCTACAAAGCAGGAATGGATTTCCTGTCTGTCTCTGCAAACTTGCCTTTACTGAACCAAGCAAAACTGCCAGAATTTTATTTCCAATGTCAACATGTGTGTCAGGGTCAAAGACAAGGGGCCAAAAGTGCATTTCAGGATTAGGTGCATTTCTTTTCAATACTTATGCAATCTGCTGTAGTAAGTGAAAATTAAACACTAGGATTTTGAGGGTGTCAAGAGGCAGAACAAAAAGGCTCTGGCATTTTGTTCCTGACTGTTTTCTTAATGCACTTCTGTCATCATGTACGAGTAACTGACACTTCCAAACGAAGCAGATGAACACTCCACTTAAAACAGAGAAATTTCACACATTGTGAAAATGAGATTGTTTATACTTTAGCTAGATAAACAAAACTAAATCCTGTGGAGTGTTTTCCACCCCAAGATCTCAGTATGTTTGATAAGAAAAATCCCAAACCAATTGTTTCCATGGGTTTTTTAACCAGGTGAGAAAAGTACAGTGCAACAACACGCTTGAAAACACACAAATTTTCAGTCTTTGGGCCACTGTTATTACTCCTCAGCCATCCAGGAACAAGCAGACACATTTCCACACGCCCCCCCAAAAATTATCCTATTGCCTCCAGCAGTTTTACTCTCCCAGTAGAAAAACACACCTGAAATCTTAACGTCAGGCTGGGCAGGTAGCACCCAGCAAGTGATGTGCGCACACTACCAACCAAATACCCTGTGTTCCAGAAGCCTTACAGCGGCGGGGAAACGAGCACCCTACTCGCACAACCACCGCGTGTCCGCCAAGTTGAGAAGGGAGGATAGATCGGCCGCTCGCATCCATATAAACACGTAAAGGAGTAATGAACACTATGAATTTTCAACTACCTGCCTTCTTCCACCTGCAAACGTGGAATTCCCCCTCGCTTCCACGGCAGGAAACTCAATGGAATGTTCCCCCCGCGCCGCCACCGCGCGGGCCGCACCGCCCTCCTGCGGCCGCGCCGCGCAATTGCACCCGGCTGCCGGGAATGCCGCGGGACACCGGGAATGCCGCGGGACACCGGGAATGCCGCGGGACACCGGGAATGCCGCGGGACACCGGGAATGCCGCGGGACACCGGGAATGCCGCGGGACACCGGGAATGCCGCGGGATCTGTCCCCGGCACCGACCACCGGCGCGTTCGCTGTTTGCAGCAAACTCCGCAATTTTCCCGTATCCCATCCCTGTCACTGACCGCAGCGGGGCGTTCGGCTCATTGCCGCAAACGCAGGCGTTTCCTGCTATCCCATCCCCAGCACCAAACCGCTGGTGTTTGCCTGATTGCTGCAAACGCAGGAATTCTCTGATATCCCATCCCCAGCACTGACCGCTAGTGTGCCTGGCTAGCTGCTGGAAACACGAGAATTTTCCTACATCCTCTCCTCATCTCTGACCACTGCTGTTGCAGCAACACGAGTAAGCTCTGGTCACAGGGGCTCTCAGACACAGGCTTCAGAGTCAAAGCCAACACCACAGCTCCCAAAGACAGATTTTTGAGTAAGTTAGCAACGCTCAAAGGGGAAAGGCTGTTGCAAATCATCTTTGCTGCTTTACTTCAGTTTCAGTCTATCCCATCTCTTCTACAGAGCTTTAATTAAACAAGACGACAACCCAAATGAAAATAAAGCCCTCCACAACAAAACAGAAACAAACAAAAAACCCCACACAGTAACAAAAACAGAAAACCCCCCAAACAAACCAAACAACCTGACACACACAACATACACAAAAAATACACCCCTCTCACAACAGAAGGGTTAAGTATGAGAACAGATCGTTTAAGGACATGGTACACTTTCCACGACAGGCTTGTCCCAAGAACAGGCTTGGTGACCTCCTGCAGGTGCTTGTCCTTACACTAGGGCCAGGCACTGGAATAGGCTTCTTCCCAAGCCAGCATTTAGAGCTCAGTTTTCCTGACAGACACCTGCTTTACACAAATCCTACCCTACTGCAGTTCACAGGCTGCTCACATACGTAAAGCTGCACTACTTAATGCATTACTAGAGGACATTAATAACTGTCCTGCATTCCTTCTTCCTTTTGTAGGGGGAAAAAAAGCAGGCTCAGAGAACAAACCACTCCTTTTCTAGGCACTAAGCTGATTGCTAGCTGCACTTACCTTAGGGAACAAGGCCAAGGAAAGGTGTGCAGTTTTCCCCTTCTGAAGGAAGAGATGAAGATGCTCATAACTCTCCCTTCCGTAACCTCTTCCCAGCCCAAAACCTGAATAAAAGTGTGCTCTCAATGCTCACCCTTCACCTATAAAAGGAGTGTAACTACCACCCAGACACTTAATCCACAGTTTAAATGCACACCACCTGTAGAACTGAGAACCTTCACACCTCTCACAGGTGTGGTGGAGTACTGACATCATAATCACCCTGAACCTCACCTGAAGCCTTTAGGAACGTTGCTGGTTTATTCACCTGATCTAAATGAGGGTAAGTGCAGGGAGCAAGCAGAGTATGCCGACAAGCTGGTGCAAAACACCTGTGAGAAGCATTACAGAGCCCACTGCCCACAAAAACAGATGGTCGAATAGAAACCAGGATAAAGAGACATTTGTATCCATAAAACACATGAACTCAGACCAGATGTGTTGTGTGGAATATCTGCCAGAGCTGTGTGTTTACAGCAAAGAAAGCACTGGGAGGCAGAGCTGTCCCTTCCCACAGCTCTGCACAGATATGGAGCTTCACACCTCCACCGCCAGCTCAGCTTACAACTTGGAGAACACAGGTACCCTGACCAATTTAATTCCTCTGTGTAAGCTGGATGAGGCCTTCCGTGCAGAGTAAAAATGAGCTTTTGAAGTGATTTCAGTTTTAAAGCTCCAGCTGTTTTTGATCCCCAAGGAACGCTGGATGCCTGCTCTGAAGTGGTGGCACTGCAGCAATAAGGCCATAAATAGAAGAGCAGGATGTGCCTTGGATGGTCACCTATGAAACCTGTAACTGGAGATAGGAAAAACACACTGGGGGCCAATCTGTGAAGAGTTTTCCAGCCCAGCCATATGCTCTATGGTGAAAAAGTCCTTGTTTTGTTTTAAGTTCTGAAATGTTTCATGTAGAATAAAAGTGAAATCATAAGAATGGGTGCTGGAGATGGAAATGAAGATGGAGGTCCAAAAGGTTGTCCTGAATCCAGTGGTTTCCATCCCTGAGTTAATGCAACATGTGATTTTAACACACGTTCCACCACATCATAAAATGGGTGACTTAATTACTACCAGAGTCCTTGATGCCAGGTTGGAGCCCTTCCTCTATTTCTAACTTCTGTGACAGTGGATATTCACAGGTGAATACAGGCTCAAGCCTCTGCTACAGGAACTGCTGCCAGGACTCAGGTTATATTAGGACAGCACTAAAATCAGTGGGGGTTACTTACATGCAACAGAAACACAAAGCCTCGGGGGTTCACTAAGCAGTCTCTGAAAATCAGATGGAGAATTTTTTTAATATAAGTGTTACATGATATTTATTGCCTGTTGTCTCTACCTGCCATAATCCAGTCCACCAGCTTTCTTTTCTCAAGCTATGTTTGTGGACTTTGAAAATGAGTCATCTTTTGGTTTATGTAGGATTAAGAAATTTTCCCCTCCCTCCCATATCCATAATCCAGATAAATGATATCCACTCTAGCTGCCCTGCCTACTCAGAGCTGCCAAGCACATTTATCTTGCCTAATCTTCTTTTCCAGGATCCATGCTGACTCCCCTTAAGCAATTACATATATCTAAATGTTCTGTGTGCATAATTGCTCTCCATGTATTTTCTGCTGCTGAGATCAGATTTTCAAGCCTGCAGTGTTCTCAATCTTCTCCTAGTCGTTCTGCTTCTATTAGATGCTCACTGGTGCCTAATGCCGTGCTTTGTCCTTTAATAAATTACCAGTAAAGTACATACTTTATAGAGAAAAAGTCAAAATGGCCACCACTAAGACTCAAGAAGGGAAACTTCTTAAGTTATGTTTCTCTAATCTCACCCAGCCTAGAGGCTTTTTCTTTCCTATAGGCCTGACAATTTCAAGAAGCCCGGTGCCTTTCTCAGCACTTCCCAGTAGGGAGAAGCAGGAGGGGCTGCCCATGGGCCAGCAAGCAGGCTGAGCTCCTCATCCACTGGCCACAGCCTGGCCACAGCTGACAGGGAGAGGGGACCTGGCAGTGAGCACAGTCAGACCAAACCCAGCCCCAGGGCCAGGGAAAAGGGGCTGCAGGGCCAGTGGCCCCCTCAGAGCCCTGACATCTGCCTGCAGTATACTCTGATGGTCTAAATCATATCTCACTCTTAAATACATTACCTTGCATTTTTCATATTTGTTCAGTATTTGTTGTTTCCTGTATTGCCCCTCATAGTTATTGCCATACTTTCTATGTTATACCTCTTCCTACTTGAAGTCCTCATCAAAAATCAAACAAAAAGAGACCAATCATCACCTGAGATCTGTAACTAAATTAGAAACAAAAGAAAAACCAAATACAGAGGGTAATATTTTGCTGAACTTCCATCTAACTCCAACTGTATTGCCCCAGAGAGGGGAGGAAATAAGAGTCCTTTGGTCTGTCCTGTAAGAGGCACAGATGTACTTATCAACATGACAACTTTATTTTCTTTAATCAAAATACGATGTGTAGAGCATCTAGGACATTGTGTATCTGCAGCATAGAGCTCTTTGCCACAAAGGAATTTACAAACACAGAACTCCTCATGTTGTTTAATTGTCCGTGGATCTGGCTGTGTTGAGGAACCTAATGAAAAGCAGAGAACTTCCTGCCCTGGGTTTCTATTATTATCTATAATTACAGGGTTTGACGTGCAGAAGTGATAGAGACACTTCACAGTTCCCCTCTTTTTGTCTGGACTTCTTGTTTCCAAACCACTCTCTTCATTTCTTCTGCATTAGTTTAACATTAACCTCCAGAAGCAAAGGCTCTAGGTCTGTGGGATATGCAGGCACTTACTGGGAATGCCTCCGTGTCACAGTTGGACGAACCAGGATTCCAGAAGCTGAAGAAGCTGTACTTTTCTCCTGACAGAACAAACTTAACAGTTCTCAGCAGGACGGAGGAGGACATTGTGCAAAGCTGCCCCCTTGATTGCATAGTAGATAATGAAGAGAAGGGGTATCAAAAGTACAGGTAAAGGTTCAAGGCAGTATTATGCATCCAGTTCACATGGACTGGGATATGTAAAACTCCTTTTGTGCTTTTAAAAGTCGGGTTGAAATGAACAGTACTCTTAACAAGGATGCAGGTTGTGTGGATGTTGAGACAAGCACTGCCTGCAGCAGGGTGGTCAGAGACAGTGTGTGTGATGGAGGTTTGCTTTTACAGTCATTATTTACATCTTGTTTGCATGAAAAGATAAGATTAATATTACACATGTTAATACTTCAGTTACTAGATATATCTTCATTTACACTGATGTGTTTAATTTTCTGCATACCAAGGACCTTTGTTTATGGATACTGGTTATCTTGTACTTCCACTGTGTCTCTTTATGCTTTTTTTTCCTTCTGTTGCCTTTGTGTATCACTGTCATCAGTGTACACAGTTGCAGTTTTGTTGGAGCTAACTATCCGCTAAAGGCTTGAAACAGTCATTCAGAGACTTGGTTCCTGTTTCTTTTTCCTTCAGCTAATCAGAGAAAGGATAGTTCCCCATAGCCCAGGGAGTTTGGTGGGAAAAAGTCCTCAGGGAGAAAATCCAAAGCTCCTGCTTCACTACGTGAACTCAACAGCTCTTCATAATGCCTCTGATATTCACACACCTGGGAGGGGATAAAAAACACCTGCTGTTGTCACCCACTGGGCTATTTGTGCCTGTATTGCCTGTTTTTGCAAGGAACAGTAAAACTATTGCAAGTCTGTTGATTTGCAATTTAGATTGATTATTTTGAGCAAATATATAGAGGAATGTGTTTTGTTTTCATCTGGACCCTTCTCCTATTTACAAACTCTTCCCTTCCTGCTGTCTTCCTTTGGAAACTGAATTTGGGCAAAATAAAGCCTCTTTATATACAAAGGCGTATTAGTTAATTTTCAGTTCTTCAGACCTACACCCATCTTTTGAACCTCCACTGTTGCAAAAGCATCTGCTGCTCAAAATATTTCTCTCCCCACTCCTGCTAGAATACTGAAATATATAATTCATCTTGACATTGTGCCTTGTCAGCTTTCAATACTTCTAATTACCTGTCTGCTCCAGCGTAATCATAAAACCTTTTAACATCTTACTCCAGCTTCCAGATTTGACCTTCTCCAGCCTTTCTCAGGGCCAAATAACTTCACTGAGTCCTTCCTGCTGGTTGTCTGTTCCCCTGTTTAGATCTATGGGAATGGCAGCCTTGCCCTTGAGCACAACTGCTCCTTCACAGTTTGGTGCCATCTGCAGACTTGCTGAGCATGCATTCCATCACCTCCCCCAGGTGGGAGGTTCATCCCGTTTGTTTCTTCCAGCTGTTAAAGAAAAGGACACAATTTTCTTCACAGTGGAAAAGGTGCAGTTGGCACTGTCCTCCCAGTATTTGTCCCAGGTGTTTGCCCCATAGATGAGTTCTTCAGGCTTCTTGTTGAACTAATTGAACTTATGTTGGATATTTGTGCTACCTCTTTTGGTTTCCTGAAGCAACAGAGGACATGGCTAGGACTGGCATACAAATCCAAGCTTCTTTTTTATGGATTCTTTAACCTTGACTCCTGTTAAGCCTTTTTTCCATACCTTATTTGCCCATCCATCACTTAAAACTACTGTCCTGATTTTTTTATATTCTCATGACTCAGAAATTGTAAGTCACTCACTATTGGATGATGATCAGCAATTCTGAAAATTAGACCATTTTGTGGTTGAGTTAAAAATAAAAATACATCAGTTGAATCAAAAGGCAAGAACAGAACTTGGTATTTGAAATTGTAAAGTACTGGGTTGTTTTGGAAACTTCCCATACAGACAGTGGCAACAAGCACAACAAGTTTGTGCACCAAACATATCAGGCAAATACAGTATATGTCTATAAAAGGAGGATCAGAAACTCCGAGCAATTAAAATTCCCACTGACAACTAAAAAGATCTGTGTGCTGGAGTGCTGGTGGAGGGAGGAAGAGGATAGGAAGAGGTCAGAAAATATTTTTATGTACAACCAGTGGTTCATCAGCTCCAAAGGTTCCAAGGATGTTTTTCCCGGACATATTGGCCAGAAATCTTTTCTGTCTTCTGGCAGATGGCCAAGCTGCAGGACTAAGAGCCTGTTCCCACAGCTGCAGTTCCCTCAGCTCAAACAGCAGAACCACGTGTGTTGGTCCATTCAGTATTTCCCTAATTTCTCTGCTTGACTACTGGTAACTAACTGTGAGCAATTAGCTTTCCCAGATTTCTTTCAAGTAAAACCCACAAGCTGTTTAGCCCCTCCTTTGCCCTCTACCAACACAACAATCCCCTAAAACGCAGGGCAAGCCCTGTGTGCACACATTCTGACTTGCACAGCACTGTCACTGGGGCTGGGGTAGGAGCAGTGGCTTTGGGGATCTGACCGGGTCCATCCCCCACGGTTGCACTCAATGCCATCACTACCAGTTCCCAGACTGCAGTAAAAGATTCACAACTTAACTGCTGCACTCTTTGATACCAATGTGAATTACAGTAACCCCAGCAGAGTACTATCAAAACTTAAAAATACGTGTGAGGCAATAATCCGTATCCTTATTCACCTCTCATCAAGGTACTCCCAAGGGTCAAGGCTTCCAAGTTTTATACCTGTACTTAAATGTAAGCACAGTAAGGAACCCTACTGAAATCAGTGGAACATTAAGCACAGACAGAAATCTTTTCTGTAATAGTTTTCTTAATGTAATTCCTAATCCCTGCTGTCTACACACTTTTTCCATACCCATTAATGCCATTTTTTCATGCTGGCAAATGCCCTACGACATTACACAGCAGTCATTATTTTGGAAGCTGGTGTCACAGAGCAGCCAATCCTCCTCGAGAGCCCTTTCTCGGGTTATAAAGGAGCCATTTCAGACAGAAACCTCACTTCTCTAAGGTTTTAATTAAATACAAATTCAGGCAAGTAAGAGTTATAAAGTAAACAAACAACACTGGCAAGCCACCAGTTCCCTGAGCTCAAAGCTGCAACTCGGGGACCCTCAAGACAGTGCTAATCTTACCAAGTCTCCAAATCTCTGAATGGCAAAATCTCATCAAAACCAGTGTATATTGTAGGAGGTTATGTATTTCAGTCTTATTATACAGCTCAGCTAAGTTGCTGTTATGCTGTAACCCCTAGATGTACAAGCAGTCTCGTATGTGAGTGACTGGCTGTAAACACATCAAGCCAATCGGGGAAATAAAGATGTGCCACTTAAAAAGAGCATCCAGATTTGATTCAATTACAGAGCATGTGGGAACAAAAATGGTTAAAAACTTGGGTAATTTATGTCATTAGTGAGTTAGTGTAAAACAGCCTCATGTAAATTAGGGCAGAAATCACTGATATAATTTGAAATCAAGCTGTCTGCTCTGCCAGGTGACACACAGGCACAAAAAAAAGGTTAAAAGGAACTGTTGTTTCCATATTTTGGTTTAAGTATTTACATCTAAGATGACGCTGTTACTGATCTTGTAACTTGCTATGATTTCCACCTTTTAAGCATTAAGGACATTTTTCTTGGCAGGAAAACTGTGTAGCAAACAGACATGACCACTGGGAAAATACCTGCCTTTAACCTTTGTACTGGCATAGCCTTCAGCTTGTGGTTGTAAAAGAAAGAAGTGATATACAAATGGAGTTTGGTATTTATCTAATGTAGTCCACATATGGAGCAAAATGGAAAATACATTCATAAATACAGATTGCTAAATTTTATCACTAGCATACTGAAATTAACTGTCTATTTATCTGAACAGAATCCACACGTTTATATAAAGGGATTGGATATCTCAGCTTGGGACTTTCCACATATTTAATTACGACAGCTTGAAGGTCATCACTACTTTTACCAGAGTTTAGGCAGAATTACTCCAAAATGCTTGGTAAAAGATTAACATTATGAACATTCAACCTAGGTTATACTTCTGAGCCATACTATAAAAGTTAAAGAATGAAAGGAGCTACCCATTTAATCCAGTTATAGTCAGTGTGACTTATTCCAAAACCCCTTAGGCTGTTTCTCCTTCAAAAAATTTATTTTGAAGTGTTTAGAGCACTAGAACTGGGACTGACTTTCTTGCCCAGTGTGAAAAAGAAAGTTCAAAAATTGCAATTCCCTCCTCCCAGTAAAACACCCAACTCATCCCAACCAGGTGCTTTATGTTTGAGAAAGAAATCCTCCTTCTTCCTTCCTGGTCAAACTGCTCCCTGCAAGGGGAGGAGGTGTACTCGGGATCTTCCTGATCGAGCACTGAGGCCCAGGACGTTTCAGGCTCATATTTTCAAAACCTTCTGTACCTTTTGTGTGTACATTTATCACATCCCCAAGGCAGTGACACAATGACAGAGAAACAGATCCAACCTAATCTGACTCTGGAAATAGTTACTGAAATAAAGAGAGGAACAAAAACACTGAAAGGGCACAGAGATTTCAAGAATTGCAAATATTTATGATCCAGATAAGCAAATCCTGATGGTAAAGAAAGAATCAACTACTGTTTCTCATGCTGGCAATATATATTTATTGTCATTTTGGAGATAAATTACCATGTGTATAACAGGACTTTAGACTAAAAACAAATTGGGATTATGAATGCTTAGCATATGCCAGTTGAAATTAAATGACTGAACATAAAGCTGACCTTTACAAGACCTTCAGTTGATCTATTTTTGTGTGTGTCTCCCCTCAACCACCTTCTTTTTTTTTTCAAATTTAATCTGAACACCTTTTCCTCTCCTTCATTCAAGCCTCAGAAAAATAAATGATCACCCAACTGCACCTTCTACTGGCTTTCCCAATAACCTGCTGCCAGCAGGAGAACATTTATATATTGTTGATTTTACAACTTCAGAAGAAAGCAAACCTTTATAAGCATGTTCTTCCTCCACTTTACCTGGCTGTTGAGTCCAGCTTTAAAGACTAGACTTAAAGTAGACTAAAGACTTATATTAGACTATTATAGTTACATTATTATGCTGCAAACCTTCAGCACAAGCACTTTGCTGTTCCAGAAAAAGCTGCATCAGTGCCAGGTCTGACAGTCTGTGCAAAAGAAGCTGCAGTGCTACAAATTCTTAAACATCTTTCCTCTCCATCTCACTGTATCAACTAACAAACAACTTCCTCCCATCAGTTTAACCAATCCCAAACACTGCCCCTCAAAAAGAGAAAGATGAAGATATTTTATGCTTTGGTAAAACAAAAACCAAACAACCCTCTAGTTAAAAAAAAAAAAAAAGAGAGAGGAAAAAAAAAAGAATACTCCAACTCCAGTCCCCCACCCAAAAAACCCCCCAGGTCAAAATTACTGGTTCCCTACCCTCCCCACCCCCTTCTAGCTTTTACAAGTCACCATTAAAACAAATGCATACAACTTACTGTACAAATACAAAGCTGCAGGCATTCAAGTTACAGAACATTCTGAAAATATTTCAAGCATAAAAAGTACACTTGATAATTGCAAAAATAAGGTTTCACTTTTTTAAAAAACATTTTGATCAGAGCTCAAGCAAAACAAGTATTTAACTACTCCTACTTCAGCTTAACTCCCTAAGAACACCACCTGCAGAAGGTAAAAACAAATAACTCAGATTTTTGGTGATAAAGCAACCAACCATGTCTTTTAATGAGGAGAAATGGTATATACAACAATGACACAGACCTTAAGCATCAACAACATAGTTCAGCCAAAAGTAAATCAGCAAGTGAAGTGATTCTTAGCATCACATGGCACTGATTACTAAGAACCTCAATCTGCCAGGAACAGATACGAAGTTAGACTGGTACAAATGGAAGGAAAGATGCATGACATCAAATAGGCTCAGTTTTTGTCACTGAACTTTTTTTTTAGGCTAACAGTTTCACTAGTGCAAGACCATTTGTTTACCCGATTAAATGAAAGCTCATAAATGTCACAATTTAAGAACACTCATACAAAACTATTTTTTCTTTTAAAAAAGTGCCACATAGCATACTTTTGCTAAAAAAAGTTACAAACTAATGGAAGACTGTCTGCCTCCATCTCTTGTCAACAAGGAAAGGCCAAAGTGATTCTTTGATCCCAGCTCGAAATGGTGTTCTCTGGCCTATCCCCAGCATCTCCAGCTTGGAGCAGTCCAGCTGAGCATTCCTCGGGCGAAGAGCACCCACCACTGGACTGTCAGTAATCTAAAATAGAAACAGAAGATAAAAAAAACCAACACAGCAACAAGTAATCTGAAGTGACAGAAAAATACTTATATGTACATTAGAATTTTCCTTCATAGCTTTCTATGTAGGTATGTTGTTTCCCTCCTCCCTTCCAACTATTTTCTGTGGGTCTTTTTGTTTGGGATTTTTTTGTTTGTTCGCTTGTTTTATGGTTAACTTCATTTCAATGTATGTCAGGCAGGGCAGTGTGAAGTTAAGTTTTTCTCACTCAATTACTAATGCTATTTGTGCTTTTCTACCTTTTATTCCTATTTTCACTCTATGATTATAATCCCATGGTAGGAAATGCTCCAGAAGGTTCACAGAACCATGTCTTGATCAATAGACTTGAAGAGTAGATTTGGGCAGAAAAAATTCAGACTAAGTGTTCTCTGTTGTTTTTCTTGCCATCTTCCAAGCTATATTTCAGTTCCACTCTTTACCAATTCTGAATCTTTGGAATTTGTTTTGTATACAAATAAAATATTATTTATATGGTATATTCTCACCACATTACCAGTATGTCTTTAAGAGTAGTCCTACTTTTAAGTGTCAATAAAACTGCAGGACAGGTGTTTTAAGCAAAGCAAAAATGATCTGGAGTTCTTAAGTGGATGTATTCAGAAATAAATCCGGACATTGCAGAGTTTTTACAGACTCCTACATTCAAGTTAATATTCTGTCAATCTGTAAGCTTTTTTTAAGGTCAAAGATACAACAAATATATGGATTTACCCATGACTCAGGGGAACTGTTCTGCAGAAATACCATTACCTTGCAGATTGTGAAACTGGTGACTGACTGGGTAATTTTCCTAACTCAGCAGGTCACAGCAGCTGTTGTTTTCCTGAGCTGGACCCCAGGCAGCCCCCTCAGCAGTACAGCTGCTGCGCCACACAGGCACAACCCTCCTGAAGAGGAAGCTCCCTGGCACAGCCAGTGTGAGACCAACTACTTGGAATGACCAAGCACATCCACCTCTCCACAGGTCGAACAACACATCACTTACTGGTCTCAGGTGGCTGCTGGGGAGGTTGAAAGCATCTGCAATTGCACAGGCCATCTCATACTTAGTCATCTGCTCATTGCCAGACCAGTGAAATGTTCCTTTTACTGATGGATCCTAGAGAAAGAACAAGAAGCACAGATGAAAAGCAGCAGCCAGCTGGCCCTCAGACTAATTCCTGGGCAAGAGCTGTGCAGAATAATCACCCAGCAAGACCCCATCCCGAAAGGCACCTCACAGCACCTCACTGGTCTTCCGGAAACTCAGTACCTTTCCAGAGAACACCCGGCTGGGGATTGAGACTGGAAACTGGTGTTACATAGATCTGACCTGACTGTTCACAAACAGCCTGTGTTCTGGAGAATGAACAGGAGTGAAAAGGAGCAGCCCAGCTCCAACCTCCAACCAAGGTCAAAGAGCTGGGGAGGAGCAACTCAGCTGCTCTGTGCTATTTGCTTACTTGAAAACAAAGGCAAAAGGCACCCCACACATTCTGAATGTCAAACTGCAAATCCTGTAGGAGTCCAATCAAACTGCACCTTATCCACCTTGTGTGCATGGTCCATGTTTTCCTTGTTACATGTATGAAAAAATAAAGGTGGTTGGTTATTGTTTGGTTCTGTGACCTTGCAAAGATGGTAATCTGAAGGTGCTGTGGTGAACAAACACAATAAAGTATTTCAGCCCAGTGGCTTTGCTTCGCCACTTTAGTGTGCTTAACGTAATAATCAAGGACATCTTTGAGAATTACATTCAGCCACCATGGGGTTTTTTTAGTCCAAAATAGCAATTTGTAAAAGGCACCTCAGAATAAGTTAGGCGTTTCCATTTCTCTCCTCTACACTAGAAGACACAGGACAACTTTCATGTTTTGTCCCATCACTTCATTCACTTTTGTTTTAAAGACCACAATTCCCCCATAGTCATGTCAAGATACTGTAGTTCTTTCCTCCCTCCCAGCATTTCAGAAATGCAAAGAATAATTCGGGTTATGTGCAGTTCTCAGTTGTTCAGAAACAAAGCTGAGAACTCAAACTGTTTTCACCTTGCAAAGGCTCCTTTCTTGACACTCTTACCATCATTCTCTTCTCTGCCAGTTGTCTGCAAACAACTGCTACATCCTTGACATTGGTAGGAAATCTCTGCTGCCAGTGGTCCATGTTGGCAGATTTATTACTGAACTGCACTTTATCAAACATAACAGTCACAGCACTTTCCTCCAGTCTTTCTACCTCTCCATACAAGACAGGAATCCTAAGTACTGCAGCTCCTAAAAGAAAGCATATTTTAAAAGCATAAGCATTGGTATAGATAGGTACAAATGCTGCAGCATAACCTGAGAAGTAGTTTGGAAGTGTTAAGAAATATGTTGGTGATATTAAGCATCTACAATCACAAATAAAAGGCAATTAGTTAATATGTTTGCTCTCAGAGAATAATTTTAATTTATATCAGAACAGTTTATAAACACTAAGATTGTATAAATGTATTTTCGTTTATGCCATTGATTTCCAGAAAGTTAACAAGCTTTCGTTAACAGCACAACAGGGTCTGTTTGGGTTAGAACAAAAATTAAAAAATTAAAAAACCTGACTCTACTATGGAATTACTCCACCATTCCTCATCCTCCCTGGATAGGAGCAAGAAGAAGAATCCCTGCCAATCACAAGTCACCATATTCGGGCGTCAATTACAAAGATTTTTCATCCAGCATGCAGCCGCCTCCTGCATCAAGGAGGATACCATTTACCAGAAAAAAAACATGAACTTTGGAATGCACAAAAAGCTTGACAAATAAGGAATAGGCTAGTATTAGATTTCAAGACAGTGATTTGAGAAATTCAATTAACAGTAAACAAGTGCAAAGAGAAGGATATTTCATGATGGAATATATCATACTAGGCTATCTCAGTCATGAAGACTCAAAAAGGTCCTCAGGGGAATTCCAAGCTGGCTATGACAAATTCACTAAAAGTAATAGCTTTGCTGAAAGAGAAAAAAAAACCATCAGTCCTGAAATTTGAAGCTGAAGTTACCAAATCATTGCAATTCTTCAAAGATTTGGAGGAAAATGCCATGGCTATTAGAGAGACAAACAGAAAAAGCTAACACAGAAATTACTCTCACAGAAAAGCAAACCAGAATCAGTACTGAGACAAGAAAGACAAACAGAAAACCCAACCTGATGCTGATTTCCTGCTGCTCTAGAAACAGTTATTTGATCACTCTGCAAATACGTTCTTCCTCTCTTTAAATACTGGTTGAAACACCTCTTTTTTAATATCTTTAAAGTATTCATTGTTTGAGAAGACAACTGCCTTCCTTTTGTTCTCAACTATCTGGGACACGGAGAGCATTAACCTCCTGACCAACTGCTCTGAAGAGCTCCTGAAACTTTGTAGCTTTCTATGCATGAGAACTAAATATAACCTGTATTCCCTCCTAACCAAAGTAGCTTTTTTTAAAATGTGGAAACGCCCAAACTATTATTGGAGATTCTTGCATTGTACAACAGAATTGGACAGGGCAGTTCTTCATTCAACTACACGTTTGACAGACTGAATTCAACCTACAAATTAGGGGTTGAAAAACAAATAGATGTAAAATATTTGTATGAAATAATAGAACTGGTATTTTCAAGCACCTTACTCAGCACCACCTCAACACTCCTTCTGCTAATAATACCACTACTGCCCGACACATCCTGCTCAAAAAGGCAACGAAACCAAACTGAATGTTGAGCTGGGGAAGGATCTAAGCAAGATACCCACACGTACTTGAACTTGGTGAAGTCTTATCTTCATTATCAATCTACAAGAGGGAGCAAACAGCATCACAGTCAAATTCAGAGATGATATTTAATCAGGAGGTGGAGTGAACAACTTATCATTTATTTTTTACTTAAATAGGACTTTTCCTGTCCAAGTATTTTTTAGACAGTCTCTTTAATAGTAATGCCAAACCTATCTTATATAGTTTATAATTACTTACAGAAAGACCCTCACACTAATTTATGTATTGCTCAGTTCTCTCTGTTTGGGCAGTACAGTAACAAGAGAATACGTTGATTTGATCTGCACTATTGTTGACTCACAAGTCTGATTTTCCCTTTAAGTAAATATACACTGAGAACACTTGCAATGCATCCCCCTAAATAACAGCAGGTATATATTCAGTGGGATATTTTATCTTTCCTTAGAAACAGTAGATTCACAGGAGACAAAGGCTCATAAATGTCCATCAGCAGAGACAAGTAACACAAATGATGATGGGAATAGGTGAGAAACAAAGCTTTAGTAAACGTATAAGCAAGAGCAACTGTTGACAAGCAAGGACTGACTGCTAATCACATTCTTCTCTGGATCTCATTTCCAGGATTTTGCAACTTCTCCACTGACTTGGGAGTCTATGAAGCCAATGTACAACTAAGCAAAAATAGAAAGCCTCTATTAAAAACAGCTGAGTGTATTCTTACCTTCGTTGTTTTCCAGGACTGCCTTTTCACCCTCCAGTTTGGTTTTACCATATAAATTCAGGGGATTTGGTACATCAGTCTCTTTATAAGGAGGGCTTGTTCCATCAAACACATAGTCTGTACTAATGTAGATCAGAAACGCTCCTACTCCAGCTAGGAAGAAAATGTTTATACACAGTTTATTTTAATTCATGCCTTGTTTGAAATCCCAATTAACCTCTAAACAAATCTCCAAGGACCTCATGTTCTCTTCCCCATTCATTCCTACTGCTCTGTTTGCTGATCCTTCACATATCTGTGCACAACACCCTTCCAGAACATGGAGGGATGGCACACTGATGGCAGCAGTGACATTCAGTACTCAGAGTAACTTACTTGTATTGATGTCCCTGTATAAATAAATGCAGTATTTTAAAAAGAAACCCAATCCATGAGATAGTTTCCTTACCTGCCTCTTTTGCCAGGTTTGCTGAAGCAGCCACATTGAGCTGAGAAGCAGCATCTGGTTGACTTTCTACAACATCTGGCCTTCTTTCAGCAGCACAATGCACTATAACATGAGGCTGGAAATTAAAGACTAATTTTAAACAAACAACATGGTCAAGAGATTGCGGTTGCACCCTAACTGTAGTGATGATGTCCTTCAGGCAAAAGTGAAGCAGTAAAAGTAGCAGTGTTACTTTTAATCATGGCATTCTGAGGAGCATGTGTTCCCTAGGGAGTACAACACAACCTTGCTGCCTCAAGATACCAAAAAAATTTATCATTAGTTTTGCAATTGTGATCTTCAGTAGCTTCAATGTGACAGTGAGACTGAAGTAGTTGGTTTTGTCTTTTTAACTCTGTATAATAAAATATATTAATACAAAGATGTATTTCTCACATGCACAAGGGTACTAAAAATTTTTAGATAAGCTATTTATATACAGCTTATTTAACATATGAAGGTTATTAAGGAGATATTAAAAGGCATTTTATAGAATTGCAGGTTTTATATATTCCCTTTTCCAGGTGGACTGAAAAAAAGACAGTGAACTCCTCACTGCACTGCAGGCTACACACAGTTCCTGCTGTTGTGTTCAGGTGTTCTTCCACTTCACCAGAACTGGGTATTGTCACGTTACCGTGTCAATAACTCACATTTATCTTGTCCTTTCACTTGGCAGTGCCAGTGGGCTGCCATGTACAGCTGTGCCTGCCGAGGTGAGGACAGCACAGGTCAGAGCAGTCTGTCCCTACAGAGCAAACCTACGCTCTGGGTGCGGCACAACACACGCACCTTTGTCAGAGCCCTGCCCAAGCATCTGCCCCACTGCAGCCCCAGAGCTCAGCAGCACCACCCACTGACTACTATGCAAAGTACCCCATCCACCCACTTCATACTCCAGACTTACCTGAAAATCATGGATAATGTCATGAACTGCAATAGAGTCCAGAAGATTTATCTGTTCAAACCTGGGCTGAGCTCTCCTGTATCCACAGCCAACTGCATTCCAGTTATTTTCACGGAATTCTTTAAACACAGCTCTGCCAAGAAGTCCCGTGGCACCAGTGATCAAAACTCGCCTACTGGGAATGTCAACATCTTCCTAGGGAAACGACAACAGGAAAAGTTTTGTTTCTACTGTTTTTTCTTTAAAAGTATGCGAGGCCACAGTCAGAGCTACTGTATTAAATAAGCTTTTCCTGAGTCTTTTGGAGTGTCTCATGGAACACAAACATCTGGGAGCACCAATACTGCAGCTAGACTAATATTTAAAACATACACTTGAAGATAATGAAAACAAAACTTTAGTGGGAAACATTAAATCCTACAACAAACCAAACCACTAGTGAAGACAGAATTTTAAGTTCATTCAGAAGGTGATAGCTTTGTGCAATCTGAAAGGAGGAAAACAACCTCTTTAAAAAATGGACCCAAAAGATGTAAGATTTAGGGTCCAAATGGTACAACAAATAAGTCTGGATAGATTGTGCCTGTAGAAGCTGCAGCAATACAACACAAATCACTGTAAGAAGACTTAAAATTTATTATTAAATTGAACGCTAATTGATTGTTGCTCAACAAAACAGTCTAATAAGTAAAACCAAGACACAGATCTCTTGTCAGTTTTATAAAAAAATGCACCTGAAAATGATTTGACAATTTCAACTCTCAATCTACACAACAGACTAGAGCTGTATTTCAGCTCCCCCTGTTTTGGTACTGGGACAGCTTTGCACATCAGCACACACAGACCTTATCCATCTCTCACTAGAACATCAAGTTTTAAAGGCAGCAAACACAAGATCCATGTCTGCCTGTACAATCTTTATTTTCCTTTCATGCTTTGCCTCTGCATCTGCCATGAACAAGAGTCTGCTAAACACAAAAACCAAAGCATATGCTTACCATGCCAGTACAGAAAAAAACTTCAGGTGTGCAGAACCCACAAACCTTGGATTTCCTGACCACTTTACACAAAAGGGCAACTTGTGATAACTGACTATAATTTTGTACATCACAGAATACTTCTGCTACACAATCCCAACAGCCTAGGAATTTCTGAGCATTGTACCAGACTGCTACTTTTTGATTGCAGCTCAGGAAACCACAGCAATTGCTTCCAAATTACTGTTTTTCACCCTTGAAATTACAAAGCTTTTGTTCCACAAGGGTATATGCAGAGCTCTGTGCATGACAGAAGCCTATCCCAAAACAATTGCTTCCAGTTCCCAGCACAGTGCATGCATTTGTCTCAGCTCTAAATCTCCAGGTGAAGGATGACTTATTCCCATCAGTACTGGATGAAAACTAATAATTTATATCTGGACAGTTGCCTGAAAATGACAGACTATAGCAAGTGACGTTTCAAACATTTTGTTGGTTGATGTCCTTAAATTTCACCTCAGAACACAAGTTTATTTACAATTTTTAAGGCTACCCATGCTCCTCGGAAGACCACGAGGGACAATGTGCAACCACTGTTTTCTCCTGTACTTTTTCCCTTTGCAAAGTCTGCCCAGAGTGTTGCAGGACAGTTGATCAGTGTTTCTGCAGCCAGAGCTGCCCTTAAAAACATCCAAGACTTGCTGCAGGACAGAGTCAAAAGGTTCTCTAAAAATGTCACTGAACATCTTTAATAAGTAGGAAGCGACCAACACAAAACCAAGTGTCATTCATAAAATCTGACATTTCTAAGCATCATTCATATAAGTTTGTTTATTCTGTACAGTGTAAAGAGGATGTTACATCAGCAGCACAGCTTGAACTGGACACAAACGCAGCTTTCACCAAGCACAGCTCTCATCCTGTTGCTCTTGTGTGCAACACTGACTGATTTTAGTCACTTGTTTCTGAAGAAGCAAGATAAACAGTAGATGTTTCCCATAAATCCAACACAAACCAACTACCAGTTCGAACCTACTTCACCTTGCCAGAAGTTACACATTCCGGTGACAACAAAACCTGCACAGATGAACTCTTTCCCTGTAAGGTCCTTCACAGGATGTCCCCCAGCTGCAGCAGCATTTCTGTCTCAGAACCACAGAACTTCTGAGCCCAAAGGCCCTTGAAGTTCCATGTTCCCACCACTGCTGTTTGCAGGTGCTCTCACAGATGTGCAGAAGGTGCTGCTGTTGCCCACTCACAGACAAGAGAGCTATAAAGCACACTTTGATTTTGAAGTAATTTTATATACAATTACTATAAGTAAAGAATAAAAGACATTCTAGAGCTCAAATATTATCCTTCTGCCTGCAAGTTTTATAGGTATAAATGCAGGTCCCTGTTCAGATCAGCCTTGTGCTAACAAATCCTTCACATGTGTTTCTCAACTAAGCCACAACCACATTCCAATTACCAGGCACGCAAAAACTTGTCTTCGCAAACCATTTTGAATAACAGCACTGACAGAGAATTTTGAGCTTCATAATGAAGCATCCAATTTAATACTGTTTCATCTGATGTCCACATTAACTAAGAATTAACACAATAAAAAACAAGTTGTGCTTGGCTGTCTCATTCACGTAAAAACAAACAAGTAGCAACATTGTGAGATTAAAAAATAACACTTATGAGACTTCAGATTACTTTGCAGACACTAACAAAATACAAAATAGGAGCGTAATTTACAAAGAGAGCAAAAAGCGATGCGTCTCGAGGAGAAGAGCAGAAACAAGTACTCTTTAAGCTTTATATTTTTATTTAGAAAATCACGACGAACTCAAAACACCGACTTTAAGGGGACGGCCGCTACCAACCGGAAGCTCGCGGTGAAACACACGTTTGCAACATCATACGGCGATACACAGGTCCCCGCAGGGGAGGCCGAGCTCCGGCTCAGCTCTGACATTCCCTGCAGCCGCAGAAAGCAAAAGGCAAACCCTCGGGCTCCGCAAAATTCCGCCCGACAGCCGAACCCCCATCCGCGCCGCCGGGGGCTGTCCCGCGTTCCCCTCGCCCACGACACCCCCGCTGCCGCGGCAGCTCACCGACA
>VZRE01008398.1:20865-37521 GCA_013396775.1 Cephalopterus ornatus | reverse complement strand
CCGCCCCCTCCATAAAACCTAAAAGCACACTGGCAAACACCTCTTGTTGAAATCAGAAAAATCTATCAGAATTTAATAGAATCACGCTAAAATTCAACAGAATTATATTGTAAGTGACCTTTACTTATGACAAAAACTAATATTCACAGGACAAAAAAAGTTATATACTACTTTAGGCAGCTTCTGCCTTCTTGTAATGCAGATGCCCTTTTTTTCCTTGTAACAATCTATTGACATTTAATTCTCTTTCATTCAACTTAGAATTCTATTTCAAAATAACAGTAATTCATAACTTCAAATCCAGAAGAAAAATCTACAGAGAAATACCAAACTGTTCAGCAGCTCTGAGGTAACAACTCCCAGCACATCCATGCCACACCACTTCCTCCCAACATGGACTGGAAGAGCCTCCTGTGCATCTTAAAATAAATCATGCCATGGAAATGAAAATTTTGCCTTCCAGGCTTAGAGCAAGAAAAAAAAAAATGGAAAGCATGAACACTGAAGCCTCAAGCTAGACGCAAAAATCAGCCTCTGAAATATCATCACTTTTTTGTCACCACTCTAAATTACAAAAACTACATATAATTTGATACCTTCATTACATTTTTTCATCAAATATTTACCCGGATTCAGTGGTGTTCTACCTCTACTTCCAGTTTCTTTGTTGTCATTACATTCACTTTGTGAAACATTCTGATTTCACGGAACAGCTAAACAAAAATTATATTGTTGTCTGTACCACAGTCGTTCAAGCCCAACGCAGCCCTGGGTGACTGAACGGACCATTCATTAAATTAACCTTTCAGACTGTAACTCGCAGAGACTGAAGAATAATTAAGTCTCTCTCTCTCTCCCCTCCTGTTTCTGTTTCACTTAGATTCTCCAATCAAAGTGCAGCAGCATTGTATTAATGTGAATATCCAGAGCCTTACCTGCTCCATTCCCACCAGCATTCCAGGCATTGCCTCAAACTCCAGAGGGAATCACCAGCCTAGGAAATGATTGCAGTTCACCTGTGCTCTTGTCCCTTTGTGTGCTGTGCCTGCACAGAGCACACACACACACTGGAAGCAGCAATGACTCTGCTGACCTTTGGAACCCAAACACTAATCCGAGCCCCACATCACACGTGTGGCGTGGAATCCTGGTAAGCTTTTGGTCTGGTCCCGGTGGTACCATGTAAGCAGCTCAGTGTGAGCCTAAACTTTTACTTCATAAGAGGCAGCAGGAGCAGGCACAGCCATTGAGTGTATAAAATTCACTCAAAGCACTGGCACCGAGTCTTACACAGTTTTCCTTTTATAGGAAACAGGAGGAGGGCTCTAATTAGGTCAGGCAGGTTGAGGATTCTAACAGCTCTTCATTTTACATTTCAACCAAGCACAGCCCAGCTCTTGCTACAATACAGCACGATGAATGATCAGAGAAATAACTTCTTGTTAAATTATGGATTTTTCAATTAAAATAAAAAAGTTCCACAAGATAAAAGTAATGGATTCATGCAGTGAATACTTAAGTCAGTTGAGCTACCAGTGTCAAGGTTTCAGTTTTTAAGACTTTATTTGATATGTGCACAAAACTGGCAAAACCTCCTTGACTGAAGTTGACATAAAGCACTCGATTTCCCCTTGATTTCCACACCTTCGCTTCTCTCCCCTGTCTTCTCTACATGATTTATCAGTATTTTAAAGCTCAAGGATTACCGTTGCTGTAAGGTGGAAGAATAATTTGCTGGAGTTTCTTTGTTCTTCTGCCAATATAAGGAGCTCATGGCAGCTCTATCAAGTATGTCACAACAATAAAAGCCCAGTTCTGTGACATCTGCCCTATTTGGCTTCACTTGGAGTATCACACCCTCTGTCAAACTCTTGCTAACTTGATGCAGGACACATCAAACACCAAAGATGAGGTTCAGTAAATGCTATTTCCATGTTTTGAGTTTTGTGAAACCTTCTATTAGCATTCACTTGAACCATAATCTCTCTTCCCCTGAAACATTCATTGACATTTGCTTCACATTAAAGTAAGGATGTCTTTAATTTTTTTGGAGTGAAGCTTTTCAGACTCTGACATCCCAATTTGTGAACAGTGATTTTGCCTTAAAAATCCCTGAGTAGAACAGCACAGAAATTCTGCTACTGTCACAACCACACAAAGATTAATGTGACCTTGTGAGAAAAACTCCACTAAAAGAGCTGTGGAGTGTTCCTCCTTCCATGTCAGTTCTTGACAGATTTCCCACCCCTTGTCCATTCTAGACCCAGATTGGCTTTATCAGCTGCTCATGGTATCCATACAGGCTGGGCAGCATCGGGATTTCTGCTGCGATCATGTTCCCATCAAATGAGTCAAACTAATGCATGTTTCCTCTACAACTTTTTGACTCCATTTACATCTTTCAGACAAGAAAACTTTCAGCTTTTTCCTCCACAGGGAGAGAACTCAAGTATTAAATCCTGTCAGCAACTTCCTTAATAAAATGGCTCTCAACACCTCAGTTAAACTGCTAAATTGAATAGCAAGTCTTCTCTTAATTCAAATACCTGAAGCTAATCCTCATCCTGTCTTCAGCATATCAAGTAATCCAGCAAATACACAAGATGACATTAACAAACAACATTAGCAGTTTCTTTCCTTGGACTTATTGTGCATTTTTTTTGTATATCCCTTCCTAGGAATTATCAAGTCTCTGTAAACTCAGTATCAGAATAAATGGCAATATATTACACACTAAGTTTTGGGTCTGCCTCTCTGCAGCTCCTCTGTGCAGGGTATTCAGCAGATATAATAACGAGACACAGAGTTCCACCTGTCAGTTAAGTTCAGTATTTACTTCTGTATTAAGAGAAATTCACAGGAAATGAGAGAATAAGAGAATTGCAGGTTGGGTGTAGTGTACAGTTCAATGAAATAATTTCTCTAAGACCAGAGAACAGGCAGTTTTTGAGGCAAGAATGACATTGGGCTGTGTTATAAAGACAAGACCAGAACAAAGAACATAAGGTGAGTCACACTGCTTTGGCTTTTACCCCTGGCTTGTGAAGGAAGTAGACAGATTCTTTATTTCAGAGATTTTATTGTGCTAAAACATGCTTAATTTTAGATGCAATATAGCAGATACTTTCCCCCTTGCTAAAATTCAAGTCTGTACAGTGCCTGCATGTACAGTGGGTACCCTCCCACCCAACTGACACAAGTCCTGTTGTTATTCCCTGTCACTAATACTGACCAATTCCAACAGTTGGCCACAAAGACTTTACGGCAGTTTAGGAGTCCAGTGAGCACAGCATTCCTAACAGACATTGCTCTTAAGACACTCATCTTACCCACAGTACACAAACATTTAGGGAAATGCAATCAATTTGACTTTGACCTGAAATCTTCTTCTGAAGATTTCAACAGCTGCAGTATCCTCCCCCAGGATTTAAATTAGCTTGTCCTGAATACAGATCCCATAGAGAATATCAAAAGTAAGTGTACAGTCTCATTTAATGCATTGGTTCTATACTATGTAGGCCACAGAGGGAAAAGAGTCTCTTGGTAGTATTGCTGCCATTGGTATTGAAGCAACTATAGACAAAAATAATTTAACATAAAATTGTATACAAGATAGATAAAAAAAAACACAAAAGCTTTCATGAAATCGGATTTGATTTGCAATCTTATTTGCCAGTGCTTATTCACCTTTTCCCAACTTAAGCTGCTTTGTCCAAAACAAACTAAGCAGATTCAGCATATCAAAGAAGCGAACAGGGAACACTTTATGGAGTTCACAAGCACAATGATGTTGCCAGGAGTCAGGAACTTATGGCTTCTCAAAAGTATAGCCAAGCATAGTTTTTATAAGTATAATTTTATCATTTCACTAATGCTCCTACTAATTTATATTATATACAGCATCCAAGTTCACCTTGAAGCAGTCTGTTGCAGTCTTCTGTAGCATACAAATCTATTGGTACTTTATTTTTTAGTTAATACCAAGAAGGCATTAAATTTTGTTTTTATTACCTGCAATGGAAAAATGTTACTAAGTTTGTGTTTTTCACTATTGCTCCCACCACATCAAGTAGTTACTTTCCCGCTGAGGGGTAGAAGGCACTACACTCCATCTACTAGGGAAACCAGGGTTTCAGACCCCAAAATAGACTCTCTGATGAAGGTCTGGTTTCCACACTGTCTCCCACCCTGCTTCCCTTAGGATACCCTGAAGCGCTCTCCATCTTTTCCTCCACTCCACATTTATCTGCAGGCTTTTTACAGCTCTCCTTGACACCTACAGTAGCCTAAGGTCCTGACAATAACCAAGGCACAGAACTTTGCCTGAGCCACCCCCCACACAGGGGACACTGCCTGTCCCCCCATCAGCTGCACCATGTGAGCTGGGTGACAGGAGAAAAGTGGCTCTGCTGTCTGACCCAGCACAGCACCTGCTCAGGTCAGCAAGCACCTGGCCTGGAAAGCACAATGGCAAACTGCACACTGTGAGTGCCCCACTGACGCAGCCTCTAACATCTGCTTTCAAACACAGGAGATACCATTCTCCTTCTTTCCCCAAATGTAGCACACTATGCAAGGCTCTCATACCTTCTTTGGAATATCTATATTTACATCAATATCTATACTTACCTTCTTTAAGAGGGGTTTTTGGAGGAATGTTCTCCTTGCTATCATACTGGAAGGCTTTGGAAGGATCCAAATGCTTGGTGCCCTGGACTGTGCACAGTTGTTCCTGAAGGTGTCTGTTGGTTTGCTTTTCCTTGGATAGCAGCGCACGCAGTTTGGAGACATCCTACAGAAAACATCACACATGGAAGTTGGATCAAGAACAGAGGAAGATCCTAGTTCATCATTTACTTACACAGCCATTTACCCTAATGGCAAACATACACACAGTTACTGGTGCCATTAAAAACCCAACCCAAACACAGAAAAACGGGCAGCACGGTGTAGTTGCTGTGCAACACCACTAAGCAGTGCATTAGTCTGAAACTTTCAGCTGCTGCTTTCAGCAGCTAGTTTACCAAGTTTAGAATCTCCAAAGGAGGTAAGAAAAGCCAACTAAACTAAGTGGGAGTAGTTATTTGCACTGCTGATCCCTCTGTATGTTGTACATTCACTTAAAAATAAAACAGGTTCTCTTGGCGTTTCTGAAGGCTGGTGGTTTGTTCTAATCTGGTTCGTGGAGGGAATTTAAGAATCATAAAAAGTAAGGAGCTTGCAGGATTAGTCTATTAATATTTAGAGCAATAAAAGGCATCAAGCACATTAATAACTTGCAGGGTTTTAATTTTTCATTTCACAAACCTGCTTCAGGTGGTTATTCTCTTCCTTCAACTTCACAACGTGCTTGATTTTTTGCTTCTGATTCTGGTGGCCAAGTAGTTTAGCATAGGCATCACTGAGTTTATTCAGTTCTTCCTGAGCTGCACCGTGCTCCTGTAGGATTGCATTCTTCTCTGCTTCAAATGCATCTAGTTGTTGCTGAAATACAAATTGAATCTCTTAGAAATCTTTTAACTAAACACAGCTTTTTACTGAACTGAGATCTACACAGGAAGATTGGTTCAGGAAGGGGATGAGCTGGCTCAGTGCAAAGTAACTTAGGAAGCCACTGCAGGATAAATGCCTTACAATGAGAAGTAACATGTCTACTTCTCAAGAGTAGAACTTGAGCCAACTGCAAAAGTCTTCAGTTAACAGATACTAACACACACCTACTTCCCAACACACCTGAAAAGGCTTAGTTTTGTTATATAAATCTTCATATAGATTACGCCAGGTCTTTATCTCTTTTTTTAAGCTTGAGGTCACATCTTCATTTATGGATTTCCTAAAAAGCAAGAAGTGAAGTTTCATTATGTTCATTGTTACCTCTCAGCACATCTTCCCAATATAACTTGGATGTGCCATAATATGCAGGTTTAGTTTGAGAAAGTTACCTTGACCTTTCTGCTTCAAGTTCCCTTTTCAATTCTTCAGTTTGCTCTTCCAGTGTTTCCTGAAGTTTAGTCATTTGTGCAAGGCAAGACTCTTTTGTTCTCTCTGTTTCTGCTTCTTTTAATGCAAGCTTGGTCTGGACTTCTAAAAGCATCCTGAGAAAGATATCATTCCTTAATGAGCCCTTAAATTTTATTTTTTTTTTTACACATTTACACAACCCTAAATCTGAAAACACAAGTAACCATGACTGAAAAGCTGTCAGTAGAACTGAAATACAAGTTTGCACAAACAGTGCCACAGAAAGCAATCAACTTTAAGATGCACAATAATTAACTTCCCCTATGAGGAAGCAAGCACTGTTTTTGAAACAAGAAAAGATAATGTTTCTCATTTATGGATGTTCAATGCCCGTAGCTTTTAGCAGAGATAGTTTATTAGGCTTTCCATGCAGAGATTTGCTCAAGCAGAAACCAAACTGTTCAGTGTGAATGGACCTCAAGAATTCAAACACCCTACACCTAAAAGCAACTGCCTCCCCTCTTCAGCCTCAGCTGTTTGTCCCATCAACCAGGTGGAGACCAAGAACCCCTTCCCTGCCACGCTCAACCAACAAATCAAAACAGAAAACTCTTCAGTCTTTCTTTTACCAGCTCTCATGGAAACTGGAGGCTATAATAAGCAGGTGGGGAGGAAAGGGAAGGCAACATCGTAACCAGCAGATAAAACAGAAAATACAGACCACTAAACTGCTGTCAGATAGTCAGAGAAGCATATCCTCAGCTAGTGGCCTAACAACTTCTTGGGTGTTAGTTCTTCTAACTGTGGTGCCTCAATACGTAGAGAGGACCTGGGTGTACATCACCAGAGTGGCAATTCACGGATGGTTGATTGGCGTCTGCTTGTGAGCAGAATTTGAGGTGACACATCATTCAGAGTAGAGTGGCAAAGAGTGAGCTCTGCATTAAGTATTTGTTTGCCTGCTCTGTGGATCTTATTTGTGGAGCAGTCACTGTAACTGCTGTTTCTGAAAACGACAATATTCCAGCATATTTCATTCAAGTACTTTCCTCTTCCTCTGTGTTCTACAAGTAGGCAAAACTCAAAACAACTGATTCAACCTTTTGCACTGGGAAAAGCAAGAAACTCCATCTTATACCAAATGCTGATCTTACCACATTAAGTTCTAGTTAGAAAGGCAAGCCTTAGTTGGCATTATTTAGCTTAAGGAAGACTGACTGTAGTACCTTGCACATTCTTCTTTTGCTTTGTTTTTAGTGTATTCTGCTTCCTGAAGTAACTGTAGATTCTCTTGGCTTGCTCTTCTTAGGTTAGCAACTGCTTCTTGCAGCGAGGTATTCTCCAGTTTAAGACAGTGTATTTCTTCAGCTGTTGTCTTCTTGTAGCTGATATTACAAGGCAAATAAGAAAAATCTTGTTACTTCAGGCTAAAATACAGATTGACACATTCAGGCCCTACAAGAACAATATAAGCTCATGCTGACAAGTACCAAAGATTCTATAATCTGAAGATATGGCAGTGTTCTGGCACTGATAAATCCAAAGGTAAAAAGCAAGCCACACAATTCCATGAAGGCATAAGCACTAACACTATAACAAATTCTGTTATACAGATATTTTCATTTTGTGGTAGACATTTTAAAATACAAAAACCCCACTGTATCTGAAGCTTGTTTTAAACACCAAAAGACCTACTATCTGCAGTTTGCATTGGCAAATATCCCACTGGATCCTTCACAGGTGCCATGCATACCTAGGAATAACAGTACCACTTTTTATGTACTTCCATAATCTGAATATTTTGAGCTAAAATATTTGCAAGAAACACAGGAAACTAGTCTTTAATTCAAGTGCAAGTTTTGAGCCTAAACAAGAAGTGTTTTTTCAAGATGTTTCAGTGCAAAGATAACATCATCACTAGTTACAACGCTTATTCAAGAGCACTTAACTACTCCAACTGATTACATTTTGGAGGAAAAAAAAAATCCAGTTTCCCAAACTACATACTCCGTATGTTGTTACACTCGCCTAGTACTCAAGGAATAAATTCTTAATGCCATCAAATACTCCATCAAAATCCTCTGCTCTAATGCCAACACTCATATACAGTGTGAAGTACCAAGGCATGTGAACAGACAGTGTATTTCACTGTCATCTCAGAGATAACCTCTGCCCTGTATCTTAATGAAACTTAAATACCTTTCGAAGTCAGCAACAGTCTCTCCAAGTTTTTGCAGTGTATTCCTATGCTCTTCTTGGATTTGTAATACAGCACTTCTATGGATTTCATTGATTTGCTCCAACTCAGCATTCTTCCTGAAATAAAAATTCAGCATTCCACACTGGAGAGAAGTGTCTCAACACATTACCAAATGCTGTTATCAGTTACACAAGGCTTGCAGTGGCAGCAATTAGTTGTGACAAACCAGTACATGTACTAAAGCACAATCTTCACAGCAGATATAACTAAGCACTTCCCCCTCCCCATGTTTTCCAAGACAGCTATAGGATAGTAAATTTCTAATACATGGAAGGAAGAAACAACTGGCTTGAAAATCTTTTCTAGTCATTGCCCTCTCCAGGGCAGGGCAGAAACACCCAATACAACAAGCATTTAGTTCACCCTGCACAGCAAGGACATAGCACTACAATACCAGCCTTTCAAGCACATCTCCATAAGCTAATAGTTTTAAATAAAGACAATGTAAAACTGATTCAAGTTGTTATTCATAGTGACAAGATCTAATCACTATCAACAATCAACATCCAGCAAGAAATAACTCTAGACCTCCCCAGGTCTCTAAAACCTGATCTGGGCTCAGAAGCTTTGGTTTATACTCCTGATTTAACATTTTTCCTTTCAGAGTTTTAGAACCAGGAAGTTTTTCACAAACCCTTTCAACTTTTTTTCCATCTGTGCAAGTTCAAGACCTTGAGACTTGATTTCTTGTTCCAATTGCTTCACCAACTTTTCAGCTTTCCTCTCCTTTGCATGTAATTTATTCAGCTCATTCATGGTTTCATTCAGCTCTTCTTCAAGAACAAGTCTCTCACTTGCTACCTCATGCTGCAACTCCAGCAACTTCTGCTGCGTTGATGCAGATGACTCCTGCATGCCAGAATACCACAGATTTCAAAACTTATAGTACTTTTCTAGATAGTAAAGGCTAATTTGCTGTGTTTAAACTTCATAGCACAAGAATAAAGACAAATCTACAGAAGAACCAAAACACCCATCATACCAGCACTGATTCTTAGAGCTATTGGACCAAGCACAGTTTCTGCTGGCCAGCCCCCACTTGTACATTCCACTGATGAGACCATTATTAATACAGTATCTCATGCATAACCTAAACCAGAACCTTTAGTGCGAGTCCTTGGGATTAGAGTTTATCTTTAAACTAATTTATAGTCTGTATTTACTTTCTCTTGCTGCAGCTGAGAGACAACCTCCTCGTGTTTCTGAAGCAGTATTTGGCGTTGTTCTTCCTCCAAAGCAATTTTTTTTTTCAGGTCTTCTATTTCAGCATTCATACTCAGGAATTTTCCTCTGGTCTCAGACAACTCTTTCTCTGCACAGAGAAATTGTCAATATAACATCTGAGTAAACCTCCAGGGAAACACCAAATCAGACTTAACACATGTCAGATGTGAGGTTAAAAATATGTCCAGCTGTTTTGGGCTGGAGCTCAGACTTGACTTTTAACTTGGAACAAACCAGTCTAAACTGACATTTTAGAACAAACCTATTTGAGATCATTTAAGATATGTCAGTCATCCTACAAATGGAACAGTGTACAAGTACTAAAAATTACCTTTTTCTTGTTGAAGCAATTGACACCTTTCATTAAGTTCTTTCATCAGTTTACATGATTCCTCTTTTGTTTTGAGGGTATCCCTCAGGATTTCAATATCTTGGTCTTTCTTAGTCAGTGTCTCCTCCATCCGAGCAATATCTAGTTTGTATTTCTCAGCTGTTTCTGCAACACTACTGTAGGAGAAAGTTTAGGCACTTGTTACTACTGAATTTTATTCGTAAGCTGACGCTTCAACACAAAGGAAAAATGCTTAGGAGTGTTGGTTTCCAACAGGAAAACTGCTTTCCCCTACTTTTCCAAACAAGTTTTTGCACTCTAAGACTAGTTTACGTGGACATAAAACTCTTCCACAGTATTGCTCAGACCAGAAAAGCACAGAGGCATTTAGAAAGATAATTAAAATAATATCTTACAATTCCTTTCCATTGTGTGGAAAAATACCTTTATTTCTTTTCCTTCCTCTCTAATTATTGCCAGGGTTCTACTTCACCAGTCATAATTGAGGCTTAGTTTTACAACCTTTTAACTTACCCCAAGCCAACTTGAGAACAATTTGTTGTTACCTGAGCTCTGTGATGTATTCCAGGAGTTTTTCAGTGTCAGACTTTTCTTCAACTTTCTCTCTCTCAGTAGCAGACCTAAAACCAGGAAGTTTTTATGATGGATATATTTAAGCAAATTCAGAGCTACACAGTAACACATACTTTTCATAATCCAGTTTAGCTGACAAAGTGCTATTGGCTTTAAGTGGTGATTCTACCCTCTTTTAATACTTGTTCCCTATGGTCTTCTCATTTGCAGTAAAGATGCTGAGCCATATCCTGCCACAAACATCACAATGCATAAACATAACACAGCTGTTCTAGCAAATTATCATTTCACCCCTCTGTGACCTGCACTACCTGCCTTATCAGCTTTGTGTATTTTAACACTCCAGTTGTGCTGCAGTGCCAGTCATGCAAAACTGACATCAAATATGAGCTCATCCTTCATAGGTCACCATCCCCAGCAAAAACCTACACATCAGTGCAGTGTTCCTGTGCAGCCAGTGACTGAATTCTGAATCAACACTTCCTATTCTGCCCAAATAATGTCTACACAGAGCTGCTGAAGCCAAGCCACTCTGCAGTTGCCTTTGTTCAGAGAACATGTCTATGACAAAGGCACCACAATGGCTCTTCAGTGCCCTTCTCTGGAGAACATGCACATGTCCAAGGAATCTGTGCGAAATGCCTGGCTGCTGAATTAGGACTTCAGCTCCTGCTCTAATGCTTTTTCATTCTTGTTTATTGCTAAATTAATAGTCTAAAGATCCAGAGGCATCCAGTCTACATGAATGTCTTGCTCCAAGATGAAAAACAATTCTTAAGACTTACGTCTTCCCTCCCCATCCCATACCACACTGGAAGACAAAGGGTTGAGATGATACAGTCTGTCTTTTGGAAATACCCTACAGGAACAATGTTTTGTATGGTCATTTTATAAGAACACAGCAGTTCTTAGAACTTCATTCCACCATGTTTTTTCCAGGTTACCAACACGTTTCTTCTCAGCAGGGAGACAGCCTCTATTTTGCTTACTCTAAGGGATAAGCATGTAAGCACAGCTAGATAGTATCTCGTCAACCAAGTCAATTCCCTTCCTGCTACTTACAATTTTTCTTCTAACTGTGCTACTTTTCCTTTTGAATGCTCTAGATTCCTTTGCGCTTCCTGCAGCTTCATTTCCATGTTTTCCTGCTTTGCAAGTGCAGTCTTAAAAAAAAAAAAGACACATTAACATTAAAATGAGATTTAGTAAAAAACACCAAATCCATTGGGTAAGAGGCAGTGGCAAATTGGAACCAATTCCTCACTAAAGTTTAATGATAGCACCTGATACTATGCTAAATGTGATTCCAAGTATCCCTCTGTAAAGATATCAGCCATTTATTAGAACAACCACTATCACCAGAAAAATACAAACATATAAGAGCTTCAAAACGTACAATCATTGATTTTCAAAGAGATTCAGTGTGACCAGGCTGGTATTAATGATACCATAAATAATAATATCAGTGGTATTTCCATGCTTCCTTACTTTAACTGATATACCCTGCAGATCAGCAAAATCAACAACATTTAATCAGCTGATCTTTCATTCCCTATTTTCACTCTACTGAAAGTAGAGGAAGCTACTAAGTTGAGGACAGAAACAACACACGATCTGCAGTTCTGTGCTAAGTCCTTCATTCTTTGTTCCTGAACAGCTCAGAATCGCGGTCCTGTGTGGCACAAATGGTCCTACCTTTTCCTTAGCATCCCTCATGTTTCTGAGTTTCATTAACTCCATGCACAGGCTGCTCATTTTCTTTGGCACACCATCTTCAGACAGCTTGTTAGAGAAGAATATAAAATTACTAAGCATAACTTGTCCGTATGAATTGCTCTTCACAAAATCCTTTCAAAAAGTGTTCCCCTCCCACTCTGTGTTTAGAGAGAAGAGGACAAGACACCAAACCAGATATGCTCCATCCCTGTGCCAATGAAGGGGACACAGGAAACATCAAAAGAGATGCTGAGCAGCAGCTAAAGCTTCCTCTTGCTCAGGGAGCTCAATAACAGCAAAGGCAAAGCAAATACGCACTTATTTGTCTGAATACCTTTGACTTCAGTAGCTCATTGCTTCTTTTTAGTTCCAGAAGCTGCCTTTTTAGGCGTGCAACAGTTGCTGAAAGAGATGTTTTCTCCTGAACTGCAGCACTCAGCTTTGCTTCAATCTTCACAAAATCCTCATCCAGAGCCTGAAGTTTTTTATCCTGCTCTCCACGCTCTCTCACTAACGCACGAATCTAAAACAAAAGAAAAGTAATTTTCTTTATTTCCTACTATCATTTCTCTTAAACATCATCATTAGTCTCTCCAAGAAAACCACAGGCATAAGTTTCCAAACTGTATTAACCTGCATTCAGAATATCTATCTTCAACTCTGCCATGCAAAGGAAAGAGGTAAGAGAGAATTGGGGTGATTCTGTTATTACACACAATACATTTACAGTCCCAGTATAATGTGTTAGTAAGAATAGTCTTAGCTTTAATTTGCAACAGAAGCCAACTTTCCTCCTTGGCTGCAATGCCTAAAATGGAAGAAAAGTTCTCCAAACAATATTAGTATAGATAAAATGGAGATCAGCTCTTGAATGAAGGCCCTCAGGTGCACACAATATGTAGGCGTGCACCTGCATACAGAATTTTTACACTTTTATATCTTTAATTAACATATCTAGTGGGGACAACCAGTCAAAAACCCCTTTCAGCCTGGGACCACCCTCAGAATTGCCCCACTGGAGCCCCTCCAAGGGCCTTATATCTTGTTGTCTACCATATCTCTCATTATTCCAGTCCAGGTGCACATCCCAACAGAATGTCTTTGCTAAAATTTATTACCTTGAATAGACTTAAAACAAAACTTTAGGAATGAGATATGGACTTGTGAGAAAGTAACCGTCTAAAGTGAGAGAAAACTACACAGCTACATTACAATCTACAAAAACCTAAAAATCTTTAGGCGTCAGCTGTGACAGACAAGAAGACAACGTGACATCTGAGGCACAAAGCATCAATTAGTACACAGAAGTGTACTGATACAGCGTAAGCTGCCTCTTAAACATTAGTTATAACAGTTAGTAAGCAAAAATCTCAGCCAACAGTTGTTAAATAGAACCTTTTCAGGGTACTGAACATACAACTTAGTTCTCCTTCTGAGAAGAGTGACAGCACAGCTGTTCTTAGCAAACCCAATGCTTTGTACATCCCATAACATCTGATAACCTCTCCTCTGCACAGAGCTGTTTGCAAACTACTTGTACACTCTCTTATACAAAAGAGGCTAGTTCTACCAGCTTGTGTTTTTTATTTTGGTTAGTGGCAGACATGACAGGAATGCACTCCAGAACACGTTCATACCTCCTTCTCCAGTGCCTTCTGCTTCTTCTTCTCCCTCATAAGCATAAGATCTTTTTTAGTCTTCACAGTCCCATTACCTGGCTTTGGAAACCAGTTGTGTTAGAAATAGTTAAACTGATCTCTAGTTGCACAATAGCTGAACAACACAGTTAAATATAAGACTAGGTGCCTTCACATAGACTATAAAGATACACACAAAATAAAAAGCAAGCCTTTCTCTCCCTCACACAGCACAGACAAGTATCAGGTTAGGATGGGGTTTACCACTGTACTTTCTCATAAGCATTACTCTGAAGGGACAGCTCATAACAACTGCAATAGGAAAGAAAATTAAGGAAGTTGGAGACATGAGCACTCCCTAAACTTCATTAAAAAAAAGCCACTTTAATCTTTTAACCACAGGTTTGTTTGCAGAATTTCATCCTTAATCATCAATAGTAGTGCACTAAATTCATAAGCCAGAGTTATCATTTTTTCAGCTTGTTCAGCCATGCACCTTCAAATCCATATCCTTGCTCATAGCACTGAGAACCTGTTCATGCAGTACCATCCTCTCCTTGTTTCTTTCACCACCAGGTTTCTACTCTGCCCTGTCCACCCCATGAAAGCAGGAACAGAAACAGTCTCCTTAAAGAGGAGCAACCACACCATAATTACACAGTGAGCAAAGGAAAAGAAATCCAAACATTAACACCAAAGATAAGCTGCTCTGTAACCCCAAGCAACCATCACATGATTCCAAAAGATGCTGCAATTTTGTTTTTTCTGCTTAGTTACTACAGAATACAGGCACAACAATAATGTGTTCCATGGTTCTCTCGGGCAGGTTAACAGTAACTGTATGAAGAGGCTACATGGTTTAACCAGTCAGAGGTTTAGCTGAGATTTAACAGTGCTACAGACACCACAGAAGAGTCTTACTGTTGATCCAAGGGACATGAATCGCCTTTTAGTTACAGGGGTGGGTGCACTCTGCTCACTGCTCAGATTTGAGTCACCTGCACAAAAGAATGGTGAAGGAAGAGGTTTTACAAATGCACACAGGGAGGGAAATTTAACCAAACTAGACAAGGTTAATTGACTGTGTGTACAGAAGACACCACCTGGTTATCAGACTACCCACTTCAAACCCAACACCAGCTGCTTTTTTACTGCAATCATGCAGTTCAATCATCTGGGCCCTTGACAAGTTTTGGAGAGAGACGACCAGATGACAGCCAGATCAGAGAATTCAGCTTCTGCCAAGCTCTCCCCACCACAATGCAGATCCATGGTGTCAAGTTTTCAACTGAGGGATGCTTTATATATGAAAATCCCCATGCAAACATCACTAAAATCAAGGTTAATGAAGTAAAAAAGTAAAAGCTATTTTCAGAAGATGCAGTTAAACATGTTTTTACAGCTGCTGTTCCATTGAGCTGGAAGGCAGCAGTGAGTCTCTGCAGCAGAGACCAATTTCTTAACCGCAGAGCAGTAACAGCACATAAGCACTGACAGTTGTAGCATTCAAAGATATCAGACCACAGTGTCCTGTGCAATTTTTACAACTACTCACTCTTGTGTCTCCCAGCCCCTTGGCATGCTTCAGAGGACAGCAAACTTCTCACTCCACCTGATGGTTTAATATCACAGGATCCTTGCAGGGGGGTACATGCTGTAAATAAAATTTTTAGACACAAAAAGAACCACAAAGGTAAATGACAGGATTTTCAACTTCAACAAGTTGAGGCTGGTAACACATTTAAAACTTTAAAAAAAAACCAAACAAACAAAAAGCCAAAAACCTGGAGTCTCAGTTCTCATCCTTCCCATAAACACAAAGAAAATATATGGCCACAGGTGAGGGAAAGGGTTTGTTTACCACACTGCTAATAAAATTACAAACTTATTTACACACACAACATTGCAAGGCATTTTACTAGTGACAGCAGCACATTAACTTGTGCAACGAAAAAAACCCAAAGGATCTTAATGTTAATTGGTTACAAAGCCAGCCTGAAGTGTTAAAAAGCAGAAAGCAAATTTAACTTGTTTTTTAAAATCATCATCTCCCAATGTAGAAGATACGACTTAAAGATTAGTGAATGCTTTTTCCCTTAAATAACTAAATCACTTAAACTTCTGTTAAAAAATAGTATGTTTGGGGTTTGGTGTGGTTTTTTTTTTAGAAATTAAACAATTTTAAGAGAAACAGCCAACAGAAACATGATGGCTACAAGCCCAGTAAATGCTTATCTACTCCCTTCAACTTCGTGCAAATAAAAGCATCTTCGTTCAACACGAGAACAGGCGACGGCAGAAGAAAGGCACCAGGTAAAGCCAAGAACTCATCGAGAGAGTCGTACATCACAAAACACCCTCAAGAGCAGCACTTCAGCCGTGACGAGCCCTGCACGTGTCCCCTGCCGCGCTGTACCACGGAACCAGAGACACCAAGGACCAGCACCGATTTAGTTAGTGCGCACATTATGCACGTTCACTGCTGTATTTGTCTAGCAACAACCAGGGTTGGACACGAAGCCGGGATCTTTTCCCTCAGGAGACACCTGCGAGCGCTCAGGGGGTCCCGAAGAGCCACGTTACGGGCGGCTCCGGCAGTGAGGGGCACACTAGGGCTCGGTCCCCGCTCCCTCGGGCAAGGCCGAGGCGCTCGGTCCCCGTTCCTCTGGGCACGGCTACAGGACCCCACCGCCCGCCGGGTCCCCGATCGTTCCCCCGTACCGGCGCTCCCGTGGCGGCGCTGCCCGGGCCGCGCCGACGCCGTGGCCGCTCCGCGTTCCCTCCGCGCCGACGCCATGGCCGCTCTGGGCTCCGGCCGCGCCAGCCCCGGGCTTTCAAAGGCACCCAACGGCCGCAGCGCGCGCCCTCCGGCCAATCACCGCCCGCCGCCCCGCGCGCCTCAGCCAATCGGCTCGAGGGTGGCCGGCTGGGCG
>VZRE01008398.1:9371-20809 GCA_013396775.1 Cephalopterus ornatus | reverse complement strand
GGCCGCGCGGGGCGGAGGGCGGCGGTCGCTGCGGTGCTGAGGGGTGCCCGCCGGAGCCGCCGTGCCCCATGTCGGCCCCGTTCGAGGAGCGCAGCGGGGTGGTGCCCTGCGGGACGCCGTGGGGCCGCTGGTACCAGACGCTGGAGGAGGTGTTCATCGAGGTGCGCGTCCCGCCGGGCACCCGCGCCAAGGACGTGCGGTGCAGCCTGGGCAGCCGCGACATCGCGCTGGCCGTGTGCGGGCAGGAGCTGCTGCAGGTACGGCCGGGGAGCCCCGGCAGGGGGGGAGCGGGGCGGCGGCAGGGCCGGGGCGGAGGCCGCGGGGCTCTGGAGGGTCACAGAGTCACAGGTCATTACCGAGTCCAGCCCGTGACCCAACAACGCCTTGTGGCACCGAGTGCCACGGCCGGTCGTTCCTTGGGCACCTCCACGGACGGTGACTCCACCTCCTCCCTGGGCAGCCCGTTCCAATGTCTTACCGGCCTTTCTGTGAAGAAATTCCTCTTCAAGTCCAACTACGTCCTCGTGTCCTGTCCCTTCCTACCTGGAGGTTTCCACACCTGTGGCTCCTCTCTGTTCTTCCTTAGAGATCTAGGGTTTGATACATTAAAAGGAATCATGTAACTGGTGAAGATTTCGGTGATCTCTTCAATGGCTCGTTGTCAAGAGTAATTACTTCAGTGAAGAGAAAGGTCTCTTCCAGCAGAATGAAAATAAAGTGTTACCAGCTGCAATAACCTTAAAATACTAAGGACAAACTGTAGAGAAAGGTGCACATAAAAAACTAAGCAGAATGTTTGGTTTGGGTGTTTTTTTCTTTTTAGAAACAGCATAGTAAACTAGTCAGTTATAAGCTTATTAGAAACAGTTTTGTCCAGCCGCACAAGGTTTTTCCAGACAGTACCTGTGCTGCAGCAGCTGAAGGGAGCTGGAGAAGGACTTTTTACAAGGCTAGGTAGTGACAGGTCAAGGGGGAATGGCTTGAAACTGAGAGAGGACAGGGTTAGATTGAATATTAGGAAGAAATTCTTCCCTGAGAGGGTGCTGAGGCCCTGGCACAGGTTGCCCAGAGAAGCTGTGGATGACCCATCCTTAGAAGTGTCCAAGGCCAGGTTGGACAGGGCTTGGAGCAGTCTGGGCTAGTGGAAGGTGTCCCTGCCCATGGCAGAGGGTGGAACAAGATGATCTTTAAGGTCACTTTCAACCCAAACCATTCTGATTCTGTGAGAAATAAAGATAACAAATTCACACGGATTTGCTTGCGTTCTGGGTATGGATGTGGGCAGCATTTCAGTTCCGATTGCTCCAGGAAGCAAAAAAAACCAAACCAGAGGCAGATTTACTTTGACATTGGTAACAAACAGTTCATACTGTATGTACCCTGCACCAGACCTGTGCATTATCTGTGCATTGGCACAAACCCAGACATTTACTTGGCAAGATTACTAAAAATGGCATTACCTGCCATTCATTACAAGCCATTCCAGTGAATCCAGATACTGAAACAGTGATGGGTATTAAATGATTCATTAAAAAAAATTGCTTAACAAACAATACTTCTTTGACAGTTTGCATGCAAGTCTAGACTTGTAGGGCCAGATCAACCTATTCATTTCCAGCAGAAAACAAGATGGTAAATTGTGAGTAAAACGTCATGATTCAATATAACTGGATGCTGTTGAGGTTTTCCTGGTTTGTAATATTGTACCTGTCTCTTGCAGGGTAAACTTTTTGACTCTACAGTAACTGATGAAGGAACGTGGACATTAGGTAATAGCCTGCATCTGAAATGACATAAAGGCCGTAGAACTTCTCAATATGTGCTGCAGAAGAGTTTACACACCCCTTTTTTAATGGGAAAGATTCTTCCCTGTACATAGCTTTGTAAAAAGCAACATCATTATTGCTGGATTAAGGAACTGAGGTACCACAAAAGCCCTAGAGATTAAGGTTAATGGGAAAATGCCATATCCTGGAAGACCACAGTCAGTGCATTACAAACACCTGCATATAGGTGAGAATTTTTTGCAAACCATCATTTAAAGGTAAATAATTATGGTTCAGCTGTGTGCTCTGTGCCTCTCCATAATTGTTACTTTTCCTGGGTTTTTTTTCTCCTCTTATGCATTATATTTTTGGAATGGGTGACAAAATCTGCAGTCCCAGAGAATCAAAAAGAAATTTAAAAATCCCACTAAGGTAGATACATATAATTAGCAAAAAAAGCATATCTGATTTTTATATTAAAATTATGTTTTAACTATATTAAATACTGTAAAATATTCAGCATATTTTGGGGTTTGGCAATCATATTTGTGGACTGTGCCTCTCACTTAATGTTTCCTATGAAGAATTTTGTTTTCAATATTTGTTCTGAATATAGATTAATAATTTAGTAACTTAAGCATGAAAACTAGAAGTGTTAACAAACATTGTTAAGCCCATCTTTTTCAATATGTGAATAATCTTCAAAATACACTTAAAATACTGTGTTTATTCACTCAAGTAGAGCTAAGCACCCTACATATTAACTTTGAAATGTGCATCCAATATATTGTCTATGGGCATGCACACTGTGTCTAAACAAATTAATTATCCCTTCACATGTCCCTAAAACTTAGTTCTGACTTTTGTTGGTAATAACTCTCTGTAAAGCCTGACCTCAAATCCTTCATTGCCTTAGCAGAGGTGTCTGTATTAATAGATTAAATCTTGTCTCTGTTGTGCACCTTTCCAAGAAGTTAGTTTATGCTTGCAGTAGAAGTTCTTATGCACTGTGTTTTAATGCTTTAAAACAACTTCAGGCCAGAAAGGGGAGAGGTGACGGTGCAGGATATCTTTGCTTCATCCTTTTTGCTCCTTGTTAACGTTTATTTATTTATCAATAACCCGGTTGGCACTGGCATTAAGAATTTAAATTACTTCACACACCCTGTGCTTGTTAATGGTTGAATTCACCAAAACAAAAAGACTGGCACACAGGACTGAGTCTAAAGGTTGTTCTCTGTGTTTTCATTCAACAGAAGACAGGCAGCTGATAAGAATTGTTCTAATGAAGACAAATAGAGATGCTGGAAATTGTTGGACATCTCTGTTAGAAAATGAATACGCTGCTGATCCTTGGGTACAGGACCAGATGCAGAGGAAGCTTACACTTGAGCGATTCCAAAGAGAGGCAAGTTAAAGGACCATAAGCTCCTTATATTTTGTGTTTGCACACAGAGGTTACGGCCAGGAAAGCTGAGCAAAATAGTTCTGCTGCCCAGTGCCATGGAAACATATGCTTTGGTTCAATATATATAAAATGCTTATAAGGCTTTATCACTGTACTTTCAAAAGGTTATTCTGTCTGAGTTTGGCAGTGCTGTTACTGTTTTACTAATTGCATAATCCTAACAACTTTTCTCTTGTAAGGCTACACACAGTTTCTGTTATTATCTAGAATTATGACAGAGCCTTACAATAAGCTTCTAACATCAAACTCTACTGGATCTGCTTCTTTATAACATAAGATGGCATAGAATAATTAGCTGGAAAGTATGTTCCTTGTCTATGCTTAAAATCTTTTGCTGTACCTTTAGCACACAGCTGTTCTTATGGATGTGCAGAGTTGCAGAATTACAACTTAGTAGTTAATAGGTAAATCAGCAGGCTACACACTGCAGCAGAGACCATCATTTTTATGAAACTTGTTATGTGGCAAGGCAGGTACTTACATTTTGAAAGAGCAGTTTCCAGGGACAGTAAAAGCCAGGTATCTTTCTTAAACTTTCCTTAATATTTCTTTACTTGGATACGTGACTGCTCGCCAAAGTAAGAACAGCATTACGAAGTCCCTTCAGCAGTGAGCAACTAAACTATGACAATTCAGTGTTTGTTGATGCGTTTTCCAAGAATTTCAGTGCCATGACAAATGGATGACAAGTTGATTATTATATACCTTTGTTACAATGGTAGAATATTACCGAAGTGTTTTAGGCTTTTTGTTTGTTGGTTTTCATTACAAATAATCTATTTATTGAACAATTTTTTTCTTTTACCTCCATCAGAACCCTGGATTTGACTTCAGTGGGGCAGAAATTTCTGGAAACTACAGCAAAGGAGGACCAGACTTTTCTAGTCTTGGAAAGTAAATTTATCTGTGTTCTTTTAGAGGAATTACATGTTACAATTAAGGACTGGAATCATGTAACTGGTGAAGACTTCACTGATCTCTTCAATGGATTGCTGTCAAAAGTAAATTACTTCAGTGAAGAGAAAGGTCTCTTCCAGCAGAATGAAGATAAAATATTACCAGCTGATTTATAAGCTGCAATAACCTTAAAATACTAAGGGACAAATTATAGAGAAAGTTGTACATAAAAACCTAACATCTTTGAACAGAATGTTTGGTTTGGGTGTTTTTTTCTTATTAGAAACACCATAGTAAACTACTCAGTTATAAATCTTGTCTTTATACATCTTATTCTTGCTTACGTACACCTGAGGAGGAACAGCCCCAGGCACCAGCACAGGCTGGGGCTGATCTGCTGGAGAGCAGCTCTGCAGAGAAGGCCCTGGGGGACCTGGTGGACAAGCTGTCCCCTGAGCCAGCAGTGTGTCCTGGGGGACAAGAAGGGCCACTGGATCCTGGGGTGCATTGGGAAGAGCACTGCCAGCAGGTCAGGGGGGTGATCCTGCCCCTCTGCTGAGCCCTGGTGAGGCACACAGAGTGCTGTGTCTAGGTCTGGGCTCCTCAGGGCAGGAGGGACATGGAGCTGCTGGAGCAGATCCGGTGGAGGCTGCAGAGATGATGAAGGGCCTGGAGCATCTCCCTAACGAGGAAAGGCTGATGGAGCTGGGGCTGTTCAGCCCCAAGAGGAGACACTGAGAGGGGACCTCATCCATGTCTGGCAGAGGATGGACCAGCCTCTGCTCGGGGGGGCCCAGCAACAGCACAAGAGGAACGGTCAGGAACTGATGCCCAGGAAGCTCCACGTGAACATGAGGAAGAACTTCTTGCCTGTGCAGTGACTGAGCACAGGAACAGATTGCCCAGAGAGGGTGTGGAGTCTTCCTCACTGGAGACACTCCAGAGCCATCTGGACACAATCCTGTGCCATGTGCTCTGGGCTGACCCTGCTGGAGCAGGGAGGTGAGACCAGATGGCCCCACCGGTGGTCCAGCCTTGCCTATTCTGTGATTCACGGTTGAAGAACAGCTATTATAGTTAATATTTTCTCCTAACTTGTAATGGGAAGGATATTAGGATGGCTGCAATTACACTTTCCCCTTGTAGCAGCCCTCTGAGAACTTGTGATGTCATTCTAAAAAGTGATTTAAGTCCACTACTGTAAAACCTTATTTGAGGCAAGACACAATGCACTGTGCTGTCAAATACAGCACTAATTATTAATGCTTGCTACCAGGTAGGCAATGCTAGAAAACCGAAAGGCCAGGTGAAAATCTGAATATAGATAATTTTATGTGTTAATGTAATATAGTTTCCCCATAAAAATATTCAAGATTTTAAAAGCAAGAGAATATAAAGACTTTTCAAAAGAATGGGAAGGAGTTCCTTAGTAGGAAATGCTATCTTGTATCTATTCATTACCAACACCGAGTGCAAATTGTTGACAGTGTATCTAGAAAGCTGTACATTTTTGTATATAGTTTTAAATTTAATAGCCACATTGTAAACTCAGCTATTGTTTTATACAACCTTTTGCATGTGCCAATCAGGAATTTTGTACTCAGTTAAGAACACAGCCATGAAGCATTTCAACCACTTGGAATGATATGTACTATTAGATAAATTATGGAAGCACCGAAGTAAAATTTGAGCAGTCTAAGCTACTTAAGTCAGTCTTTTCAGTCTTGACACGTTCACATCTCAAAGGATTTGGAGTAATTGTGGGCCAAGTTGAAAAGTTGTAATCAAGCACTTTGAGTTTCTCCTGTGGTTGTCCAGCCTTTCCCATGCAGCCACAACCTCTTAAAAAAGCCAAACTGAAAAAAACTTCTCCATAATGTCTTACCTCCTGCCTGGAAATTTTTCTCTCCAGGTACTGTTCAGGTCTAAGTCACTTTACAGGCTTCCTACTAAGATGTTTTTTAACAAGAAAGAAAAAAGCTGCTCAGTTCAGCACATTTCAATGTTTAATTGAAAGGTACATATCTTAATATTGAGACAGGACAATGAGAATTGTATCCTCTCCCAGTAGGCTGAGCCAAATCCCTTTGTCCAAATCCCTGCTCTGCTTTGCACAGGCCAGGACAATGCCCAGGGAGCTCTGGCAGGTGCAATACCCAATTACATGGTACAGGAGCAGTCACTCCCATGAGCTTGTGAGACTTGATTTGTCCAGGGCAGAGCTTTGGTATGGAGTCTTCTGTGAAAGGTTTAACTGGTTTGAATGGTTTCCCCCTCAGCTGTTCCCATAATGGGGAAGGCTTGGCTGGCAAACACCTAAGCCCACACTGATCTCTCCTTCTCCACTACACTGGTCCATATGACAATCAGTTTTCATAGCCTGTTGCTAACATCCCCCAACCCACAGTGATGCAGAATTCAAGAGGACATTAGCAACATTCCCCCAGCACCTCTAGTCATCTAACATACAATCATACATTCTTATTATTCACTTCCTTGTTAGCACTAGAAGCATGATATGCCTCAAGTACTGATCTGGATCTGGTCTGCAGAAAAAACAGTTATATTTTACAAAGGTTACCATTAGAGATCAGAGTTGAAGCAATCTTCAGTGTTTCTCAACCGGATTGTTCCTACACACAGGCCAAGATGGGGAATTAGTCCTGCTCCTACTGTTCCTGTGACAATGTGCCTGTTCAGCATCAGCATTTACCTCTAGTACAGCAAAACTCTGCAAAACTAATATCACATCTAGGGCATGTGAGCCAGTACTTCCCCTTGGCCTTCATTAGGTATCACAAAGTGTTTACACTCTGTGAAATAATTCCTATTTGTAATCTTGGTAAACTACAGCTCTCACAAAACACTGCAGTTCCTGATGCTGTTTTAGTGACTGCCTTTTATAAGGAAATGCATTAAACTTTCTCTTTCCTCCTGCTCTAGCTACTCAACATGTTCAGTGGGTATCACAAAGGCTAATTTTTAATGTGTCTATAGTAGAAGGCCAGCAGGGACACGTGGACACGTGACAGTGCCCGAACAGCACGTCAGGTGGGCTGACAGGAATTTGCTATTGTCAGCAGCAGTGAGTGGGATTAGTCTGCTGTTTGATTAACACACTGCAGCACTGCACATCATGTCTTTCTAGTATCACGTAATCCTCAGAAAGTGAACCAGATTTTTAAAATTAAATACGTAATTCAGCATCTGCAGTTACAGTAAACCAAGGTTAGATTACACGAGCTGCTCTACAAATTATAAGGTGTTAAAATTCCTTGTGGTGTTTCACTGAATAGTGAACAGTCTGCCAAATAAGACTGAAAAGTGACACCACATTCTGTTGTAATCATCGTGAAAAGAACATAGTTGCTGGAAGGATCTTTAGTCTGAAATGTTACGTGTTCTTTCCAGGAGCTGAGTTCTTCATTAAGATCATGGTTCAGACTTTGTTTCTCAAGTATTCATGTGCCTGTTGACAAGGTCACAGGATTTTTTTTTGTCATTTTATTGTACTCCTGTAAAAACAAACAAACCAACCAGTCAGCTGAAGGGCTTTCTACAAGAGCCAAACAAAACATGAGATCTTAATGCAGCAAGACAGCAGGAAAGGTGTAGTCTCTGGAATTACAGTCTAGGTATGGAAGTAGTTCACAGTTTCTACAGAGTAAAACAGCAGTAACATGATTAACTGAATTACAGATTTTAGACTTCACTTATACCAGTAAAATGGTATAAAACTGTCTTCCTTCTAAGTGATTTAAGTGAACAATTACAAGAAACTCATTCTAACAGGCTGATTTTACTCTGTTTTTTTTAGAACAGGAGCAAGTTGAGTCTTTGCTCTCCCTTTTTACCAACTTTACTCCAAACTTTAGTTTGAATGAGGTCTCAATGTTTATAGAACATTTCTGCTCCCACAGCACACCAGAGGATCAGTTCTCCAGTGTTCATATATTAGGTTGTCACTTCTTTAGGTACTGCAGTGGCTCAAGCATGAACACGAGAACAGTCCTGCCCTTAAGACAGGCCTACTGTGTGTATGTTACATATTTTCCATGAGGTAACCTACATGGAATAAGAAACTTTGAGGTAGTTAACAGCTAATTACTTCTACATTATTAGAAGTTGATTTTGCAAGGAGTTACCTGTTATGAGCTGGTCTCTGGAATGGTAGGAAGGTGTGTTATTCTGTAGTAGCTGTGTTTGAGCTGCCGGGCTGTACGTCCAGACACAATCCACTTTAATTTCTGGACATTTGGTTTGGAACACTTGCTTGAGGAATATTCTGTAAGGCACTTTAATACCAGTTCCTTCCAGAAGGTCAAATCTCTGTTGTTTATCTAAACAGCATGACAGAAAATATTCTGTCATTAATAACTAGTTAAGTCCTTATTTCATACATGTACATCCAGCTTTTTCACCTAAGATAGGCAGCCAAATATCCCAGGCCAAATGGAAAAAACCCAAACACAACACCACAACAAAGCCAGAAAAGAAACCAGTATGACAATGCACCTGCCCCTTCCCCGCTGTGTAGACCCTTGCATGCCTTTTAGTTCTGTCCTCCCCTGAAACTTTGTGTATACATACCTTGGAATGCAACTGCAGAAATTCCAATGCCTCTGTCAACTCCAGCAGCTTTTGTTCTTCTATCTCTAGTGCCATAATAGACAGTGCCAAGACAGAAGGCTGGAGAGAGAGAGAGAAAATGTTTTTGAACACTGCTTTGTTAAGTTTCAGTAGTTTCACTGTCTTTGAACTTTCAGGATGCTTACCTTGGCTTTAGAAAACATGATTCTGCAGTGACAGGCCTTAAGCTGAGTCTCAAGTCTCTCAAAATTCAGGTACTTTCTCCTAGAACAAAAACAGATGAATGTAGAAGAATGCAAGCTTGATCATGGCAGCGTCACCCTGGGAACTCAGAGAAGCAGCAACAATGTTCATTATCTAAACAAAGGCCTCATTTGTCTCAAAAGTTCTAGGGTTACAGTCAAACAGGTGTTGAGCTCTGGCAGTCCCAGTGCCAAAAATAAATCTTGTGTTATGCTGGGGAGAGTTGTATTGTCAAAACAGGCTTAACAATAAGGATTTTTAGTGATTACTAGTAAAAGGAATCTTTTTTAAGCCAGATTTTGCAATCTTTGCAATGAGGCAATACGTTAGTGCAGCATAAGCACTATTATACCATCATTACTGAGCAAGTTTTGGTTTTCAGCTCAGAGAACAATACTCTTCAGATCAACTTACGGAAACAATATTTAAAATAATATAACCAGATAATATAACCACAGATACTCACATTTATGGTATTTACCAATAAAGGGGAAAGTCTGTGGAATTTTTAAGTATAGAAAGGCCAATTACTTGAGCAATTTCCCTCCTTATTTTTCTACATAGGCTTCCTGATCATATGCAGTTAAGAACAAAATTAGCATTAGTTATTTTACCTTTCACAGCTTAAATTCTCATGAATGAGTGAATGATACAGCTGTAGAAACTGGAAGGCTGTTGTAGCTTTCACTTTCCAGCACAGCTTCTCCAATATGATTTTCTCCATTCTCATCATATCAGAAACAGTGAACCTGTACTGGCTTATCCGAATTAAGTCAGTAGCCAAGGGCACATTTCTTTCTTCTTCTGATGCCTTCACAGCCAAGTAGAAGCAGCTGAGTCCAACACAGCCCAAGTGTTTAGGCTGCACCTAAAGAAAAGTAAATTGTTGTTACCTTCAGAGAAGAAGGCCTCTGATCAGCCATTACAACATGGAAGTACCAAACTGCTGGCACCAGTGTATTGTAGGAAAAAATTACGGGGGGCACGGGGGGCTGTTCTGTTTTTTGGAGATTGAGAACTAAGTCTTTTATCTTACATTCTTTTTATTTAACCAAAGGAAAAGACAGTTACACTCTACACATTCCACCTCATTCATCTAAAAAGCAAAATTGCAGACCAATATATTTTGATTGAGGTAGAACTGATTTCTTAATGAGGTTCTATAATAGCCTAATCAGCAGCTTTTAGGAATTTAAGTGTTGTAGATATTGGCTGATACAAAAAAACTGGGGTTTTCTAACTCTTTTTAAAAATATATATATACATATATATGTACATATATATATATAAATTGATTTATTTTATTCCAAAGACACTGCAGTCCACATTTTTACTGCTTATTTTGGATTCAGAAGTCTTTCAAATCATCATTTTCCCATCCACTCTATCTAGCTTTCTCATTTTTGTTTTAACACACAAGGAAAACAAGCTTTTGTTCTTGTCCAGATTGTACAGTGGTAATCCTGTCTTGTCAGACAATTAAAAACAACCCAGGTCAGCATGTCACTTCTGCACGGCAGAATGGAGTGCTGATGTTTCACCAGACTCTGAGTGTTGAACAGCATCTTGATATACACAGGCAGGTTGAAAAGGCAGTTAAATAAGAAGTAATTTAAGATGTTCTTGTATCCAGGCGACAGGAAAGACAGTCTGTCTTGGTCTAACCCATTAGACCACCGTGAATTTCCCAGCCTATTGGCATTCTGAAGTTGAAACTGATGCCCTATTCCTTGTCTTCTCCAGAAGAAACAGCTTTCTTAACAATACTAAAATCTGAACAGGGAACACCTGGTGCAATAAGAATCTATGGAAGCAGCTAAATCTTTAGGCATCTAAACCCAGTATATTCTAACGCAACGAGCAGGAGTTAACGACTGAGAGCTTATACTTTAAAAAGCCTTACCTTCATTTTTGACAGAAATCTATCCAAGAAATTCACAGCCAGGGAAAACGTCTCCGTGTGGAAGCCAAAGAACTGAGTTAAGCTGAGGAGGTCTTTCACTTCGAAGTCCCGCAGCCGTGCAGTCATTCGGAGGCCATTGTCGTGAGCAGCCTCGACCAGCCTGAGCCCGGCGGGCTTGGGCTGAGCCCGCAGCTCCTGCTCCAGCAGCGCCGAGAGCTGGAACAGCAGCTCCTCGGCCTCGGTGCTCACCAGGGTGTCGATCATCTGCAACACCAAACAACCGCGAGCGCGTCAAACAGCCGAACGGGGGAAAACTCACCGAGCTACAGCCGCCTCTAAAGCAAAGGCACACGGCCGGGCACACGCGGGGTCAGCCCCAGCCCCGGTGACTCCCGGGTTATCCCCAGCCGCGGGTGATTCCCGGGATGCGCGGGGGACGTGCGGGGCACGGCGGGGCCGCGCAGGCGCCGCCTCCCGGGACATGCCCGGGCCTGTCCCTCGCTGCTGAACCGCGGGGGTTTGGGCGGCAGACGAGCCCCCCCCCCCCGCCCGCTCCGCCGGCGGGACGGGG
>VZRE01008397.1:0-27466 GCA_013396775.1 Cephalopterus ornatus | reverse complement strand
CCCATCTGATTCTATGATTCTATGATATTTCACTTGGTTCGCTCCCATTTTTTGCCATCACCTGTAAACTTCTGTCATTAATTCCTTTTAATCTGGCATTATTTAACTGCTACAGAATAATGTGCACAAGCACACTTGCAATCATACCCATTAAATTAGATATGTCAGTATTGTTTCTGGTTATTCATATGTAGCCACGTCTAAATAAGATGATTGGTCTGAGAGCAGATCATAGCTGTCTGCTGCAGTACAAGCTCTGCAGATGTGAGATGTTGTTCTAAAAACATCATTTTACAAACAGGAACTCATTGTGATGGATTTCAATCGTATTAAGCATATTCAGGCTGAAAACATGTTGACTTAAAAGCAGTTACCTTGCTACAAAATTGTGGAGTCTGGTAATCTGAATCATAGATAACAATGTGATAAGCATAATGTAGATTATTGCCTACAATTTTTTTTCTTTTTTTACTGGGTCCTAGCACAGGTCATTGGATGTTTCAGCCAAAAATCCCCTCTCACTATCTCATAAAAAATCTGTTAATTTTTTCCCTTTTTTAATATAAAGCAACATTGGTACAAGCTTTGTTTTTGTAACTCATGAGATTTTTACCAGCGGATATACCCAATTTTTGATTATAATGTGTTGTAACAAACGTTATTCAAATCAAAGCAAACAACTGCTGGGAGTTCTCAGGCCTGTTATTATCTTAGCTCTAGCAAATACAAACTCCAGGCTGCACATTTGGTCAGCTATAAAACAACTACAGATGTGGACCATATTTCATCAGAGCTCTGTTTATTAGGTTGTCATATTTCCACAGAGTAACCTCCAGAGAGAGGCTTTCAGAGTTTTTCCCTTTTGAAATGGAGGTTTATGGATTCCTTCACCAGGGGAAGCAAAGTTTCTCACAGTAGGAATGCAGCACCCAGCATTTGCAGCATGGACCCCACTCAGGTTGGGCCAGCTGCCTGGTGTTTGCACCTCCCATCTTCATCTCCACTGGCTTGTGAGCCCATTGCCTGCTCAGGGGATACTAGCTGGGGCTGCACGCTCATCAGTGTAGACAGCCCCAATGCATTTGGGGTGCTCTGACACCGGTTGCAGTCATCATGAGACAATTTTGTCCTGAGGCCACCATTCTGTGTCCTCTTGTCACTTTGGTAATTCTGTGTCAGGAACCTGAAGCAATTTTAAACAGACTACTGAATTAATTTTTTTTTTAAATCCCATTTATTTCTACTTTGAAACTAGAACATTCACAGATGTTCCCTTAAAAGAGCTCAAAATTCATTCTGCATCTTGCATTGTGCTTAATTAATGTTATCAATCCATTTCAATTCTCACTCCTTTGCTTAAATTACTTTGTATCTCTGGTAATATGAATACTCATCTGCTAATCAATACACCAGAGATATTCCTATTGATTTTTTCTGTCTTTTTCAAAGAATCTGTTCTAGTAAATTATCAACTGCTGCTATTTAAATAGTTTCACTGGGTGCATTTATCTGCAGTAAAGTAATTTCTTACTGGTTAACAATGGGGGGAAAGACAACAGTTGTATTTTGTCGGCTCTGAAAGGTGCACAGACTTGAAACCTGTTCATGGGGGAATTGCCCCCATTTCACTAGAGCTCGTGTGACACAGCATGCGCGGTCACTGGAGACTCCCTTGCAATGTCCTTTCTGCAGATTCCACTGCTGTGCGGATAATGACTTTTCTAGTTTTGCCATCATACTTAGCGGGCCATAATGGACCATGTGTGATAGTCTAAAAAGACTTCAGTAGAGGGAAAATTAGCTCTTAATTGAAGAAATTACTTTTAGACTATGAAAGCAATTTATTCAGAAGGACTAGCACCTTTCAAGGAAGGGAGATTAGACTTGACCGACTTGCTCTTGGGTCACCTCCTGACTCAGGCACTAATTGAAAAGCCTTCATACACTGCGGTGCTGCACAGCATATCTGACTGCAGAGCAAAGCTTGAGTGTTGCTGACAGCCTGGTATCGGGGGAGTACATCAGGAAAACAAAAAAGCGGAAGAGGAACTATTTAGGAATAACTAAACTGTTCTTGCGTCTCCCTTGTGTCTTTCTGTCTATTTATAAAGTAAAAACACTTCACATAAAATCTTATGTAAAAAGTGAAAGCTCTGCAGTGACAGAATTAGTCTGAGAGTGGATTTCCTCTATTGTTTCAGTGTCTCTGTTTCAATGAGACTTCAATTTGCCAAGTCAGATTCCTGTTTCAGTCAAACCGAGAGAGAGAAGAAATGTTAGCTTGCCTGCTCACTTGCTTGCCTTATGCAGATGCAATGGCATTTCCTAGTGCTGCTCTGTATTGCTGCCATCCAGTATTCAGAAAAGCCAAACAAACTAGTACAGTTCTCTCAGTAAGATTGTTTGAGGTTGGATGAAAGTAAATTTGTTCTGATTTCCTTTCCTGTTGCTGAAATCTTTTCATTCAGCTGTTTCATCTTTTCAAGCTCTCCTTGGGAGTTTTGAGGTCTTGGAATTTTCCAGTTTTAGAGATTCCTGAATCCAGTCATGAGACTATAAGAAACATTTAATAATTCAAGGGCTGGTAGAAGTTAGAGTGTATTCAGGTGCTTCATTATGTTGAAAAAAAGCATACAGCTGATGTTGCATGTAACCTGCTAAACAAAACCAAAATGTACATCTGAGGTTTGAGAATTCTGTTTCACTGGTATATTTTTTTATTATCAATCAGATTAAGCTCATAAACTGTGTTAATGCATCAAACAACAAGAGGCTTGCAAATAATCCTTTAGCTAGATTTTAAAGTCATCTGTTTTTTTTCATAGACATACTTATTTCCCTTCTTGATGCAGCATTTTCCATTGGTCTTCAGTTTTATTTTCATATAGAAAAGAGTTTACAATCAAAAGACCATGATTAAAGAAGGTGAGGTAACATCATTATTAAGATTTTCTTCACCACTGAAAATATTCTCAGATTGGGTGAAACAGGCTTGCTTAATGCCACGATCAGATGGAGAAGCCTGTCTTCCCTGAGAAGCACAGGCAGGAAAGTCCAGTGGGTCCATTTCTGATGAAGCACAAGGGAACTTGCACACTTGTACATCAGACGATGGCAAAGCTGAGGTCAGTACAGTGAAGGTTTTTACTTGACCTAGGAAGGCTACCCGGAAAATTTTCTGTGTGACTTTCTTTCCCCAATAGGAAATTACTCCCTCTAAAAGTTATCACAAAGCTTCAGAAAGCCTGCAGTCTTTATAAACTTTTCAAAACTGGCTTTTTTTTCTTGAAAAATGAGAAATTCTGAGAAGTTTCATAAGCCTCCAAAGACTTGACAGCCAGAAAACTCTTGGCAGCTTTCCTACTTTTTCACTGATCCTAAAGCAAATACTTGTAGAGTGTATGAGGATCCCTACTGACTAGTGATCATGCTAATTTTGTTGATTGCCAATTAAGTTCAGTAGTAAAAGTATTTGGATCACAGAAGTCATAAGACCATGTTTGTTACAATGTGTTGATGCTGGCTAAAATAAAAGCTTCACTAGTCATGTATCACCATCACTCTCATAAATAAAGGGATGTTAATGCTGGATGTAATGCCAGTAGCAATACTAACAGTCAGTGGAGCTGAAAATATTATAGTTTGTGTAATGAGTGCAGAAAGGATGGCAATTGCTCTTTATATTTCCATCAAAATTACACAGATGCCATTGATAGAAATTTAGTGGCTATTTTGCCCTTTAATACTCCCATGAGGAGAGTTAGATTTATCCTCCTAAATGAAAGCAAGAATAGGAAGCCAAAGATGAACATTCATAGTGGTTTGTACAATGTGTATGAAAATCACATCAGAAGTAAGGAAAATTGAGATCTTCTGGAATGTAAATATTTACTTAATGTTGGTCTTGCCTGTAAATCACAGGGAGATATTTTTTAGAGTTAAATAATAGCCAAATTTCATCTTATATTTTTCTGCCTGGTTGTTGTTGAATAGATACTGTGTGATAGAACTGTAAAGAAAAGGTAGACATTCTTACACATTCAGATGCACATGCATTTTTGTAAGACCTGCTGCTCAGTCAACTTTTTTGTGTTGAAGACATATTGGTTAACTTTTAAAAATCCTCATTCAAGAAATACAGGACAATACCCTCAAGAAACCCTTCCTGATTTACTGAAAATACATCTGCCAAAACAGTAAGGACAGCTAATGTTCGTCTCTAGTGATTATTTTATGTTTCACATCAAATATACTCAGTTAAGAATAATGGCAGACTCTTTGTAGCAGATACACTTCGGGAAAGTTACCATAATACTAAATAATGCTAAAAATTGAAGTGCTTATCATATGTAAGTGCTGATTAAGATAAGTTTATTTAATCTGGAACCATTCTAGCAAAAAAATGTAGACTGGATACTGCAAAAAAATAACATTAATATTACTGAACTTTCTTCTGTGTTTTGGAGGGGGGTTTTGTTTTGTTTTTTTTTTTGTATAGACATTTTGCAAAGTTAAAAGTTGTTTCAAGTTGAAACAACAAAATTGAACAGCAAAATGTTCCCATTTAAACTAAAATAACTTTTTTTAAAAAATACAATGGAAATAGTTGGATTCTAAGCAAAACTGCCTCTCTGCCTTCCTTCTCCTAGCTTTGTTCAGAACTACCAATGAACCAAAAACACACAGTATTCAGAGGGTTCAGGGTTCTTGGATGGTAAAGAAATAACAGTTATTAAAGGACCTTTTAAAGTATCAGAGAAAAGCACAATGGGAACCTAAGCTTGGAAATCAAAGCCAAAGAAAATCAAAGCCAAAGAAAATCAAATGGAAGTATAACACAAATGCTTGATATCAAGGTTGATTTCTGCTGGAACAAGCTACAGAGAAAAGTGGTAGATTCAAGGCTGCAAACCTTTCAGGCACGCACTTCAGCCAAATGTCAGCCACTGGGCTCCATGCAGAAGTAGCTGGAATAAATTTTATGGCTTATGATATAGAAGAGTGTGTGACCTAATATTTCCCTTCTGTCCTAAAATATATTTAAAATACATAGGTGCTTTAGTGGCACCCACTAGAGAAAACGAATCTCAAACATTAGGACAAAACCTCATATTTTTGGTATGATTTTTAATGGATTATTTTTGTGAAGTTTAAAAGAAGCTCTAGAGAAAGCAGTACTCATTCAAAGTATATAAATAACTCTCTTGCTGAGACTGAAACAATGACTCTGTGTATACTATTGGCAGTGCAAACCCAATGCAATCTTTTTGAAAGAACAAACTATTCCTGCAATGTTTGCCAGCTGGAGTGTTTGCTTTGTGCTTAATTCAAAATATATCTTTGGTTCATCTTCTTTACGAAGAGCTCTTCTGTTTACAGTAACTGTTAACTTACTATAATAGTAGGGACTGTAGACAATACTACATTGTTTTACATAGCTTGATATTATCAGGCAGAACCAGACATCATTGGCAAAGCAATAACAACTAGCACGGAATGTCACTTACTAAAAAAAAAAAAAAAAAAAAAAAGAAAAAAGAAAGAAAAAGGAGGGATATAAATGTGTGTTTGAGAAACACAAGGATAATTGCTATTTTTTGCTGAAATGAAAGTATCTGCTTTGCCTTTGGTTCATTTGGTTGATTTTATACCCAGGATATTATCTATCATTCTTATTACAGTAAGGAGTCAGTTCCTTGTATGACCTGGGGTCTTGTTTTGCTTAACACTAAACAAACAGAGGAGCTGTGTGGTATCAAGGCAAGGGGAGGGAAAGAGAAGCGCAAATTTTTTACCAGTTGTGGTGGGATCAGCTGTGTGACTTGCCATGCACTAAAATATCGGTCCCATGTTTTGTGGTCCTGCAGTGCATTCTTCACAAAATAGTCCAGGGCATGCTATTTTGATTTTTTTTTTTTTTTTGCTATTTTTGTGAATCCCCGGAGGTAGAATTACACAGCAGCAGGGCTGGCAGATTGGGCAGCTGTTGCTTCTGCAAAAGCACAACAAAAGCTTTGGTCAGGGTTGTAGCAGGTTTGTTCCCTCTGTGGATCATGTATAATGGAAGCACCTAGGGTATGAAGTTAGCATTATCCCAGCTGACCTAGCTGAAATTGCTGACTTAGGATGCAACATGTTTTTATGTATTTCCTCTCTGCTTTCCCCTTATACAAATTAAAACTGTATTCCACCAGATTTGCCGAGGTTTCCAGTTTTAAATGAAACAGTCCCCAGTCCAGAATTGCTTTCTTACCAGGGAAGTCCTTTCTTATTACCATGAAATGTTCCTTCCCATGCATGGTCTGGCTTTCTCATTAATTCAGTTTTGCCTAAATGGCCAACTTTATGTCAATTGTAAAATGGAACCAAGCAAGTTTTTTCACATAGTTCTGCTTCCTATGGTATGTGTTACTGAATCTGGCTCTGTCCCTTCATTAGGATTTTTGCTTGTGTGGCAACTCATTTTCCAGGTGTGCCAGTGCTGGAAGACAGCAAGAAAACATCTCATTTTGTGTGGGGATATGATTTTCTATTTGAAGGATAAGAAGACCAAGAGGTAAATGCAATGGGCAAAAGCAAGTTATCTCAATAAGCACCAGAGAAGACACCCCTTCAATCCATACCCAAAACAATTTCTAAAATATCGCAAATGTCTTCTATGTAATGGCAGAAAAGTAGTAAACAACAAAAGAGGATGTCTTTATACTTATATTCTGCCAGTAGCCTTCAGATCTAAGTTCTTCTCAATTTCCCTGCAGTCAAATAGCTTTGAAAGCAGCCTCAGTAAACTGCGTGTTCTCCTGATTACTGTCACTGCATAGAGAAAGAGGTCAAACACTGGACCAGGTGCACATAGAAGCTGTGAGATCTCAGTCCATGGAAATACTCAAACCATGACTGGACATAACCCTAAGGAACCTTTTCTATCTTCAAAGTTGGCCCTACTTTGACAAAGGGTGAGACCCATCAGAGGTCCCTTCAAGCCTCAGTTCAGCATCAGCCTCCAACAAAGAGAATCAATTCTTCTGTGCCTTGCCTTGAATTTGCTGCATTGCCTGTTTAGATGATGGTTATGCATTTTTTGTTAAAGCTACTGGTCACATTTTTCTGAAATTGATGTCCTTCTTTGAGTCCTTGTCAAATATCACTTATCAATATTAGATAGGCTGTACAATGTCTTTAACGTATTTTTTAATTGCTATTTAGCACAGTGAGCTAGGCTCCAAATCCAGTGGTTATTTGCTAGAACCCAGAGCAATGTGACCTACTTGTCCTCTAACACCACTATTTTTGTCCTTACTGAATATCAAAAACATTTACCTAAAACTTGCTTTAGTTTCACCGCCCTATCTTGAACTACAGGTTATAAATCGTCTTGTCCTTTTGCTAGCTTTAGCTGTTGCTGCTCAATCTACCACGTGATGCAATCGTAAAAGTCCTTTTAAACATTTCATTTCCTATTCCTACAGGTCCTGATCCAGATCTTGAAAACGTTACTGTTTTTCTAATTCTCTCTTTATCTTAGCATTCATAAATAAACACAAATAAATAAATTATCCCCTTCCTCCCTATCTACTGTCATGACGTGTGTTACTCATTATCTGTTCTCCATTATTCCTTTGATTTTTTTTTCTCCAAATATTTCTCCATTGGGAGGGACTATTTACAAGAGCATGTAGTGAAAGGACAAGGAGCAATGGCTTCAAACTGAAAGAGGGTACATTTGGATTAAATATTAGGAAACAAATGTTTACTGTAAGGGTGGTGAGGAACTGGAACAGGTTACCCGGAGAAGTTATGGATGTTCCATCCCTGGAAATGTTCCATGCCAGGCTGGATGGGGTTTTGAGCAACCTGGTGTCCCTACCCATGGCAGGGGTGTTGGATCTTGATGATCTTTAAGGTCCTTTCCAACCGAGAATCACTTACCCATAGTAAATAAACACTGCCATTCCAACACGGTTTACCAATACACATGCAGTATTTACTTCCTTCCATGGAAATGGAGGGACTGGAGATGCAGGCCATAACCCAAAGTCTCCTAGATGTTGGGATTGTCAGCTGGAAGATAGGTTGTCCATTTTGTTTGCTGAAAGGGAAGAATGTGAGTGATGGAAAATCAGCAGCACTACGTCCCCTCAACACAAGAGAACACAACCAGCCAAGCTGGTGGGTTTTACGGCTGCTAATGGACTAACAGATCATAAACTTTCTTTTGTACAGTGAGGAGCTGATGGTTATCTGTCTCCATGTGTTCCCAGCATCTTTCAGTTGAGACCAAATAAAAGTCATTCCATGCATTGGTGCAAGCAACCTTGTGGCTTTCTCAAAAGCATAGAAGTATTTTGCTGAATTCCATGGAATGGCATTTTTCACAGGATCTGCACAGTTCTTGCAACTTAAAGAACTTCAGCAAGATACTCAGCTTTATTCTTCAGCCATAAGATGAGAGAATGAACAATAATTTGTGATAGTTAACCAAGGTTATTTGGCTGAACTACTCAATCCTTTATAGCTCACTTAATGGCGATGAGGGTACAATATTTTAGATACAGTATCAAATTAATGTCTCCAAGTTCTCACCTTGAACACCATTCATTTCTCAGTGCACAGAGCAAGACAATTTACAATGACTTCTGGACAGTAAAAAATGCATATACCAGTATCAAATTATTCTTTATCTTGGGCAGCTTTTCAGTTTGGTGGTTTATGAGGCAAGATTATTTCTCTAGATGCATACATAGCCATATATCACAGCCACCTGGAACACATGTGTTTCTGATGGATGGCAGATGCATAGGTTTTCACTTGGCCCCTTTCTCTGCCCTCTATAACCAGTCTGAGGCCTTTTTCACATAAAGATCAGAGGATCTCTCAGGTGTTCCTTTATGCTCTTTAGATGTTGGGAAAGTGAAAAAGAAGTTTTTGGATAGAAAATATCATGGCTCTCACTTGACAGTTTTGTTGGTTGCTATATTCGGGTTGGTTCATATTTTTACTCAGCCAAACAAACCCATCAGACAAAATAATTGGGAAAAAAAAAAGTGAGAATGGCTATTAAAACATTCAGGTTATTTTAATAACATGGAAAGCACAGTATAGCCTAGTTTTTCCTTGCTGTCCTTGGGTTTATTTTTAAAAGTGTGTTTGGAAATACTGCTCTTAAAATACTGAGCTTTTGCTCAACCTCTGTTAACAACTAAGCATGGAGTCATAGAAGGTTTTGGGTAGGAAGGGACCTTAAAGATCCTCTAGCTTTAATCTCCTGCCTTGGTCAGGACACCTTCTACATGTATCATGTTGCTTTCTTTTATTTGGTCATTCACTGGTGTGTTTTGTGCTTTTGTGGATCAGAGTCATTTTATCTCAGCTTTCAGTCCTGAAATCACAGAGTACCACCCCGAAACAACAGTGTCTTGATTCATTTTTGCAGCTCCAATCACTTGATTCCCAGGTGGCACAGATAGTGTGAGTGTGTAATGGCTGAGTAAAAAAAATTAGAGGGCACTCCATGGCATGATCATCTTTGGATTGAAAAAAGAAAAGCACTGTATCAAAAAATTTAAACAATAGGAAACTTTATTGCAACATAAGCTAGCAAAATACTGGAAGACAAGTCTATCAATTGCTATTAAAAATGATATTGATACAGCACAGGAACTCACTAAATAACTTAAAGTCATCTGAATGCCTCTCCTTTTTACTCCTTTTTAACAGAAACTCCAGCTTTTATGTTTATACTTAGTCCTGGAATATTGATATACAACCTTAAACTGAGTGGTTGTTTCCCTTATTTAGGGTTTCTTGCACAGCTGGGGTTTGCTGTGTTGTATTGATGATGACATTCATGGCCACTAGGAGGAACTTTGTAGATATTTCCAACGATATAATAAAAAACTCCTTTCTTATATTTACATTTACTTTAGTTAACAGAATAACATCTCACCTTATTCTGCCCTATTTTATAATGTGGGATATATATAGGACCCTTTTAGGGTCTGTGTGAAAGGCATCTGCTGCATGGAGCTGCAATTTTATGGTCCCTATGCATCAGAATTTGATCCTGAAGGCAAATCTTCCTAGAGTGGCACAAAAAGAATTAAGGGCAGTGCTAAATGCTCCCCTTTGCACTCATTTACACAGGACTGGATGTGTTTCTTATTATTCCAGGTAATTTCCTTTATAAAAACTTGCCTAAAAAGAAATTACTAGTTCATCAGAGAAATGGAGACCTGCACTATCTGAATACACAATGATTTAAGTGGTACTCACTGGAAAGGAAGAAATCCAGTACTACTTGCTCAGCAAAAGAGTCTGACCTGACTGTTTTCGTGCTTAAGCAAGATTTTGGGTTATAAGTAGATAATTCTGTTAAAAACACTAGCAACGGAAAGCAAAGCAAACCAGAAAGAATGGTGAGAATGAGAGGAGGAGTAGTGTGCAATTAAAAAACAGCAGTATGTTACTGTATGGTGCACTTATGTTCTGGACGTTGTGTGGTCCTCTCCACTCACCCCTTCTTATAGTAGAGAAAATAGCAGAATTAGAGAAGAGGCATGGAGGTGGGAAAGGATGATCAAAAGTGTCAGGATATGGTATGATCTCTCTCTTTAACTTGGGGAGAAGATGACCAAAACCTATGAAAACTACTGAACAAAACTGAGGATAATGACTCTTTCTATGCTCTCTTTCTATGTTAGGACTGATCATTGTCTTACAAAGTTGCTAGGAGTCAAGCTCAAGACAGTCAAGACGAATATTTTTCATGCAATGAGTAGTTAAACTATGAAACTCCTTAGTGTGATGGGGACTCTAAAAGCTCACATTAGTTCAAAAAGGGATTAGGAAAATTCTCGTCAGGAAAGTCTTCTGATGACTACAAAATAAAAAGACCTCCATCTCCATGATTGCCTGAGCTATAGATTACCAGATGCTGAGGGAATTTTCTGGGCGTGTAGCATTACATGAACTCTTTGCATTCACACAGCTTCCTGTATGTCTGGTTTGCTCTCATCCAGAACAACCATTTTTATGTGTGGAAAATTCCCCAGAAAAGCATATCAGATTTGTTACAGAAAGCCAAATAGTCCAACCCTTGCCAATGGTGTTATAACAGCAGCTAAAACCTAAAGCTTTAGTGAGAAGATAAAAAGTGCTATGATGATCTTCCTCTGGCTATGGATGAGGAAAACTCTTCTCCTTTACAGAAGACTGTCCATGATGTTTGATAAGCCCATAGAAACATAACATTTGTTTACTATTATCCTTGCACACACAAGGGCTATTTGCAGATTGAGGTTCAGCTGCATCCTGCAGCTCAAATGTCCCTGAAGTAGAGCGTGCCAGCAGATGTGAAAGGATACTGGGACTGCTACTGCATGTGCTTCCCTTCTTTTGGCTCGCTTTCTCTTATCATCTGCTCCTGGTTGCTGCTGAGCCCTATCACTTAGCTCTGGCAGGCTTTTGTCCTGTTGGAGTAGTACTGATATGAGGGAAATTACTTCCAAAAGTGTGCCATTTTAATGGAAGGATGAGTATTACGGCTGATGTCATAGGACGACTGAAACAGTAACTGGACTTCAACCCATGGTGTGCACTTTCTGCTTGGGCATGAAGCATCTCAGATCTTATGCCAGCTCTCCTTATCTGTTGCTTTGCCAGATGTGAAGCCATCAGGGCAGGTGTAGTGGTTTTGATTTTAGACCCTCCTTGGTAACCAGGTTGTAACTGAGGAAGTAGTCATCCTCCCAGTATTCCATACGATTTTCTACGTAAACCAGGGTATAAATAAGAAGGGGGAGAAGCCTCTTGCTCTCTTTCCTTTCCGGTGGACCCGAGAGCAGGTTCTCTGCTATCGGCTCTGCTCGTGGGGAGGAGTGAGGCCCAGTGAGGCCTTGTGGACCTTGGGAAGCGGAGAGTGCCGGCGGTCGCTTGGTGCAGTTCTGCTATCTCGAGGAGAGTAGTAAGATTTTCTCTTGTTAGTTTTTTATTGGTTACTCCTGGGTTTTTTACTGTGTATATCTGTTTTGGATTTTTTTTTTCTTCCCTCTCCCTTTTCCCTTCGGGGCAAGGGGAGGTGTTCGGAGTCCCTTCTCCTGTGTACATACTATTCTAATTGTATATAAGTGTAAATACATGTGTATATTATTGTATAGCTTTGGTCTGCTCATTTCGGCATTTCAGTAGCTTTTCCCTTCTCCCTTTCCCTTGCGTTCATAGAGGGGGTGGGGGGAGGAAAGGCTGCAAACTGTAAGGTTTGAGCATTCGGTAGAAAGGTCGGATCCAAACCGTTACAGCAGGAGGCTCTCAGCTGCAGATCATCTTCTTGCCTTCCATTCCACAAGCCTCTGAAGATAATTTTATTCAATCAAGCTTGCTATTATGATAAAGTAAGACATCTCATTCATGTATCAAATGAAACATAAATAGTTCATAATAGAACATATGAAAAATCTCCCACCAAAACTGTTTATATTTTCCCATTCATGCCTGAGTCACATTGATTCCCAACTTCTTTAAATTTAATTTTGATCTGGGCAGCTCTTTTAGTATTTCTGTTTAAGGATTTTCAACTTTTTCATTGTATTTGTTCGTTAAAGATTTATTCTTCTTTAATCATCTTTGTTGATTACCTTCTAAGCATATTTCAAGCCAGTTGGTTTCTGATTGGTGAAACAAATCCCTTGTGGGAGCCCAAAATGTATCTTTAGATGAGGGACAAGACTTGACAAAAAAAGTCCATCTATTTTTTTTTTCTTTCTCCTCTCTTCATTCTGTTTGCTCACCTTCTCTCCATTCTTCTCATGCAGTAGTTCCCTCCTATCTGGGAGCCTTGTAGGGAGCATAATTATTGTAGGAGGCACAATGGTGGTGGGAACTGAGAAGGACTGAAGGTTGTGCCTTGGGTGGACCATGCTGGGTGTGTGAGACAGTGGCTGGCTGCCTGCAAGCTCAAACTTTTTTCGCTCCCAGTAAAATGGTGAACCACATTGAGCTTGGACAGGAGGAAAATATTGCTGCATTTTCTGTCCAGAGGGAGCCAAAGCAAGCCAGGAACCAAGCTAGGAGGAGCTGGGGTAGTGTGAAGGAGAAAGAGATCTCTTCTCTTTTTTTTTTTTTTAGCAAAGCTGATAGTGTCTGCAGAGGGAGTTCAGGGCTGATGTAGCAGCCAGTGAGAGGCTAAAATGGAATGTAGGAATAGGCAGAGTTAGGCTGGATGGGCTCACAGGTGGTTTTGCTGGAGCTTGAGTTACAAAGCTTTAACCCCTGTAAGGGGCTGAAACAGTCGGGGTCTGGAGAAGAACAGGCCATGGGTTATGTGCATTTGATGAGAGGGAAGCATTCAAGCAGATCACACTCTCCAGAAAGCAGAGGGCACAGAGGACATAGGTTTAAGAATTGCTGCATTAAGTGTATTTTGCCTGTTTATCCTCTCCTGAAAAGATAGACGAAGTGAATTCCTTCATTTTATTGTACCTTTTGGATTAATGTTCAAATACAAACAATACATTACTGCTGTATGTATGTTAAAAGGCAAAAAGAAGCAAAACCAGATGGAAAGGCAAGATGGCTTTTGTTGGTCCTTCAGTCCTCAGGAGAATTTGTTTGAGTAGCTTGAGACATGGGCCCAAAAAATTGTCTTGGTGTTTATATTGCAGGGAGAAAAGACAGATTTGTGGGGCTGAGCATTATGCTAAGCACTCCACAAATGCATTAAAAAGTATTGACTCCAGCCTTGGAGGTTTTATTTCCAGTGCATATTTCATGTTCTTTTTTTCACTGTTAAGTGACTAGAAACAGTTTTGGGGCCCTTTATTTTTGAATGCCTGCTTGACAATTTTTGGGTGAATCTTACAGGTTTTTTTCTCAGAAGAGGGGCATGTCACTCCAAAATAAAACCTAATTTTCTCATACCTGTGAGAATGGAAGACGAAGATACAATCTTCAGCAGGTTCAACAAGCAGGGTAACATATAGAGACAGTGAGGAACTAGACAAAGGTGCATCCTATAACATCCATAATGCCATGACTGTGAGTGCTGGGTGAGTACCAGGGAAATAAGCCAGGGAAAGTAGCCAGGCCTGGTGCCCTCCCTGAATTTCCTTCAACTGGTGCTGGCAAAGGTCACCTATAGCAAACACAGGCTGAACCTGTAGGGACTTCTGGGCTGAACTTATAGAGATTTTACACTGTTAAGCTGTAATGGGTCAAAGACTTGAAAACTGAAAACCATAATCAGTGCAAAGCTGAGGTTGAACACTGAGGATCTGCAATTGAGTTGCCCATCCACCTCTGTGAGTTAACTAGAATAAAGCTACCATGTGTCCTCTTTTGACCCCTAGTCTCACCTCTTTGTGGTTTAGGGGGAGGAGTGTGTGGTCTCTGGAATCGGAGGCTGGAGTTGTAGGTCAATAAGTCAATATGCCTTTGAGTTTTGTTTTTCTTCTTCAATAACACTCCTTGAAAATAGAACAACATTTGAATCAAATTCTTCTTTTGCTATCTCATAAATATTATTAGGTAGTCCTACAGAATATTTTGAAATTGAGACAAGCCCATTTCTCTAGTAAAAATAGAGAGTACAGAAAAAGTAACGTTTTCATTCCTGGTTGGGTTGTTGTTGGTTGTTGTTGGTTGTTGCTGTTTTTTGCTTCAGAGTTTTGGGGATTTTGGTTTTGTTATTTACAAAACTTCATCAAAATATTACACATGGGAAAAGTGGCAAGGTTAAGATCCACATGAGAATAAAAACACTTGGCAAGTAACGTGTTAGTATGCTTTTCAATGGGAAAAAAAAAACAGATGATGATTCCAGTGCCTCATATTTTACACCTCCTTTTATAAATAAATTGTTTTGTCTCTCCTACAGACACAAGCCCTTCAGAGCTCCTTCACTGAGATATCCACTTAGATATCTACATCCTTTTCCTCTTATTCAGCTGGATTGTCTTTGGTATTGTTTTTGTGACTTTGCTTATTTTCTTGTCCCTTTGTTTACCTTCTCCTCTTCTTGGCCACTTTTTGTGAACACCCATTCTGCAACGTGCAATCACAGCCAAACTACTGCTGCTCTAAACACACAGAGTATCAAGGAGGGGAAATGGTATATAGTAGGGATACCCAGTTGGACTGGGAACAGACTGAGGGTATAGGATGGTCCTGAACAATAATTTTAGCAGAAAATCCAGGGCATGCTCACCCCATCGGAGCACAACACGCATGTAAGCGCAAGTTTTTTAGGATGTAGCCTGGTATTATACTGAGTCATTTGAACACAGCAAGATGCCTCATAGCTGTCCCAGGCAAGCACGTGCCATGAAGTCATAGCCACAGAGATGGGAACAATTCCTTGCAAAAGCCTGTCAGCTTTATTTTGCTGCTAGAAAACTCTACTGATGCTTTTCCAATATATGAAAAGTGAAGATCAGAACAAAGCCAATCGACTCTAAACATTATGCAAAGAACAATGTGAGAACATATCAGCAATAATATTGTATATTTTAAAAAATGAGCATTTAAAGGAGATGTTGCTCCTGTTGATATGAAAATACTAGGTAAAATTTAAATAAATTCTAACATTATGAAGGCTCTTAAGTAAGAGAAGCATGGCACAGACTTTTCATCGGAATGAGAGTGTCTACCATATGAACCTTGAGGTACTAAACAGATAAAGAAATACAGACTTTGTATAACTAAGTCATATTATCCCAAAGGCGATTTTATTCTAGTTGAATATATGCTCAAGAGATGGTTTTGCAGTGACTGCTGTATTTCTAAATTCCTTTAGACAATTGCTATACACAAATAATATCTCAGTTTTCTATTTGCACAGGATAATTTCTTCGGCTATCACCAGTCTCACTGACACCAACATTTGCTATTTGTTAGTTTGTCAGTCAGTCTGTTTATAAAAGATGGACTTGATTACAGCTCCAGTTGGGAGCTTTATTGAAGCAAATTCTTCCAGATACAGTTGTGGTGAAACCAGATATTAGGAACCGCTCTGTAACTGTTGAGAATTCTTTCCTTTCTCCTCTCCTCTCCTCTCCTCTCCTCTCCCCTCCCCTCCCTTGCCTTTTTTTTCTTTTCTTGTCTTTTCTCTTCTTGCCTTTTCTTTTCTTTTCTTGCCTTACCTCACTTTGCCTTGCCTCCCCTCCCCTTTCTCTCCCTCCCCTCCCTTCTCCTCTCTCCCCTCCTTTTCCTTTCACTTCCCCTTTCCCTTTCCTCTTCCCCTTCTCCTTCTTCTTCCCCTTCCCTTTTTTCCTTACCCTTTCCACTTTCTCCTTCCCCTTTTTTTTGCCTTTCCCTTTTCGCCTTTTCCCCTTTCCTTTCTTTCCCTTCCCTTTTTTCTGAGTTTGGGCACAGAATTAACAGATGTCACAGAGCAGAGAAGGAAGCTTTGTCTCTGAAACTTGAAAGACCTAATTCTTTTTCCTAAAGGTACATATCTCAAGTACACAGAGACCAACATATGTCATGCTGATGTGTTACAGGTCCAGATATTAACAGGAAAATCCCAAAATGTGATGTGATCCCTTGCAACGTTCAAGACACAAGGAAAAAAAATCCTGTAATATCACAGCAGTTCATGTTGTTGGCATGAAGAGTTGTCACCAGGTGTTCATAGAAAGTCATGAGACAGCTTGCCAAACTGCAAATAGAAGTGTATTAAACTCAGTTGTGTGCAGTTTCAATGCCCTAGATTTTTTTAAACATTACCAGAGGCAATTTTTGTTTTCAGTTTTGGGTTAACACACAACTGAAACCCAGTGATGCTCAGCCAAAACCTACAAGTCTTGCCTAGTTTTGAATTAAAATTCTACAAAACCACAGTGTTTATCATGGTTTCTACGTGAAGTAATAATTAACCCCAGTTTTGCTCAAAACTTTGTCCAAGTTAACTAAAAATTCTATAAACTGTGGGAAAACTGTGGGGAACCTGGCTGAAGTATTGGGTAAGTATGAAAACATGAGCTGATATTTGAGTTCAGTCTGATTCTAGGTTTTGCTGAAAAAGTTTCAAAGTACTCTAGCTGCAATGTGGTTATTTTATTGCAGAGGGTAGATGTTAATAGAGATTAATTTAACTTCTGAACTCAAGAAATTTGTAAGGGTTCAGTGTTATCCAGGACTTCATATTTACAATAAATGCCCTACAATACCTTTTCTCTAAAGAATTTCTATTTAGAAAATACTCTTTGTACTTAACCTGCTGATTTTCCTAACTAGAAAATGAAAAGTTTGGGGGTGTAGAGGTGGTGATGGTTTTTTTGAGGGTGAGGTTGGTATCGCAAGCAATGCATGTTCTTAACTAATTTCATGTAAATACAGTGCTTTCTGTTCTCTGATTTGCTATCCAAAGCATTCTTATGGGGTATTAGTAAGAAATGTTCACTCATGTATATTTGGAGCCTTTCAAAAGGGAAAAAGAGAGATGGGAAGACAGTGAGGCAGAAAGAGAGGTGGGGTGAAAGAAAAAAGTCTGTTAGGGTCTTCATTTGAAAATCATGAACAAATTTCTATGGCTGAAAATATTACTGCAAAATGTGTTGCTTTGGCAGAGGATGATTCTAGAGTGAAATCCTGAGCCTAGTGGGATCTCTGGAAGTTCAGTTTGTCTATACTGTACATAAGCTTCATTGGAAGCAGGGTTTCGTGTTGGACCTCAATGTAGGGGATGTTTATTTTCATAATTTTTTTATTTTCCACAAGGAATTTGGATCTCATGACAGTTTCTGGACTATGTCAGGATGTCCCACATTGGTAAATGCTTAGCACTGAAGAAGACCACATGAAAGGTCAGAACGTTTCAGACATATTATCATATCCTTAAGTTCCGCATATGAATGCGTAGCTTAATAAATCTAGAGACCAGTAATTTCAAGTAACTAAATGCAATTTTTCCAGAAAAATCTGCTTGGGGGAAAAGGATATAAACCTCAACATTTATGCACTTGTAATGGGTTGTTCCTGTTACAAAGAGTTATGAAAAGGTGCAAGGGCTGAGAACAGCATCAAGGCTAAATCAACACTATTATTTAGCATTATATTGTTCTAGCTGTTCATTGTCACTAAAGTACAACAAATACTGAGGGTAAAGTACTCAGTTTCTGTTTAAATTTGAAACATAATTTTAGCAGCAAGTGTGCTATATACTCACATCCCTATCACTTTAAAACAATTTTAGTATTAAGCACAGATGGAACATATATATGCATGACTTTATTAGTAATCACAAAAATCTATGTCTTATTAATTAAAAATCAACAGCTATGTAAAGACTTTGCACTAGCTTAACCCTGCTTTAGTAAAACAGATTCTCTAAATAGGAATTAAATGACTGCCAGGAGTTTCGCTATTTGCATCATTAATTCTGACCCTGTATTTGCAAGACTCTCTGTCCCAAAAGCAATTTATCTCAGTTATCATATCACACCACAACTTCACACCCAGTGCAGGGCTTCCAATTTCTCCCCATATGGCAGCTTCCTCAGCTACATTATGTACAGTTACTGTTCAGCCGTCTCTGGGAAGTGTGTCTTTTGCATAGCCAGCTTCACTAAGATGATGATCATCAGTCTATTTCTGGAAGCAAAACAGTGATTCTTTGTTAGTGAAGTGAATATATTTAAGTTTAAAGTAGAAAGACTATTTTACCTTTAGGAATTCCTGGTTTCTCAGGGCTTGATTCCAACAGCTAGCACTTTTCAGGTTTCAATTTCAGTTAGTGGAGAGAAGGGCGCTGCATATATAAAGTTCAGAGACTTCAAACAATTCATGCATTCACAGGTTTTTTTCTGTAGATACTCATTTCTCAGTATGTGCCCCCTCTTTCTAGTCTATGTTAGATATTGAACTCTAGATCCATAAATAGTCCTGCAACAATCATCTTCATTTGTTTGCAGAATTGGGGGGTTAGTAGTTTAATGCAGGAGGAATGCTGAGAAACCCTTCCTTTTTCATACTGACAGTCTCTCTGTGCTCAGAGTCTATGGACTGGAAATCTCCCCTTTAGGTATAAGACACAGAACGCATTTGGCACTGCTCAGCAGCAGTGTCCCTGAGGGAATGTCTGAAGAAACTGGTCTGGGGAAATTAAACTCCTCTTTTCTCTGCAGCTACAGAAGACGGTACATATAACTTCAGACGACGATGTATTGACACCAAAGGAACAGGAAAGTAATGATTCTCAGCACTGAGGCATTGGAAAATCCTTCACAAGAGGAAGTACCTAAAGCACTCGTGTAAAATATATTCACAGGTCACAAGATCAGAGAGACAGAAGATGATCAGAGGTAGTATTACAAGAGGTATACTACAAGAGGTAGTATCCGCTGCAGCCCAAAATGGTTTCATCTGTAGGGTTCTCACACCAAGGAAGACAACTCTTAATTGTTTGTGTTACTGTATATTCAAATATCCAGTGCATTATAAAGGGTTTTCAACTAGTCTCTATCTCACATCTCCACAATTTCACAGAGCGTATGAATATACAAACATCCCTATCCTTCACCTAATGGTGCGAACACATTCATAGAACCACAGAATCATAGAATCACAAAATAGTTTGAGTAGGAAGGGACCCTCAAGAACACCTAGTTCTCCCACAGGCAGGGACGCCTTCCACTAGACCACATTTCTCAAAGCCAGATCCAACCTGGCCTTGAACATTTCCAGGGATGGAGCAACCACAACTCCTCTGGGCAACATATTCTAGCACCTTACCAGCCTCACAGTAAAGAATTTATTCCTTATATCTAAGGTAAACCTACCCTCTTTCAGTTTAAAGCCATTCACTCATGTCCTGTAACTACACGCTCTTGTAAAAAGTCCCTCTCCAGATTTCTTGTAGCCCCCTTCAGGTATCAAGGGCTACTCCAAGGTCTCCTCAAGCCTCCTCTTCTCCAGGCTGAACAACCCCAACTCTCTCTGGCTTTATTCATTGACAAGATACTCCAGCCCTCTGATCATCTTCATTACTCTCCTCTTAACCCCCTTGAGCAGGTCCATGTGTTTCTTGTGTTGGAGGCCCCAGAGCTGAACACAGCTGGTATCTCACGTGAGCAGAGTAGAGGGAAGATTCACCTCCCTTGACCTACTGGCCACGTCTCTTTTGATGTGGCCCAAGATACAGTTGGCTTTCTGGGCTGTCAGCACCTTGAATTTCATCAGGTTCTCACATACCCAGCACTGAAGCCTGTCCAGGTCCTTCTAGATAACAACGCTTCCCTCCAGTGCATCAACCACACCACTCAGCCTGGTGTCATCTGCAAACTTGCTGAGGGTGCACTCAATTACACTCTCCATGTCACTGACAAAGATGTTAAATAATATTAGTCTCAGTATGAATCCCTGAGGAACATCACTTGTTGCTGGTCTCTCTTTGGTCATCACACTGTGGACTCCAACGCTTTGAGTGTGACCATCCAGCCAATTCCTTATCCACTGAGTGGTCCAAAATGTAGGATGTAGGCATCAATACCACAGCCTCTCACGTGCTGAGTGAACACCCTACCATTTCAGCTAATTCCCCTTATTTACAATGGACACTGTAGGGCAATGTCTTTGAAAACCAAATAAGTCAAGCATGATGGTGAAACAAGTGATAATAATAATAATAATAATAAAAATTTAATAAAAATTTCAAGGGTGATATACAGAATATAGGAAAAAAACCCCCACATTATAAAGTGAGCAGGTAAAATAAGGGCAGCTTCTTGAGTTAATGTCCTGGCTGGGAATGGGTCCTATCTTTGCGCATCTTGCAGCATGGATCTGGGCCCTGGGCAAACAGATTGGAAAGCCAAATAAGATTTTCTATTCCATCAGATGACAGGAGCTGAAGTTAAGATTCACAGACATCCTTTTGCATATAAGAATAGAATTTGTTTGGCATTATAGTTTCAATTGTGTTCTCCCTCTTCACATGCATCACAGCTGCTGTAAATCATTAACACAATGCTCTTTAAAAATAACACCAGAAGAATGATGGATTTTTCATCACTTTTTTCCTTGCTTAAATGCTTTTGCACACATACAAAGAGAAAATACCTTTTTGATTTTTTGAGCACCATCTTGAAATTAGTGGTTATGAACCTTCTCCACCTTGTCTGCAGGAAAATGCCCTTTGTAATTTGAATGGTTACAGATTATTCTGAATTGGAAGAGGCCCACAAGGATCATCAAGTCCAACTCTTAAGTGAATGGTCCATACAGTGACTGAACCCACAACCTGGCCACTATTAGCACCATGTACCAATCAGTTGAGCTAAATCATCTCTACTAGGGTAAGAAAGAGTAAGCATGAACAGGAAGAAGGGAGATGAGGTGCCCACCTCACACAAACAGAGAGTTTTCTTGCCTATAACTACTCCATCATTCCAGATAACCACTTTTTGTTTGTGCTTTTTCTCCAAGTCCTTACAGGTACCTTATGTAAAACCTAAAGGACTCTAAAGTATTACTTCAAAGAAGCAATTTACAGACTCAAAGAATCTCATGATGATTCAGCCTAGGAGAGACTCAGAGTTCATCTCTAGTCCATCCTCCTGGTCAGCGTAAGGTCAGCTGTAAGGGCAGGTCTGGTCTCCCAGGGCTTTGTTCAGCTGGATGTCCGATGATGGGGATGGCACAACCTTTCTGGCAATCCATCCCAATGCATGTCCCGGTGGATGCCTTTCTCCTTGCAGTGAAACAAATTTTGTCTGTATTCGTTGCAAACTTCTCCTGTTTCAGTGCATGCCCAACAAACTCTGCAAAAACACTTAACAAAACAAAACTGAGTTCTTCAACCTTGGCAACCTTGTAATAGCCATTTAAATCAGAAGGATGTTTTTCTGCACATGCCACATCTCCTCTTCCATGTTCCCTGAAATATCTTCCAGGACTGTCCATCAAACTGGAGTGAAAGATGAAAAGTCTGGGAAGTACCCTGTATCACATAAAGAGGAGATATCAATTAAATCCATGTCTTGGTCTCATGATCATGCAAGGTTTTAAAATGTATTTAGCAGCTCATGTTTTTTTAAGCAGCAGTGTCATATTCTTCATGTAAATCATATTCTTCCTTAAGATAGTGTTATCCTAAATCTGTCATTAGTCTATATATTTATGTGATTGCATCTTTCCTTTTGATCTGACCATTGGCTAGATGCAAACTAAAAAGTCAACATACCAAGTAGCCAATACTAGGGAAATTTTGCCTCAGAATGACATGACCATCTAAAATCAGCTCCCTGTAGGAGCTTAAAACAATATTTCAAGTTAGATGTGCTCGGATGTATTCCTTTGGTTCAAAACATGAGAGCACAAATAAGTGTGAGCAGCCATGGGCAACTATATGGTCACATATATAAGGGACAAAAGCAGAAGTAACAGTAAGAGTGTTTTGACATTCACTGAAGACAAGTCATCTGGCACTTGGAAGCAGTAAACAAGATTCTTTAACAAACCCACCAAACTGGTAGCAACCAAACTGAGGAATGATGGAGGCAGACTGCTCGAGCTATACTGCCAAAGACGTACAAACAAAAGCAGTCATGTGCAGCTGGAATGCTCCCCAAGTATAGCATCCTGGCTCTCAAATGGAAATGGCTGCTGCCAAGTGTTTGCTGAATGATGGTGTAGCCCTGCTTACAGCCTCCATTTATGCTGTTCTCCTAAGGCTGAGGATTATTGATCCCCAGATGTACAATTTAATGCTTTGTGCCCACACACTTTTTTTTATATTAAGATGATCCCAAGTACCTAGTTTCCATGTTTTCAGCTGCTTTAGACCAATATTCTCCTTCCCTATTCCAGTCACTAAGTGGTCTTAAAGTTGCTGTGCGTGGCCTCAGGGAGATCCTCAGGGTAATTCATGGAAAAAGACAGCTGGAGTAATAACACCTGTACTACTTCCCTCTCTACTTATGTTTGGTTCCCCACTACCTGTAAGAAACAAGAATATTCCCCTCCATGCAGAAATTTAACAGTAACCCCTCACTACAGACAGAGATGATTTAAAGCCAGTTCAACAGTCAGTTAACCCTTCAGAAGGAAATGTATAACTCAGCAGGGAGCGGTAATAAAAATGATGATGTACAGTGAAGGAAAAGAGAACTCTTTTCCTGACCTGTGAGGTTCATTTCATAGCAGGGATTACTGAAATTCTGCAGAACACTTCACACATAGCTTAGTTTTTCTGAGTTTCAGTTCCTTTTCCAGATGGAAGAGGGAATAAACTTTCGGTGAAATCGTGCAAGACTGCTAAAAAAGGACAGCTGAGCATGTGAAGTTGGGTAGAAACATCTCTCTAGTTTTTAAGAAGCAATTTACAAGGGGGATGGCTAAAAGCTCTAACTATTTTATATATTTTTACTCATTCAAAATGCATGTTTGAATAAACAGTGGAAAATGTGAATGGACTTTAGTTATCTGAAGTGGTGTTTACAGCCAGCTGATATGCTCCAAGGTGTGTAGTCTCATCTCTAGCTGCCACTCCAGAAAGACACAGGTCTCCTAGAGTTCCTGAGTGATATCTGCCACTCCGACATGGATCTCCTTATCTGGCTATCTCCAGAGAACTACAAAAAGTGCCCCACAGCCAATGAGGGTTCATGTGGGTATATGCATGCAGAGATGTCATCTAGTTTTAGATTTCAATTCAGGAAAATTACAGTAAAATTAATGGGCATTTTGTCTAATGACAGAATTAGACCTTCAGTATATGGAAAACTTGCATCGACTTCTGCTACTTCAACATTCAGCATATTATTGTTGCTTAGAAATAGCTTACGTGAATTTTAGCATGTTTTCAAATCCCAGACTTCTAATGAAAGATCATAGAATCAAAGAATGGGTTGGGTTGGAAGGGACCTTTGAGATCATCTAGTTTTAATGCCCCTTCCACTAGATGAGGTTGCTCAAACCCCCATCCAAACCAGCCATGAACACTTTCAGGGGTGGGCCATCCACAACCTCTCTTAGCAACATGTCCCACTTCCTCACCGCCTACATCATAAAAAATTTCTTCCTTATATGCAATCTAAATATACCTTCAGTTTAAAGCCATTGCCTCTTGCCCTATCACTACATGCTCTTGACAAAATTCCCTCTCCAGCTTTCTTGTAGGCCCACATTAAGTACTGGAAGGTCTCTCCTAGCCTTCTCTTCACCAGGTTGAACAACCTCAACTCTCTCAGTCTGTTGCCGTAAGAGAGTTGCTCCAGCCCTCTGATCATCTTCCTCACCCTCCTCTGGACCCATTCCAAGAGGTTCATGTCCTTCTTAGGTTGGGGGCCCCAGAGCTGGACTGCAGGTGGGGTCTCACAAGAGCAGAGTAGAGAAGAGAAGAATCACCTTCCTTGACCTGCTGGCCATGCTTCTTCTGGTGCAGCCCAGGACACAGCTGGCTTTCTGGGCTGTGAGCACACATTGCTGGGTTATACTGAATTTCTTGTCAACCAACACCCCCATGTCCATCTCCACAAGGCTGCTCTCAATCTATTGTCTGCCTGGCTGTATTTGTGCCTGGACTGTGTTGCCCCAGGTGCTTGACCTTGCACTTGGTCTTGCTGAACTTCATGAGGTTCACACAGGCCCACCTCTGAAGCCTCTCCAAGTCTCCCTGGATGGCATCCCTGCCCTCCAGCATGTCAGCCACACCACACAGCTTGGTATTGTCAACAAACTTGCTGAGGGTGCGCTTGATCCCACTGTCCATGTCACCAACGAAGATGTTAAACATAACCGGTCCTAGCACCAACCCCTGAGGCATGCCACTCACCACCTATCTTCACCTGGACTTCAAGCCATCGACTGCAACAGTTTGAATGCGATCATCCAGCCAATTCCTTATCCAGGGAGCAGTCTCCCTGTCAAATTCATACCTCTCCAATTTAGAGACAATGATGTTGTGTGTGACAGTGTCAAGACGTGAGTCTTCAGAACCTTTCCGTGCCAGAAACTAACACCATTCATTTTTACTCTACCAAAAAATATGTTTTCCATAACTTATCGCTAAATGATGACAAAATTACACAGACAAGTGATGACTAAATTACAAAGACAACGGAAGGGAATACTGTCAAATGTCAGAGGTGTTTAAAATATCCATAGGTGATTATTACTTTTAAAAATGAAATATTTTAAAAATACCCAGTAGGACATGCAAAGCCTGAACTGGACATGGTGAAACTCAGACTAGTTTCATTGTCAACTCTAGCCCATAAATCTAATTTAATAGGGCAGCCATGTAATTAAACTATGATTAATATAATTTATTTAGGATTAAGATGCATGTGTGTACTGAATATGAAATATATAAGCTTCTAATGACCTGCTGCTACTTAACTTTATTGTCTTAGCATGAACTCAAATGAATCCCAAACTGAAAATATCTCATATTGACATGGTGGCAAAGAAACACCAAAATCAACACTAGTTCTTTAACTAGTGTTAAACTAACGTTAAACTAACTAGCATATTTGACTAGTGTTTAACTAGGAGATAGATATAGATAGATATATATATATATATACACACACACATATATATATCTCAAATGTATTCTACAAACCAGAATTATTTATATGTAAAATATATGCAAAAGATGGATTGAGAAACATTAGTTGAATAACCAATACAATGAAATATCAAATTATCATTGTAATCCTTCTCTCTGTAGAACAATTATCAGAGTGTGTGGGTGTGCACTGAGCTGGAACTCCACTCTGCTAGGTCTGCCAATAATTCTGCCCGAATGGCAAACAAATGAAATAGTCTCACTCTATAGATCCAATCTCACATATGGGTACACGTACAGCTTTTCTCTCAAACTTTTTAAAATTTTTTTTCTTTAATTTGAGAAATACAACAATTTTTTACCCCTTAGAGGAGATGCTCAACAACATGTGTCAGAGGTGACCTCACAGCTTTGCCCTCTTCTCCGCTAGTGTTGAATCATCACCATTTCAGAGAAATATGTGCTGCGGTGCTGTGGATTTTTACTTGAGGTAGTACATTTTTGGTATAAGTACTTCTTTGGTACTAGTTTGTGGGTTTACAGGGCAGAGGGAAAAGGTGTGTATCCCCTAGACATCTACACCTGTGTGGAAAATGAAGTGTTTGGAACTCAAGTAAATAGTCTGTTTTCTTTTCCATGGGTTTAAACAAAAAATTAAAAAAAAAAAAAGCTATTTTATGTTCTTTGAAATGATTCAGGGGAATCATATCTCTTGTTATCTGAAAAGATCATATAGCTCCAGATCCATCTTTCCTATTCTGCAGCTTATGCTTGGTGGAATCTGCTGGGTATAGTGCCAGATAATCGTGATGCACACACTTGAAAAAGTGCCATTTGTCATCCAAATTATTTGAATGTCAGGAGACCACCAACTGGGTGCAATGAAAAGCAGTGAGGCTAAAGATTTCTGGGTGACTTTGTTACACTTGGCTGCTCTTGTGGAAAACACCCATGTTGCTGCTAATATCCAGATATTTCATTTCTGCAAACAGTATTTCTCTCTCTAGATATTTATTTATTATTTTACAAGTGAAAGTCACTGGATTTGGGGATTAAATTATCAACTGTGCTTGCACCATAAATAAGCAGAGACCTGCCTTCCCCACCTCTGAGTGTATCATGAGGCAGAGGCTGGAAATGCACTCTTAGCCTCTAACTAACACTGTTTGCTCATCAAGGGAACCTGCTGAGAACAACACAAATATCATTTAAACATTTTTTTCCTTTACCAAAGACTACAAATAAACATGCTATAAGACTGCTCTTTGTTTGCCCTACATAAGATGAACAATATTAACAGAAGTTGACAGTTTTGTTCAGGAAAACATGCTAAGAATGATGTTCTTACACATGGTAAGTGGTAGGTTTCCATGTTGTTTTGTAACATTCTGTACCAGGACAGATTTAGAAACAATGCATATTGGTCCATGCCACTGGACATACAGAAGCTCTGCTTTACAGTGCTTTTTTATCATGACTACCCAGGAAACGAATGTTTTAAGATAGCTTTTAGAGGAAAATTAATATCTTTTGCACATACCTATGGATTGTTCATTGAGTGTAAGGGGCTGCCTGGCAGACAGCATAGAAATGTTTGTTTCAAAACTGAACAAGGAGATGATGATGAAAAGGCAAGTGCCCAGGGCTGATTAGAAGCAAAAACAGGTATGGTGGAAGTAGGCTGAGAGAATGCTTAGAACCTCTGCAGAAGAGGGGGACAGAGATAACACCAAGGTAACGGTTTGCACAAGAAGGGCTCTGCACTGGGAAAATGGACATCTGATCCAGCTAGATGATGAGAGGCATTTACTTAAGAACGTTTCATTGAACTGACTGAGATACAATGATAAGTGATTGTGTTGGATAGTGGGATAAGAGGCAGTATCTCATATGACAGAGGGTGTATATTCTTAATATATATCTTACAATACATAAACCATCATCATCATCATGGCTAGGCTT
>VZRE01008391.1:4388-15661 GCA_013396775.1 Cephalopterus ornatus | reverse complement strand
CCACTCTCATTAAAAGCAACAACTTCAGGGTTTATCTCTGACGGGACCAACATTTAACTTAGCAGCTTTATTCTGGAGAATATCCCTGGTGTCCTTATGCATGTCATACCCCAAAACTCCGGTTTCTGATGGAGAGCCCAACTCCAGATCCCTTTACACAGTTAATTTGAAACATTTTTTTATTTATTTCCCAGTGAGGTGCATGTGGCTTGCAACACTTGCCCAAATAAATATCCCATCTCTCCCAGGAAACAGATGTACATGGATCAAACCAAGAAAGCCTGTTTATTTTCTCCCTGGTGACTCAATGCTGTGCATATGTCAGTGCGTGGCATTTTCCACTCCTCAAAGAAAACAAACTCACACATGACATTAAAGCCTGGTTTTTTCTAGAAGTTGGGGTTTTCAAGATGAAAGTGCCCAAGCAAAATATCCTTTGGCCAGAAATAAAACAGGTAACTTTTCAAGGTAATGAGGTATTTGTGGTCAGGTTCTGATCTCTGTTACAGTGATCCACGTCGGGGCTAATCCCCTGCAGGAGATAAAAGCCTCTGCTGTATCTGATGGGTAAAACAAATTCTCTCGTGGTATAAACCAGTTTTTAAAGGCTTTAAAGCTCCCAAAACTCTTGGGGTTTGTGTTTCCTGAGCTGCTTAAAACAGCAGGAGGGTGACGTGTCCTTGGGTCCCTCCCCAGGTGATCTCACCTGCCCTGGGCCTCTTTTCCAAGGAGTTTCTGGGTCCCATCTGCACATTCACAAGGAAAGGACAGTTTTCTCTTCAAGGGCGAAAAAAAAAAGGAGTCTGAAAAGTGTTTTTTTCACAGACTCTGAAAACAAAACCCTTCCTGACTCCACACCTTGGACTTGCAGCTCAAACCCACAGCAGAGACCCAATGTCACCCAGCACAGAGACACAAGAAGCACAGAAAAGCTTCTCTTGCTTTTTATTATTTATTATTTTATTACTTATTCATTTTAATTTAACATTATTTATTAATTGCTATTATTTGTTTTTATTATTTTGATATTTTAGTATATTTTTTATTTATTTATTCGTGTTTGCTAAATAAATAAATAAATAAATAAAAGGGAATTTTAATCATGGCTCAGCGAGCCCTCCAAACTACCCAAACATGCAAAATTCCTTGCGAGCAAGGGGGGAAAAAAGGCGACTCAACATGTTTTGCTTGCTCAGGGGCCTGTTCCTCTCCTCAGGCTGGGGGTGCTGAAGGTGATTATAGAATATATAATTATTATATATAATTATATAGTTATGATATAATATAGAACCTGCTGGATTTCACAGCAGGGTGAGGGGACGTGGAGGGGGAGGAAACTACCTGTGCAATTCCAATGAACGTGAATTAGCAGGGGCTGCACTGCAGAAATGAGGAAATCAGGGATAAAGGGCAGTGTAGGGCTGGGCTGCTGCTTGTTCCTGTTGGAATCAGGAGAGGAGAGGGGATCGTGGAATTATGGAATCATTCAGGTTGGAAAAGACCTCTGAGATCATCAAGTCCAACCACCCACCCCACACCATGGTCACCACTAAACTGTGTCCCCAAATGTCACATCCACACGTGTTTTGAACACCTCCAGGCATGGTGACTCCCCCACTGGCCTGGGCAGCCTCTTCCAATGCTTGACCACCTTTTCCACGTAGAAATTTTTCCTAGTATCCCATCTAAAGCTGCCCTGGCACAACTCGAGGCCGTTTCCTCTCATCCTGACTCCCTGGCACGCTGCATCCAGCCAGGAAAATGCCTCCAAACCTCTTTCAAAGGCTCAGTGGTTCACAGGAATTGGGAAGGGGGGTTTGGATGAGCTCCCCTGAGCACGAGGAGAGTCAGCAGAGCTTTGGATTCCTCACACTTGGATCCAGCTGTTTGAAAACAGAGCTCTAAATCAGAGCTGGGCACTCTGAGCTTCTCCAGAGACTCTGGGACGTGACATCTCACCAGGTGCCAGGAGAATTCCAGCCATAGGCTCTGATTTCCAGGGCTGTTGGAGCCCCTGTGACTGAACCCGGCAGGTTTGGGTGTAACACCAGGCATCTGTTTGCATCTGGAGGTGTCTCAGCACCTGACAAACCTTGTTGCTGATGCTCCAGAGGCTGATTCCTCACTGGAAGTTGTAGCAGAACTTGGATTCCTCACACGGGGACCCAGCTGTTTGAAAACAGAGCTCTAAATCAGAGCTGGGCACTCTCAGCTCCTCCAGTGTCATCCCAGAGACTCTGGCAGGTTGTCACACAGGTTCTCACCGGTCCCTTTCCTGATGCCAGGAGAATTCCAGCCTTAGGCTCTGATTTCCCCTGTGACTGAACCAGGCAGGTTCGGGTGTAACATCAGGCATCTGTTTGCATCTGGAGGTGCCTCAGCACCTGACAAACCTTGTTGCTGATGCTCCAGAGGCTGATTCCTCACCGGAAAATGGAAGTGGTGGCACTGCCTTTCTCCAGAGCAAGGCTGGGGATGTGTGATAGGGTTCCAAATGTGTTGGCAGCACATTCCTGGGGATGGAAAAGTGCTGGAGGGGTGGAGTGTGAGTGTCACCCTGTGCCTGCACACGGAGGGAACAGCAGGGACTGATCCCCAGGTCATCACAGGCAGGTGCAAACACTGCCTGGATTTCTGCAAGGAAAGGGAAGCGAGGCAGGAGCAGTGACAGGAGGTGACTTCCCAGACATTTGATGCCCTTGCCTTCCCTGGAGCTGGAGCTCCCCTTGGGATCTGCATGGCAGAGCCTTGTGAAAATAGAAGTTTCCAACCTGGTGGTCTTGAGAGGAGCAGAAAACGTTCAGATTCAGTGCCTAAAAAGCCCTAAAATTTGTGGTCAGGTGGCCTCACATCAGCCTTTGCTCCAAAGGAACAAAACCCCTTAGATCTTATTTCCTGCAGTATCTTATTCCAGCTCAGTTCTGAGCCCCAAAAAATCAAGAGCATCTCTAGAAAATAACCCCCCAAACCCAAGATAAAGCCCCAAAAAATCAAGAGCATCTCACTAACCTGCTGTTTTTCAGCCCTGGGTTCATCTCCTCACACAGAGACCTCCCCAGCCCTTCACTGGTTCCCGACCAGCGGGATCAGGTCTCCTTTTCATGCGGAAAATATCAAAATTAGAGCTTTCTCTGTCGCTTGTGTTATCTCCAATTAGCTGCACTGACATGATTTGTTCTTCCACAGCCTTTGTTGCAGAACTAATCACAGCCAATAAATATAAACACCAAAATTAATTAGCTGAAATCAGCTCCCTGCACGTGCCAAGCACAGCCAGTCAATGGCACGGAGGACACGCACATTTCCTGAATTATTACACTTTATTTTCCTTTCCGTTTGGGGTTTTATTTCGTTTTTTTGGGTAAATTTAGGGATTGGGGGTGCATCCAAGGGCTGTAGCTATAGTAACCTCCATCCAAACACAGGATATTGGCTCTCCAGGTGTTTAATTCCGTGTCAGTTCTGTTTATCGCTTCGTTCCAGAAGATCCCAACATTTTGACATTCCCAGGGCACATGTCTGAGGATTAATGGAATATTGAGAGAAGGCTCCAACAGGGGCAAGGGGGGAGGATGAGCAGAGACCCTGGTGCTGCTTCTTGTTCTTAATGGCACTAAAGATGCCGCCCCAAGGACTCGACTGCTGGCACCGACCTCGGAGTGGTGATCGCCGGGGGCATAATTTTGGTTCTGTGAGATGCCCAAAAGCTGGGATGGCTCCAGGGGATCGGGGAGGAAAGTCCTGGCAGCTTTTCTCAGGCTCCCAAATGGGGCTGGGTTGGTGGGACAAGGTGGGGAGGGGACGTGAGGTGGGAGGAGATGGTGCCCCAGGGGCTCGTGGAGCAGAGACAGAGCCCAAGGGCTGGGGATCAGAGACACGAGAGGGCTGAGGGGAGGAAGAGGGATCAGAGGAGGAAGAGGGATCATAGGAGGGATGAGGGGTGAGAGGAAGAAGAGGGAGGAGAGGAAGAAGAGGGATTAGAGCAAGAAGAAGGATGAGAGGAAAAAGAGGGATCAAAGGCAGAAGAGAGATGAGGGGAGGAAGAGGAATCAGAGGAAGAAGAGGGATCAGAGGAAGAAGAGGGATGAGAGGAAGAAGAGGGATGAGAGGCAGAAGAGGGATCAAAGGCAAAAGAGGGATGAGAGGAAGAAGAGAGATGAGGGGAGGAAGAGGAATCAGAGGAAGAAGAAGGAGCCGAGGAAGAAGAGGGACAAGAGGAAGAAGAGGAATCAGAGGAAGAAGAGGGATGAGAGGAAGAAGAGGGATGAGAGGAAGAAGAGGGATGAGAGGAAGAGGTGTCAGGGGCAGCAGAGGGATCTGATCCCACCCAGCTCTCAGAGATGCTCCCAGTGCCTCACCTTTGCCTTTATCCCAATGTTTGCAGCGTGTTTTCCTCAAGTCCTGGGCTGTCACAACTTGTCTGAATGTGCAGGCAAAGGCTTTTTTCCCCCACTCCTTCTGGGCAATTCCTGTCATCACCAACTGATGGCCAAATAGATTAATCACCTGGAAGTTCTTAGGCTGCTCTGTTCACCTACCGGAGCCTTTTCCAGCCACAGCACCCGTGAGGAACCACCAGCCCTTGCTTTTCCTGAAAAACAGACTGGATCTTTGCAGCCTTTGTAAGGAAAAACTGGGAATATGGGCAGTTCCACAGCGGAATGAGGATCTGAGGCAGCCCCTCTGTTTGTTGTCTCTGGGTATTTCAAATCACCAAGTGGAGCTCAGAATTCTCTCTTAAAAAAGAGGCCCAAGGAAAAGCAGGGAAACTGTTGCTGCATATGGAATCATTAAGGTTGGAAAAGACCTCCAAGATCATCAAATCCAACCTGTGACCTTTGATTACACCCGGGGGAAAACCCAACCAAGACAAACATGCTCAGAACAGAAAAGAACCACATATTTCAGAGGATCAGACACTAAACAGCAGCTATAAATATTTCTGGCTTTTCTCAGGGCCCTGTTTTGTTTTGCAGAAGATTTCAGCAGCTCTGAGGACATTTGGAAGGCAGACACAAACTTCCTGGCTGTGTGGGCTTGGTGACGCTGCCTGTGAGATATTGTCTCTAGGAGAGCTATCCTTTTACGCTTAATTTTTAAATTTGCTGGGTTTCTGGTTATTGCATCTTTACATCACCCTCTTGATTTCATTTGCTTTATTTCCCTGGGGCTGAGCTTTGCTATTCCGTGTCCACCTGCAGGAGAAACACAGCAGGGAATCTGGGGAGGATCTTTCTGAGAGGCAGGTGAAGGTTTTGGGATCAAAAATTAACCCCCCCCAAGCTTCTAAAATTCTGCTTTATTCATCCCACACACCTGGATGCTTCTCTGAACTGCCCAAATTCCCTGAATCTAACATTTAAGAGTAGAAATCCCAAAGAATAAAGACAGCAGGGGGAGATTGAGGAGGTAAGTCTGCTGAGGATCTTTCTGAGAGGCAGGTGGAGGTTTTGGGATCACTAAATAACACCCCCAAGTTTCTAAAACTGGGCTTTATTCATCCCACACACCTGGATGCTCCTCTGAACTGCCCAGACTCCCTGAATCTAAAATTTAGGAGTAGAAATCCCAAAGAATAAAGACAGCAGCAGGAGACAGAGGAGGGAACTCTGGTGAAGATCCTTTTGGGAGGCAAGCAAATGTTGTGGCATCACTTGAGTCTAAAAATTAAGAGTAGAAATCCCAAAGAATAAAGACAGCAGCAGGAGACAGAGGAGGGAACTCTGGTGAAGATCCTTTTGGGAGGCAAGCAAATGTTGTGGCATCACTTGAGTCTAAAAATTAAGAGTAGAAATCCCAAAGAATAAAGACAGCAGGGGGAGATTGAGGAGGTAAGTCTGCTGAGGATCTTTCTGAGAGGCAGGTGGAGGTTTTGGGATCACTAAAATAACACGCCCAAAGTTTCTAAAACGGGGCTTTATTCATCCCACCCACCTGGATGCTCCTCTGAACCGCCCAGACTCCCTGAATCTAAAGAATAGGAGTAGAAATCTCAGAGAAAAGGGCGTTCTTCTTGAGAACTTCTGCCCTTTGTGTGATCGAAAGCGAGGTGAGAAGAAGTGTCACGAGCCTGGGCCGGGAGCTCCTCACCAGGGATCGATCCAAGGCTCTTCCAGACCGAGTTGGCTAATTCAGGGCTAAATTGGCAGTGGGAGAGATGGAAGGGGCAGTGCAAGGCTGGGGATATTCGAGTGGACAGGGCTCTGCTCTGCGGGATATTCCCAACTGAACCTCAGAGCAACATCCAGCACTGAATGGGTGTTCTCCCCAGGGATTTCGGGTCTGTGCCTCGAGCTGGGCTGTTTGTGGGAAGGGAGTTTTCTGGCTCAGAGGTCTCCCCAGACCTGTGTGTTGCTGCTCTCCGGTCGGTTGATTCTCTGTGCAAAGCTGGGGGTTTGCAGCCAGTTCTGGGCCCTGATTATTTATGTTGTGCTCAAAATGTGGAGTTTTCTCCTGCAGGATTGAAACATTGTGCAAATACACCAATTTGCACATCATTTTCTATGGGAAGTCGAATTGTTCCATTTCAGTGCTGTCCTAAATCTGTTGTTTTAAGGCAGTAAATCTGCATTTTTTCCCCGTGTTATTGTTGTGCTTCATTTCTTTGGATCAATTTTATTACCCCATCATTCACGTTGTCTCATCCTTCAGATCTCATATTACAATGTTTAGGATCATCTAAATAACATTTTTCCTTCATTAGAATGATAAGTTTGGAAATTATTGAACTCAGATGGTGTAGCTGCGTCAGAACAAACCCCCCATGAAATGTCCGATGGAGAAAATGTTCTGAATTTCTGTTTCACTGCTCTTTTTATTAATGTTGTTGCTCTCTCCAAACTCCCTGACAGGAGAGTGGAGCCTGGGTTGGGGGGAGTTGGACTCTGCTCCCGGGGAAAAAGGGACAGGAGGAGAGGAAAAGGACTGAAGTTGTTCCAGGGGAGGTTTAGATTGGAAATTAGGGGGAAATTCTGCACAGGAAGAGTGGTCAGGCGTTGGAACAGTTCAGAAGTGTTCAGAAAACATGTGGATGTGACATTTGGGGCCATGGTTAGCGGTGGCCATTCCCACGTAGGGAGTGGGCTGCAGGAAGAGCAGGAGAGGCTGCAGTGACCCCGCAGGGTCCCGGGCACAGCTGAGCCCACCCCTCGCTGCCCACAGCCCTGCCCTCCCAGCAGGGCACGAGCTCCTTGAACCCAGCCAGGGCTTTTTTGCTTTTATTTTGAAGCCCTCAGGTTGAAACAGGGCGGATCCCAGAGGATTCGGCAGCCACTGGAAGTGTTTCCTCCTTTACACCTCATTGCCCTGCAAAGCTGCTGCAGGAAATGGAGAAGAAGCAGGAGAGGATGTTGGAGAAACAGCTTCACCCCCTTCCTTCTCCATCCCTCTGCAAAGCTCTGTCAGGGATAACAACCCCATATTTAGTGTAATTTACAGTAACTGTGTTTTAATAGATGTTGTGGGATTCTTATCCTTATTATGAAAATCCTCTTATGAGCAGCAGCTCCTTTAATAACCTGGGCTGCAGAAAGTCTCTCTCTATTTACATCTATTTGCATGTATTTGCATGGCAAGTTGCTGATATAAAAATCTAAAAAGCTCTGATGAGTTCACTTTTTTTTTTTTTTTTTTAAAGCCCGCCCGTAATCCGAGGGACTGGGGATTTGGGGACGTGATTTTGGGGATTTTGTGACCGTTGCTGATGAAGAGGCAGCATCCAGGCCAGGAGGAAGCAGGGTTCGGGTTTGGGAGGATCCAAAAATGGATCTTCGGAAAGCCCAGCCTTGTGATCAACGGTCCCCCTGAGCTCTCCATGCCTGGTTTACCCAGATTTTAGGGCCAGCAGGTAAAATCATGGAAAATATCCATGGAATTTATGGAAATGACATGATCATACACCCACAGGGGACCAGGTTGGTGCTGTTGGAAGGGTGAACCTGCTGTGAGACCCCAAGGATTCATTCCCAAACCTTGCTGATACTGAAAGGGAACTTCCCCCCGGCAAAATCCAAGACAAACTGCTTTAAAAATGGAATTTTGGGCAAATGAAGCCACTTCCCATTGGAACTGCTGGTTCAGGGCTAAAGCTGAATAATCATGGAATTGTTCAGGATGGAAAAGCCCTCTGAGATGCTCCAGCCCAACCCTCCCCTCAGCACTGCTGAGGCCACCGCTGACCCTGTCCCCATGAAATAAGTGCCTCTCTCCCTGTTTTATGACCTGGTTGTATCCACACTGTTACACAGAGATTTTTAGACACTGGTTGTGAACCAGCAGCAGGTGAAGGTGATAAAACTGATATTGGAAGTGGTTCAATCCTGTTTATAAGTGTTCACCCTTGAGTTTTCTGCTCTGGCAGAGCCCTGAGCCTGAATCCTGCAGTGGCTTCTATGCCTTAACATGTTTATCCCAACTTCTATCCTTCTTCTTTAATCACTAGACCTCACTCCCAGGGGCTGTTTTTAATTTGCAGTTGGAGTTTATACACTGAACAAAGAAATTTGATTTATTTGTTTTTTTTTTAAATTATTTCCTCTTCAATCCTGACAGGTTTAAAAAAAATATATAAAATGCAAAACTCTTCATGCTTTCACCAGAAGTTAAAATTTCTCACGGAAAAGGAAATACTTTTGGCAAGCTGAACAGAGTCATTCGATGAGAGCCGAAGGAAAAGTAAATCTTTGACCTGTTTTTGTAATTGTTGTTAATTCCTTGTTATTTTTATCATCATTGCCCATGACAGGGCTCCACTGGAACAGGCTCTGCTCGAGCACAGAACATCACCAAGAGTAAAATCAAGTAACTCAGTGTCCTGCATTCACCAGGAAAAATTAAAGAAACTTTTTCTTTTTCACTTGAGCGGCTACGGAAATTTTTATTTTCAGTGAAAAATTGCCAGTGAAAGAAAGATTTCCTGGTTTTATTTCCAACGAAAAACTAAAAAATCGATTTGGAGAAGACATCGGGGGGGAGAAAAACCCCTTCCCTGTTTCTCCAAACCTGCCAATTTAATGAAATCTTTTGTAGTTGACTATTTCTGAAAGCATTTACTGAAAAATTCCTACCTTGGAATTGGCTTGGCCAATCCCTCCCCTCCTCTGTTCCAGCTCTGGCAAAGTTCTGGATGCAGCTGGGTGACATTTCCAGCAAGTTAAACCCTTGTTTTCCAAACAAGGCACATTTTTCAAGCTGCATTCCCTGTTTATTCCAGCGGGTCAGGATTTGGGTTTAATTCAGCTGCTGATTTAAAGTGTTGGGAGGAAATTCCAGCTTTATTCCCTCCAGAAGCTTCTCCTGGCCCATCTGGCCCACCCAAAGTACTCGTCCTGGAGGAGATGAATTGCTTTGGGAGCTGCCTGGTTCTCTCAGTGCCTGTGTGGATTTCCTGGCTCAACCTGGGCTTAACCAACCAAACTAGGTCTAGTAAATCTCCCCCTTGCTGGTTCTAACTCACCCCTCTGGCTGTCAACACTTCTGCTCTCCTGGACACCTCCTTGGTGATAAATTCGTCACCTTTACCTGTATTTTTTCCTGTTTTTCTGTCCAGTTGCAACGTCCCTGGTGAGCGCTTGTGTTAGGATGAACTGCATCCATAGTTATGGGAAAAATAAAAGGGATAAAAATCCGCCATTGTGCTAAACTCAAGTATTTTGGTGGCTATTTCTCAGGAGCACAAGGATATGGGGGCACAGAAGGGCAGTGCTGGGTAATCCACACACAGATCCACCCTTAGCTCCAAGATATCCGTATCCAGGATCCCAAGAGCATGCTGAAGTGTTGCTGTTGGTGCCTCCAGTGAAATATTTCGGCTGGTTTCCTGGCACAGGAAGGATGGGATGTGTTATCCAGGCAGCTGCAGAGAAGAGATTCACGTATACAAGTCACATCATATCCCATATGCACCAGGGGAGGTTTAGACCGGATATTAGGAAAAAATATTCCTGGAAAGGGCTGTCAAGGCCTGGAACAGGATGCCCTGGGCAGGAGTAGAGTCACCATTTAAACTCCTGGAGGGATTTAAAAGCTGTGTGGATGTGGCACCTGGGGACATGGATGGCCTTGGTTTAATAGTTGGACTTGATGATCTTGGAAATCTTTTCCAGGATTCTGTGATTCTTGAAAGGATTATTCCTGTTGTTTGCAAGTTGCAGGGAAAACTGGTGTCATTTTAGCAGTGAAATGGGGCCTCACTGAGCAGGACACCGTGGAACAAACTCTGCAGAGGGTCCAGTGCTGCTCCAGCACTTTTAGACCTGGCCTGGAATCTTGCTGGATCATTCACTTGACGTTCCCTGCTCCAGCAAGCAAAAATATTTTTAATTGCCATGTTGGGTGAGGCTCCTTGGCCTTTGATGGCTTCTGTGAAAGCTGGATTTCAGCAGCCACATCTCGGCAGCAACAAAACACAGCTCTAAACACAAATGCTGCACCTCCGCCTGTAATGGAGCATTAATTAAGGCAGAGAAGCAATGCCCACATTTCATCAACGCCAAGGAAACGCAACCAGGCTCTCAGGTAATGAGTTGCACTCCCATGGACGGCAGTTCCCTGAAATAATGAGCTTTGGAAACCATCTGGAGGTGCTGCCTGGATATTGATGTTGTGAACCGCTCGCCCCCGTTGCGGTCGGGTCGTGTTTTTCACTCGGCGGCTTCCCTTCAGTGCCAGGCTCCCTCTCCCCGGGGCACTAATTCAAACACAGCAGCTCGGGGGCACGAACAGACACATCCTGCCTGCCTGCTTGTGAAGGAGGGGGTCCCAGGGGGATTTGGGGGGGTCTCACCCCTCTCTCCCAGCTGCAAGGAGGGTCCCGAGTCCTTCAAGCCCGAGCACAGGGCCACTTGTTCTGCCATCGGCTTGAGGCTTCTGAGCCTGGGGAGGGAAAAATTAGGGGAGTGGGGTAATAATAGGAGGGGGAAAAAGAGAGGTGGGGGGACAACAATCCCACCCAGGTTTGGGGTATTGGTTCTAAGGGCGGCCCCAAATTATAGGGGTGGGCCCTGAATATTGGAGAGGGGGAAGAAAATGAAGGGGAGGGACACAATTGGAGTGGGGCAGGAACATGAGGGGGATGTTAAAAATAAAAGGGGGGGGTTGGGCAGCAAAACTCACTGTTGGAACCGGGGGGGGGAAAATTACAATGGGGGGACCAAATATTGGAGAGAGGGAACAAAATTAAGAAGGGGTGACTACAGAGGTGATAGAGATGTTTTAAACAAGGAGGTGGGGGGGGGGGAAAAAAAGGGGGCCCCCAACTATAAAAGGGGGGCCAT
>VZRE01008385.1:12780-88694 GCA_013396775.1 Cephalopterus ornatus | reverse complement strand
CCTCTAGGCCTATTGTATACTGCTTCTAGAGTTTTTTTAAGTTTTGGTCCAGTAGACAGAACAGAACGAGTCTTAGTAGCACAGGCACAGTAGATGCTAGGGGAGGGGGGCCTAGCCTAGTTAACTCTTTTAGGCCTGATTCTCATTTCAGGGATATTTTCATTATTTCTTCCCAGCACTGCAGTCTGCAATGAAGGCTTTCGAACAAACCTCTAAGAATTCAAGCAGAAAACCTATCAATCCAAGGTAAATACATAATGATCATTCCGGACATCGGGACTTTGGTTCCTAAACCAAATTATCCTTAAGAACACTGATGTTCACTTTTTGAAAACCTGTGAACGTTTAAGGAGGTACCTCTCTTGGAACTCTTTTAATCCCTCAAGTTTTGAAACAGTACCAAGACAGTGAGCAACAGGGAGGTTTTTTTCCTTTGTTCTTTAATGCCTGTAAAAATCCTTACTCAGCTATGTCCTGAGGAATGGTAGGAGCACTAAAAATGCTTCCTTTTTTCTCTTAAGCACACCATAATTATTAAGAAGACACAGTTTTGTGCTAGCTTTTGGTGTGGTAGAACTCACTAGCCTTTTTAGGTGGGAATGTCTAGTTACTTTAAAAAAATGTTTGTGTCTGCTTTGATGTTCTCTTGAGAGACTTCTCCTCTGACACTGGATTGAAGGCAGCTTGTTTGGGAAAAACACAATGAAAAGAAATTCTCTTATACATTTGACTCTTAAGCTACAGGATTTAATTTCTGCTTTCTACTTTCACTCAAATATGTACACATATTTAAATTAAACTAACAGGGATTTTTCTTTTAGCTTACCCGTTTTATTCTGTTTTAAAGCAAGAGAAATGCTGTTTCCTAGCATGGCCTATTTTTTAAATTTAGTTATCTTTGATCCTGATGTGATGAAAAAATTGTTCTATATCCTAATTTTTACCTTCTATATCTAATTTTTACCTTCCTACTGGCTGTAGAATCCTCGTCAATAATTTCCAGAAATAATGGCAGCAGCAGTTAGAACCTAAATAATTTTTTGCCGTTACTTGAATACCATTTAATTCAGAGTCTTGCTAGTGACTTATTTTGCCTGGGCTGTATAAAAGTGTTATTTCCAAAATGAAATCAATGTAGATAGTATAAATGTGAATGAAAGAGCTTGAGTTCATTCTGTGTATGGACAAGGTACTCATTAGCAAATGAGGTGAATCTGTGGGAGGAAAGTGCGGTCAAAATCCGTTCCATGGGCAATAGAATTGAATAGAATAGAACCATTTTAGTTGGATGATATCTACAGTGATCTTCTAGTCCAACTGACTGAACAATTAAGGGCTGACAAAATATTAAAACTGGCAGGCTTTGTTGTTGTGGTTTAACCCACATCAGCAACGAAGAGCCTCGCAATCACTCACTCACTCTCCCCCAGTGGAATAGGGGAGAGAATTAAGAAACTAAAACTGAGAAGATTCGTGGGTTGAGATAAAGATGGTTCAATAGGTAAAGCAAAAGCTACACACACAAGCAAAACAAAACAAGGAATTCATTCACCACATCCCATGGGCTGGCAGGTGTTCACCCACCTCCAGGGGAGCAGGGCCCCATCACACATAACGGTTACCGGAAGACAAACGTTATCACTCTGAATGTCTCCCCCTTCCTCCTTCTCCCCAGTTTATATGCTGAGCATGATGCCATATGGAACAGGATATCCCTTGGGTCATTTGGGGTCAGCTCTGCTGCCTGTGTCCCCTCCCAGCACCTTGTGCACCCTCAGCCTCTTTGCTGGTGTAGTGGGGTGAGGAGCAGCAAAGCACTTACTCTGTGTAAGTGCTGCTCAGTAGCAACAAAAATATCCCTGTGTTATCAATCCTGTTTCCAGCACAAATCCAAAACAGCTCTATAATATCTCCTATGGAGAAAATTAACTCTATCCCAGCCAAAACAAGCACAATGGAGCATCAGCCATCACTCTAGGAAGCCTGTTCCGGTGTTTGATCACGCTCTTAGTTAAAAAATGGTTCCTAATGTGAAGTCTGAACCTCCCTTGATGCAGCTTTGAACCGTTCACACAGGTCCAGTCATTGGATCCCAGGGAGAAGAGCTCAGCACCTCCCTCTCGACTTCCTCTCCTCAGGAAGCTGCAGAGAGTGATAAGGTTGCCCGTCAGCCTCCTTTTCTCCAAACGAGACAAACCCAGAGTGCTGAGATGCTTCTCCTAAGACATAAGACTTCACTTTCTTCTTAAATTGTGGGGCCCAGCACTGAACACAGCACTCAACTGAGGCCACACCAACAGTGTGGCTCATCACCAGTGGGATCATCACCACCTTTGACTATCTGGCTGTGCTGTGTTTGAGGCAGCCCAAGATGCAGTTTGCCCTCTTGGCTGCCCCAGCACACTGCTGACTCATAGTGAGCCTGCTGCCAAACAGCACCCCCAGATCCTCTACTGCAGAGCTTCACCCCAGCCACTCCTCTGCCAATTTATACTTGGGTACAGAAGCACTGGGCATTAGCCATCCCACCTTCCTTCGTTCCAGTCTGCTCAACATGTTACTCATTCCACTCTCTCATCTGGTTTTCTTTGTAGAAATCCTCTTTTTATTTGTTTCTTTTTTTTTTTTTATTTTATTTTCACATACACAGTTCTGCTACATGGTGCTTCTCTGTCTTCATGTGAAGCTTTTACCCTCACACTTTTATTCATCTAATACAGTCTCCTTAGCCATTCAGTCAGAAAACCATTCTTCTATTCTCTAAAATCCTTCTGACAAGTCTCATTTTTTATCAGCAACAACCTATCATGACTGCTAATTTATGCCACAGTCCTTAAATTTACTTCCCACTATTTAATAATAATAATAATAATAGTATGTTAACATCTTGGAAAAATCTCTGTCCTCTCAAAATTGTTTTTGTTTGTGTCAATGACCTTGTTTCTGTCTATCTTCTATACCTTAACAAGACAGATGTAACATACAAGGTGATATTTACCCTATAAATCTTTATGAACAGTACCAAAGAATAGTAAATCTGCAGTACAGGTAAATAAAATCAAATTTAGTCCATCCCAAAGTTATTTACCTCAGCTGCCCCATTTGCTTTCAGCCTTTGCCTATCTCCCGTTTCATTCTCTTCATCCTGACATTTTTGCCCCACTGTGCCTCGTTCTCCTCCTTCTCTTCTGTTTCTCTGTCATTTCCCTTCATTTTGATGTCTTCCTTTCTTATTCTGCCACATCTATCTGCCCCATTTTTTCATTTGTGTATCTCTTTTCTCTGCTCCATGTTCTTTCCTACATACGTCCTGTTTCTTTCCAATGTGACGTCTCGGCATCAGTCAATTTTCCTTTTGCTCAGTTTGAAATTCTCTTCCACCCCACCCAGTTAAAAAGTCTATAGTGCCTCCCTTTTCCTTTCTCCTTTTATGAACACAGTCTTCCTTCCGTGTAAAATTGCCTGTATTTCCCCTTTCCTGCAAGCTACTCCATTTCTCTTCCCACCTGTTTGGGTTTTTTTGGAGGGTTTTTTTTGCAAACCCACTCGAGATCTTTCTTGTTTACACGACATTATCTCTGTGCTTTGTCCCACTTCTTTCCCCCTCTGTTTTTCTGGCATCACATAAATGTGGGACCAATGGAAAAGGTTGAGGGTGGGATTTCCAAAACAAGAGGAGGAATGTGGGCACTTTGTCAGACCTCAGTAGAGGATGCCATATGGATTGCAGGTATCTGTATCAACCCAAGTTGCAGTTCTCCTCTGCACCTGTGTATGTAACCCTCTCCAGCAGGGTTGGCCAGATAATATTAATTCAGCACTGGCAGGTAAGGTGAAGGCATGGCTGTGTCCCCAGAATCCAGTGCTCAAGCATTGTCCACTGGCAGCAAGGAGCAGGAGAGAAGGAAGACAGACTGTGACTGACTCTAGCCACTGTTTGCCAGGACCAGAACATTCTGGAAAGCCCTTCAGGGGTCGAAAAACCCATGCACGTTCTGGCTGTGCTTGCTTTCGATCTTCACACCCACAGAAGGAACTGGAGGATGGTCTGACAGGGTAATTGGCAGGGTAAGATGCTGGTATGAATTCATGCCAGCCTACAATGACTTGCTCACTCGAGTTTGAACTGCCTGTGAACAGCTCTCAGCTGCTCTCATTTAAACCACAAAAATGTCAAAATATTTTATTCAGTGAAAAACATAAGTGAATTACCAGGGCTGACTGTTTCTGAGTTCATCCCTTTTAGCAAACATCTTTTAAAATGAGTTCTCCCTCCTCCTCACAGGTAGCAATAAACGATTCCTATGTTTTGAGGTTGTGAAGGGGTTTTTTTAATTTATTTTTTAAAACTCAGCTTCGAAATTTTTGTCTAGCTACTATGTAAGTAGACGACTTCCAGGGAAAGGCTTAGCTGGGCCCTTTTATGTAAAGCGGTTCTCAGATAGAGGGATTCTTTTCCTAGTGCAGGGAATGATAAAACTACTGTGGACTATGAAAAGGCAGCATAGCAGTCTCTATCTTCAGCTGTGTAACATGTCTGGAATCCATCTACTAGTGGAAACAGAAAGATTTGAAGAGATTAAGGCATGAAGGAAAAATTGCTAGCAGGAACGAAGAGAAATTGCTGTGATTAGAACAAAATCATTTATTGCCATATGCCTTCCCTACAGAGAAAACTGTTTAGACACCCATTCCCTGGAAATCATCTACTTACATAGTAGCTAGAGAAAATAATGTTTAATTTATCAGCAGTTCTTCTGCCCATTAATTTCACTGGGCTGATCAAAGACTCTTCAGAACTTGAAACATAAATACTGTCTTCTGATTAATTCTCAGCTACAAGAGGTGAAAAATGGTGAAAAAAGATATTGCTCTATTTCTTGTTCTTATGCTTATTCTTGCTCTTGACTTTATCCTTATGCACATTCTTAATTTTTCTTCTCAGTCTTATTCTTACTGAACTCTGTTTCTCCCTGTCTCTGAAGCTTTGATCATTCACTGGAGTATTTTGGGAATGCTAGGAGCCATAAATGCTGAAGTTTATTTCAGAATCGTGTCATCAAGGCATCTTGTATTTTAAGGTTAGATGTTAAACAATGCATAAAATGCTGTCCATGCTTTAAGTTACCTATGCTTGTTTTGAAGTATATTGTAATGTAAATGTAAAAGAAATTTTCAGTATCTGCCGTAGATGTCTGATGCATGAAAGCAAAGGATTTGTTCAGAAAAGCTTACATATTTTTATATTTTTCATTGCAATAATCTAAATTATTCTTTTTTAATAAGGCTTTTTGAAAGATTAGTTGATTCACCTAAGAACAGTAGCCATTATTAATTTAAACACAGCAACAAATAAATTTGTAGCAGCAGTACTTGTTTCTCATATTGTATTCAGCGTGAATTAAAAAACATACCAAAAATAGCCCAACTTTAAGTCTACCTGCAGATATCTAATTCTGTCTTATATTTGATGATAAATCATTTTAAGTCATGACCATTATCTCCTTCATTTTGTTTGCCCCTCTATTTAAATTAGAATCATCCTACGAACACCTGTGAACCTCATTATTCTCCTTCAAATGCCACCATAATTCTCATGACAGCTTTCTAACAGAGGGAATACTCACATACTTGTAACAACCTTCTTATTCCCTGACTGTCTTTTTGAGCACCCTCACCTGCCAAAGACCTTTGCTGTCTTCTGTTGCTTTTTCAAATAGTACACCCCTTGCAAGAGGCAGCTATGATAAACTCAGTTCCTAGATGAAGCTATAGTAGCTATGCTCTCTGATTCTGGATTGATGTCTTACCCACAAAGTTGGAACAAACTCTTCAGTTTCAGCCAAATCAAATTTGGCAGAGGGATGTATCTCAAAAGCTAGTAATATCCTATTAATTTTGTGCAAACAAGTCTACAAGAAGAGAAAGATCCTAATAAAGCCTTCAGTAAAACAATCTTCCGACAGTATCCATTTTTCTAGTCATTGAAGAATGCACATGGGAACTCAGACATTGAAAGAAAACATTGTTTGTTAGACACTTCACTAATTCTCCAGGTCAGGGAATTGCTTGTTCTGTATTTCAGTAGATCACAACACAGTAAGATCCTGGTTTATCTCTATAATGTGTAGGTAGTACCCTACCAAAAAACAGTAACGTGGGAGAATATTTCAGTATCTTCTGCAAGACATTTAAGGAAAACATAATTCATTGAAAATGGAAACAACATGAAGTAAAAAAACTCCTTTGATTTTATGGACATCTCCCAACACTGTATGTAGACAAACCATGACAGCATGCTGAAGTGTAGAGAAACACATTGATCTGTTCTAATATACTGTAGCATAAAAAGTTGATTCAAATAATAGATGACATTTTCTTTTCGTGTTGGTATGGAAACTTCTAAGATCATCACATCATGGAACAGCAGTGCCTGTTCATGTCCCTGTCCTATAAGCTCCTGTACCAAGTATCCACTTCCACATCTTTACTGTATTGAAGTCCCTTAGGCACAGCAATCCATCACATTTGCAAGGCCTTATGCAGTATCTTGACCAAGTCTGGATATTGTTAAAATTTCACGGTATCATTGTTTCACTCATATTTTGGGAAAATGAAAATTCTAATTTTTCATGACACTTCAGTCAAAATAAAATTCTGTTATTTACCTCAGCAGAAAAATGCTGCAGGTCAGGGAAAGCATACCAGACTTACAGCATAAAAAGACAACATAGTTCAAATGTGTTCATAATCCTATAAACTTGACCATTGTTCTTCTTTCTTTCCCTAGGATGCCTACTAATTATGTTAAACTGAATTTTTTCTTATCCTGTGACAGAACAAAGATAGCTAGTACCACTTTTCCAAACTGTATTACTCTTGTGAAATTGAGAAAAACATCCTTAATTTTTAAGAAGCAAGGCTTACCCTACCAGCTGTATCTCATTGAATCTGAAAGGGCGTTTATTATTATAATTATGTTCTAATTGAATTTTTCAGATGACTGTGGTTATAGTAACCCAGCTTTTATTTTCTTTTAAACCATAACTTTTATAAAGACATTCACAATGGCTGGCACAAAAAAAAAATCATCAAAAAAAGGGGTTGTTTTTGTTTTAACAGCAAAGGATAGTACATTGTCTTGAAATCTTGCATTGTGCATTGAAAACTACAGCCCATTTGGGAAAACGGATTTAATAATGGAAATATCACTATACCTTGCCTTCTTTTTTTTCCCTCTCTGCTAAACCAAAGTCAAAGGTCTTTTAAGTTATGTTTCATGTTTTGGTGTACAGTTAGTTTAAGGTGTCCCTTTCCACTGTGCTCTAGTTTTGGGTAACTATGCTTCCCAGCAAAGCAAGTTACTCAGCAAAATTTTTCAGATGGAAACCCATGGGACATGTGCAGCAGACATGCTCGCCGTGGGGCCTCTGGCTGTGGCTGCAAGGAAAGAGACAACAGTAACCCCAAGGCAGTTTGCAACACTTACAGACAGAAAACAATCTGATGTATCTGTATCTCATGCACTTGCATTTCAATGACGTCTGGTTGACCAGTTTGTCCACAACACAGGAGTTCAATCTACTTAGAAACTTTGACTCTTACAAAGCCACACTGCCAGGCTCAATACAGAAGATGTACTTAATTCTGCATCATCTTGAATATCCAGTTTTATTTCAGTGTGTATAGTAAGTGAATGCAATACCTCCCAATGCTGTTGTTTATCTTTTGCTTTGCTTTTAAATCTCTCTTTCCTTTTCCAATAATCTGTTGGCATCAGAGCTTATATTTGTAAGGTTTTTTTAAATCTTGATGAGGAATCAAAGTGATCTTGGAAATTAACTGAAGTAAAAATATGTGAAAGGAGAAACTACATAATTGACAATCAAAATATAAAACTGAGGACAATAGAAAGTCTACTCTGCATAGAGCAGACTAGACTATACTAGATTAGACTAGACTAGAATAGTTTTGTTTGGAAGGACCTACAAAGATCATCCAGTCCAACTCTCTGATCACTTCCTAGCTGACCAAAAGTTAAAGAATGTTATTTGGGGCATTATTCAAATGCCTCTTAAACACTGATGGTTTTGGGGCATTGTCTACTTATTTAGGAAGCCTGTTGCAGCATTTGACCACCCATTCAGTAAGGGAGAGCTTCCAAATGTCAAGTCCAAAGGGCCAAACTTACCCTGATACAACTCTGAACAATTCCCAAAACTGCTCTCGCTGGATCTCAGGGAGAAGGGCTCAGCGTCTCCCACTTCACTTCTCCTCCTCAGGAAGCTGTAGAGAGCAGTGAAGCTGCCTGTCAGCCTCCTTTTCTCTAAACTAGACAAACCGAGAGTCCTCTGCTGCATCTTATAGGACATGATTTCCAGCACTGTCACCAGCTTTGTTGCCTTCCTCATGGCATAAACAACATGATCATATTTTGTTGAAACTTATATATCTTCCTTTGCTTGTTATGTGATTCTGACTGACCTTCATCAAAAAAAAAAGGGGGGGGGGGGGGGGAAATTACTTTAGTAGCAGATTTTACTATTTTTGTTTTAATGATTCATCAAAGTCTAGAGATATCTTTCTGCAAGAAGCATCTCTGAAGTATTATACTCAGTCCACAGAAGATCTGTTTCACTTCTGTGAAATACTGCATATGTTGACATAATGACCATGACATATGAAAATCCTGTGACAGGTCCTGATGCAAATTCTTCAGGGTGCTGAGTGAATTATAGAAGCTGTGAACTGCTGAATGTTATATGTGGATGCTTTTTTACATCCACAGTCTATGTTTTTTGTGAAAATCTATGTTTACATCTCTGTCTATTTATTAAATCTTACACGTTTGCCTTCTTTTTGTGCTTGGTATTGAAATATTGATGGTTCTCTTTTTCAAAGTAGCTTTTGGAGTTAAAGTCCATAGGGCATCATGATAACAGCAGCACCATGTTATTTATATTATCATTCCTACGGCATTTGAAGATTCACAGACATCTTTCTAGGTAACAGGTTTCAGAATAAAAACATTCCTGAGCTTGGGTGTACCTGGAGAATGTCCTTCAGAAATTCTCTGCTGTTTATGGTGTAAACATCTTGTGTACAGAGGCTCACAACAGAATTATACATGGAGCTAAGCTGTCAGATCCTGAAAACAAGAGGGAGTGGTAGGAACAGAGATAACAGATCTTGGCTGTGTATTGCTCTTTTCTGTAGGATTTCATCCTCAAATAAGATGTCAGAGAGGACTTGTGCAGTTTTCACACTGAACATACTCTTTCTGCCACACCACTAAGAAACTGGTTGACAGGGCAAAGATCATCATGTCCTCAAAAATGCCAAGGTAACCGTTTCTCATGGCAGGACTGGAAGAACTAAAACCTGATTTTACTCCTCTGGTTTACTTTCAAATGTTATCTCTTCGCTCCTGAAGCATTAAATCCCCTTCTTATCTACATATTTTAAATGCAGGTTAAGGGTAGCACTTGCACTGTTATTTTTGACATGGTGCAGCTGTCTTGCAAGTGCAAACCTGAGACAACTTCTCTGGCCTCATGAAGCACAGCAACACCATGAGAAATTGTGAGTATAACATTTATAACACGCTTCCCATTAGACCACATAAACAGTGAGGTTGTAGCATGGCAAATGTAAAAGGATGCACAGTTGATAACCAAGACCCTAAAAATCAAACCTGCCCATGTTCATCAGATAAATTACCTATTTGGAGGATGGCATAGGGATGACAAGCTGTATTGTTTCCTTGTACTGTGAATGGTGTCAGGGAACAGTAGCTGAGAGGGTGATGCAGGACCTATGTACCTTAAGCAGTTCCTCTCTGCTGCTATCCTGTGTGTAACTTATGAAAATTTGTGAGAAATAAACATATAAATCCAGTGCAACCTTTACACAAAAGCAATATGAACAGAGAAGAGATTGCATTTATTATGAAATAAAGCAAGCATAGCTCGTCATTTTGCTAGCCAGTTTTGTTCTAAAACCTTTGAATGGAAGTGCTAACTTAAACAGATCTTTTTTTTGCCTCTGAATCCAATGCATTTTAGTCTCTAAGTTCTCAAATTAAAATAAGAAGAATTTATTTTATATTTTCATGGAGCATAGCTGGAGAATGTGGAACATTCATGTATCATGGATAATGCAGGCATAAATCTGTCAGTTGTGGGGTTTTTTTTAATATTTGTTTCCCGTTACATAAAATGCAAAAATGAAAATATCTATAAATAATATCTTTTGACGCACATTTTTTGGTACTTAAGGTGCTATCTAGCAGAAGATGAAGGCTGAAGAACTTGCAATATACAATTTTTTATTCTGTTCATGCCTCAGGATACTTGATCTCATGTATGCATGAGAGGATGAATGCAGGTCTGCACACTGTGCTGAACAGACAACACAGCAGGAGAAAATTCCATTCCTCCTGTGCAGTGAAATCAGACAAAATTGGAGCATTTGATTTGGGTTTTGCTGTGGCAGCCTGGCCTGGAAAATACTTTATTATAATCCTTTAGTGCTTTAAATTAACTGTCTTGTCTGTGAAAAATCAGTCCTGTGTAGGACTATGTCAGTGTACAAGCAGGCATCACCATGATATCATCATCATCATGGCTAGGCTTTGTGAATGAAGATTTGTGAAGGACTCTACCCATGCTTGCTACAAGCGCGCTGATGGCTAAAAAGGCCAATGCGAGATAGACACGTCCGGTTCCAAAAGGCACAGCAGAATGACTCCCCAGGTGGTATCGACAGGACACGGTTCTTTCTGCATTGTCTTTTCTCCTCGAGAGTGATCCTGCGTGTATTCTCAAAGGAAGCAGCAGCGTTGTGGATAGTGTGTCTCCAGGCCTCCCGATTGGAGGCCAGAGCAGACCAGTGATGGTGATCGATATGGCCAAGGCTGAGATGTTGTTTCAGGGAGTCCTTATATCTCCTCTTCAGGGCTCCTCTTTTGCGGCAGCCAGTGGCAAGTTCCCCATAGAGCACAATCTTAGGGAGGCGGTAGTCCTTCATCCTGGAGACGTGCCCTGCCCAACGCAGCTGCGTTCGCAGCAACATGGCCTCAATACTCGTAACTGCTGCCTGTTCAAGAACAGACGTATTGGTCACATAATCTGTCCAGTGGATGTTTAGGATTGTACGGAGGCAGCATTGATGGAAGCGTTCTGAGAGTCATAAGTGGTGGTGGTAAATGACCCATGATTCAGAGCCATTTAAAAGAGTGGACAGTAAAATAGCTCTATAAACACTGGTCTTTGTATTTTTCTTCAAGTGATTGTTTTGCCAAAACTCTTTTATGGAGTTTACCGAAAGCTCTGTATGCCTTTGCTAACCTGTTGTCTATCTCTGCATCAATCTTACCATCCCAGGAGATGATGCTTCCCAGGTAATTAAATTGCTGGACTGATTTGAGCTCTGAATCTCCAATGGTAATATGGGAATGATGGAAGACTTCTTGAGGTGCAGGCTGATAGAGAACTTCTGATTGATATGATTGATATGATATCATCAAGGTGTAGATAAAAGAAGTTTTGCACGCCACACAAACGGGACTTGTCTCTCTCTCTGCTTTCTTATTCCATTGTGACTCTGTTGACATTAGAGTCATTATTCCATATTTACACTGGTGAGACATGATCACAAGGAGTTCCATCAGGAGTTAAAGCCAGAGCATGGAGGGAAAAGTGTTCCTTTGAAGGCAGTATCTGAGAAATTCTACATTAGAAAGTATTATTTAAAAAACAGCTAAGTGAGTACAGAATGTTATTGTGCTTTAAATCCCTGGAGGAAAGGTGATTAGAGGTAGTTGCTATTTTTTTCTGTAATATATTTGAATAGAATATGTTACTTGCATACGCTGCAGAAGCTGAGCACAAATTGCCTCACTAAGGTCTATTATTCTGGGGAACAGCGAGAATAACAAGCTGAGATACTGATGAACTCAGAGAAATATGAATAACACATTAACACTCAGGGTGTATCAATAGCATGTGCCTGACATTGGGGACAAGCATCTCGAGGATACAAGGAATTGCAAGAATGGGTCATCAAAAGCATGTCTGGAGATGGGAGATTTTCAAGACCACTTCTCTAGGGAGGAGGGATTCAGCTGCATGGGGTAAGAAATATTGCCAATAAAAAAAAAAAGGGGGGGAGGGGTTGTTTCTCAGATATCATTAGTCTCCATGTAAAAACAGGGGAGGCTAAGCAGGAGCAGGGACTTTTCACAGACAAAAAACCCAGTATGGGGATGTTTATGGTACTCAGATGATTATATCTCAGGCTTACTGCTCTTCCAACCTAATTTCCGGCTTAAAGGTCAGGAGAGTGCAAGGCATAAGAGCTTCAGGGGAGGGAGGGAGAAGTACTGTTGAAAAACTCTCCCCAGTTGGCCTCGTTTTAAGATATCACAGCACAATAAAGTCAGTGCTGTTGCAAAGAGTTGCAGGCATTAAAAAAAAAAAAAAAAACAAAAAAAAAACATTCTTTATTGAGGAACATTAAGAATGCACAAAGAGGATTTTTTTTCTTTTGAGAGATTCTTTTCATCTGTATTTGGTGCAGTTCTTTGGATTAACAGCACTTACACCAAAAGTACTCTTACCAGAGAAAAAGCAGCCTGCTCCTTTTTTTGAGTGATGGGCTCTTTAGCCATCAGGGATTAGCTCTGTCTGTCAAGTTTCAGTTGGTCCTTCTGAAATTGCTCAGCAGGATTCAGCAGTAGCTGGACTGAGCACACCAGCTTAAATCATTTACCTTACAAAATAGCTGTGGTAATGATAGCTTTGTCACTTTCAGCCCAACATCAGTAGCTTGCTCTGATTAAGGAGGAATTTGCAAAATTAAAGAACTGAATATGTTCGTCAATGAGAATTTAAGATGTTGTGTGCTATAATTTGCCATTGATTATGATCAATCAGAGAAAATTCAGTTTCCAACCTTGATCACTGTTGAAAGCTGGGCTATTCAGGGCAATCTAAGGTACTACTGAAGGAGAGCAGCAGGAAATTATACTGTACTTCACTGGCACAACCAATTTATTTAAGCGATCCAGTAGGAGCCAGTGAACTCATAGCTCTGATGTCATTATTAGCCTGAATGCAGTCTGAGAATTTCTTGGATTATAAAAAGCCTATTAAACTTGATGTTAGTCTACTATCATAGACTAAAAAGTGGTATGACAATTTGCACCTTCTGCCCCTCAACTCTGCCCTCATGGGACCCCCGCCCTGAGTACTGCATCAGTGTCTGGGATCTGCTGCACAGTAAGGATATGGACCTGTTGGAGCAGGTTCAGAGGAGAGTCATAAAGATAATCAGAGTGATGGAATGCCACTTTTGTGAAGACAGCCTGAGAAAACAGTGTCCAGTGTGGAAAAGAGAAGGCTTCAAGAGACCTTCAAGTTCCTTATAATGGAGCTTATGAAAAAGAGGAAGAGTGGCTTTTTACAAGGGCATGGAGTGATAGGACAAAGGGTAAATGGTTTTAAACTAATAGAGGAGAGAGAAATTTAGATTAGATGGCAGGAAGAAATTCTTTACCCAGAATGTAGTGGGGGACTGGCATAGATTAACCAGAGAAGTTGTGGGTGCCCGAACCCTGATAGTGTTAAGGACCAGGTTGGATGGGACCCTGAATAACCTGAGTTAGTGGGTGATGTCCCATGGTGACAGGATTGGAAATAAATGGCCTTTAAGGTCCGTTTCAATCCAAGCCATTTTGTTGATTCTATCATTCTGTTCTACTTAGAGAATAATTGCTTCTATATACTAAGTTCTTTTTTTCTGAGGCACAAAGTGGGAAAGTATTTTATGCCTTCAGAAACTTCTTCAGAACTCAGAAAATTCTTCATCCAGAGGGTGGTTGAGCACTGGAACAGGCTCCCCAGGGAAGTGCTCACTGCACTGCCACTGCTAGGGTTCAAGAAGAATTTGGACAATGCTCTCAGGCATATGGTGGAATTCTTGAGTTGTCCTGTGCAAGGCCAGGAGCTGGATTTGTGGGTGCCTTCCAGCTCAAGATATTTAATGATTCCACGAAACCAAAGCCCTATGTCTGTACAAGGATGAGTATGTGATATATGGGGGCATCCTGTGAATGGGGTCCCGCCAAAACAAGCAAGAAGTGCGGGTTTTACCTATTGAGGTGACAGTCCACTTAAGTTTCATGCCCTGACCAAAAGAGAGAGAGCTCTGTCTCAGTGTTTTCATCTTTAGCAATACAGACTTATGCTTTTGAAAGTGTAAAAGAGAGCTCTGCAGTGGCTTGAGAAAATCTTGGCCTGTTGGGATGTCTATGACCTTCAAAGAAATCAAGTACCATCTGGAGTTTTTATTCCTTGGCAGATGAGACCGCCTCTATATTCCAGGAAAACCTTTGACCACTTCTAATGCTGGTAAAGCTGGAAAAGGTTTAACAGGAGTGTAAAATATGAAGTCAAAACAAAACAAAAATAAACTCCCATATATAACCCTGGTAGCAGTGTTTGGAAACATGATAATGAAACAGTGAGTCCATGGTTTTCCTTAAGATTGTGGAAAGCACTATGTGGCTTCAGTTGTAAGTTAGAAATACAGAAATCAAGTTTGTCCATTAGTTATAACTGTGGAGTTCTAGGGTGGTTCCTGTGCAAACACACATTGCAGTAGATTCATTCATGTGGGGGAAGAGGGGGCAGGAACAGCCAGCTGTCAGGAGACATGGCTGGATATGATGGACACAATTACAACCGGGTAACTGACTAAACTTTCACAGTGAAGTCTTTGACTGATTGATACAGGGGCCCTACAGGTGGGAGTTTCAGGCAGGTATCCAGATTTTCCCTGAGGAAGCTGTTGCTGTGTCTGCTGTTACTTGTAGGCTTAAACGTGTTCGATTAACTTCCGAGGTGGTATGAATCAAAGATTTGCCTGGGCTGTTCCTGCAGCAGAAGTAATCAAATCAGTCATTTATAAATGGTCAATAGAAACTCTTCCTTCAGAAGTGGTCATGTAAAATAGTATTTCATATGTAGCTGAGATAATATGTGTCAGCAGAGATCAATAAAAATGAAAAAAATGCTTCTGCTGGGATGGTTTTATAGGATCAAGCCAGCTGGATTTTAAGAACTGTGAAGAACAGAAGTTTGGGGAGGACCTCTTCCTCTGGTTGAAGGCATGTCTGTGAGGATATTTGCCATGGAGACTCCCATTGCCACCAGACAGAAAAGATAGCCATCTTACTCAGGACATTACATTTCCATGTGCATAGTGCACATTATTGCATGTCAGGATCTTAACACATTCGGGTGGGGTTTTTTCCTTTTTAGCAAACTGTCTTGAATGTGCAACAACATATTCCCTTGTCATATTCACCTAGCAGATGACAAAATCAGGCTAACAACAAGGGTAACTCACAAAGGTACTATAGCTATGGTCTGGGTCTCAGATGAGATGCTTCCTACATTCAGTGCCTTATTTGCAGCAGAGTCGTTAATTTGGGGGGAAGGAGGAGGTTTTCGGGTTTTTGAGATATTCTCTTAGCTATGACAACTGAGTGAGGTACCTCTTCGTGTCAAGAATGTAAGTGGACTTTAACCTGGGTAAAACCTTCCCTTACTTTTCCCCTCACAGTGTCAACCTATCTGTGCAATTTCCTTGTAGCACCCGCAACACATATGTAGGCATATTTGACACTAACTGGACAAGAAGAAGATAAATACTATGACATGGAAGAATTTCTTCCTATCAGCTGGCCTTACGTCTCAAGCTCTTCTTTATCACCCCAGAAATTTAACTTCACTACAAGAACACACCATTAGGGAAACATTCACTTTGTGGATTTGTGAATGAGGAGAGAGGCACCATTTATGTCTACTTCTTGCTGAAAGGAGCCATGATTTGCTTTTCTATTTTTCCAGAACTGACCTCATATGGGAGTTTGATATAGACATGCCTCTGCTGCATTAGCTTGCACATGTGGAAAATGGGAGTTAAAAATTGCTCATTTTTGAATAAATGTTCAGATTAATGTGATTAAAATGTTCAGTAAAAACTGAAGAGAGAGAATGAGAATAGAAACAGAGGGCTCCAACCACCAATGGCTAGACTTGGTGATCTTAGAGGTCTTTTCCAACCTTAACAGTTTTGCGATTCTATGATTTTTGTACTCCGGTAAAAGCACCTGTGAGATACTGGATTATTATATTAGTTATTGGCTTGGACTAACTCGTGTGTGTGTGTGTTTTGGGGAAGGGACAGGTCGAATTTCAGGAAGGTGAGCTGATGCCCTTACCCACGCTTAGCATGTCAGTGCTTTGTGGAATGCTTTATTTTGGTTGAATGTTACACTTTAAACTTTTGCCAAGATCTCTTATTTTCTGAAGTTTAGAAGCAAAAGTGCCTCCTGAGAAAATGTGTGCAGCTTTTCTCCTATGCACTCTCTCTTAAGGTGTTAGAAGAACTGAGAGCTCTTCTAATAATTCAGTGGGCAAATTTTTTGAGCTTTGTATATTTTGAATTAAAACATTTAGTTGAGGTCAGAGCTTGAGACTTGGGGTCTTACAGGACCAAAGCTTTCTTCTTCCAGTGAGGCTGATTTGCTTGTGTGTTGTGTATGATTGCTCCACTGCATATTTTGCAGGACTTGATTCAAGTGTGCTTTCCACCACCACTGAGTTAAATGCTATTAACAATACTAGTTAGCTCTTTTTTATGTTCAAAAGTTGAGATTGAACATATAAATACTGATTTTAAACTAAAGGTAGTTATGCATCTATAAGCGAAACTGAATTTCCAAACAAATAGACATTCTTCTATTTTTAGGTACATGCTAATACCAAAAAATCATATCAATAGAATGTAATTTACTGTCATCAGACCCTATCCCCCTTCAGTGAAGTAGCTGGGTAACCTTTCCCATAAATTCTCTTGTGACCAAAGACATGCTTTATGGAACGTTATGTCACTATGAGCACTTTTTTCTCCTTGATGCTATTACATCATGTCACATGTGGTACCTTTGGGAATGATGTAATGGCGCAGCAGGTTGGCATATAGGGAGAAGCATTTCTAGGAGGGTACAATGGTGATGAAATGGATACCCACATGAAAACCTTTAATTACCAGCCAGCCTTGAAGCACAAGCAAAACACTTTTGCACATTAGGAAATGCCTTGTTGAGGAAAAGCTAATACTTCAGTTCTCTGTGGATTAATTAGAAAAGGAGCCCCATCCAGGACCCACAATTGTTTACTTGAATAGTTTTCAAGGAAACTACAGTGTTTCAGCTGGGCTCTAATTGTGCCTGATGGACCCATTGCTTAATAATTTGAGCAGTGTTGTAGAATTTTCCCCAGTGGTTAAATTAAGCTGATGAGATAGTGCCAGATCTTGATAGAAAGCAAGACCACTTACATTTTTCACATCATCTCTGCTAGAGGTGATGCAGGTATATTGTTCAAAGCCAGTGGGGTCTTCTACCCCTCACTTACTAGGTTTACAATACCAAGACAATCCAGATTGGTGAGTGTCTTTGTTCTCCATCATGGCTCTGCCCTGCAGTTGGCCACAGGGGATCTCATAAGTCTGTGGAAATCTTAACTGCTTTTCATTTAGGCTTATTTCCTACAGAGGAAGTTTTCTGAATAAGGTTAAATGTGAAGCACTTGTGAAAAACCCTGTGCCTTTAGCCAAAGGCACTTAGAAGACAGGAAAGCTGTCACTTAACTGCTGTCCACTTCAGAAACCACTGAGGGCAGCAGGAAGCAAAAATGAATGGTAAGATGATTGCATCTTTTACAATTTCTTTTCACTGCTGCTACTGCTACTGCCCTCCCAGTGATCTGACCTTTTACTATTTGATCTTTTTTTTCCTTCTTTTAATGCTGAGTGTTTTTCTGAGAAGGGATCACCCCAGCAAATTTGCCTTGTATGAGTGCAGCAAATGTAGGGAAGTAAGGGAGGGATGGGGAAAAGAGAGCTTCTTAAAACTTTGCATGAGCTCACATATGGCTCAGGAAAAATAGAGAAAAGTTACAATTTAAAGGCTGCTATGTCACATTTAATACCTTTCTGAGATGAAAGGGTGACTATTTGGACTATGTAGGTTATGAGTGAGAAGCTGATATCCCTGCAGTCTTTAACTGACATTGTTTCAACATTTTAATCTATGTGTTTCCACATTTAATGTGTATAGAACTTTCTTTCTACAAAACCCCTTTCCATGCTTGAAGTATTTACTTTTGAGGAGTGTTGGAGCTATTTTTGCTGTAGATCCATTAGTAACTTCATATGAGGTCCAGTGTGCTTAGGCACATTACTGTTTGTAAACACAGCCACTTCTAATGAGTAAAGCATTAAATGAAGTCTTCACTCACAGAGAAGTTGATGAAGACAAAAAGTCTGTCTTGACAGTTGATCAATGCTAAGTGCAGTTCCATTTGCTGAGTCAAAGTGGTGTTACAATTTGTGTGTACTTGTGGAATTGGTGTTATTGTCCCACTTCATTTGTTTTCCTGTGTAACTTTTGAACAAAACACCATTCAGAATCCAAAATTACAGACACACTGCATCCTGAAGTGCATTACAGGCTACCCCAAAGTTATTAGGTCCATACTGAGCTCTGTGCTCATCTGCCTGAATTACTTGCAGGACTGAAACTACATATAGACTCATTATCATCCAGCTTCATTCCAATATGGGATACCATGGTGTTGATCTACTCACATTTCAGAGGGCACCTGTGAGATCAAAAAAGAGAAAAAAACACCTGGGAAATGTTTTCTGTCTTGTTTGCATTACATAATGGAATCACAGAAACACAAGGTAGGAAAAAGCTCCGTGAATGATTAGGGCTATTGCTATCATCCAAAAAATGGTGGAAACATTTAAAATTGCTCTGAAAATTTTGACAGAAGATTTTGTTATTTAAAAAGGTTTGCAGAGAAGTGACTGCATTTCATGCAGAACTCTGATACCAAAGATAAAATTTGCAAGAAATATCAACGTTTTTTCTGAAGATCCGGGCTGAAGATGGCCTATGTTGGTAAATGTATCTAAATGAAAAGCAGCCCATTGCGAAAAGTTTGAAAGAGAGGCCCCAAGAGAGAACTGCAGATGATGGTACACTCTTTTGGGTCTGGCTGACCCACAGCAGCCCTCACAGTGCTGTGCTTTGTACTGTTAGCTAGAAAGGTGTTGGTAGCACACCAGTGTTTTTGGCTACTGCTGAGCAATGCTCGCACACCAGCATCAAGGCTGTTCCTCCAACATTTCACCCCCACCAGTAGGCTGGGGGTGGACAAGATCTTGGGAAGGGACGTGACTAGGACAGCTGAACCAAACTGACCAAAGGGATATTCCGTACCATGTGACATCAGCTCAGATATAAAAGCAAAGAAAAGGAGGAGTGAGGGAGGACATTCATTATTTAAAGGGTTTGCCTTCCAGAGTAACAGTTATGCGTGCTTACCAATGGGAAATAGAGAATAAAATGCTTTTTTTTTCCCCTCTTTGCTTGTGCATGCATAACCTTTCACTTTTGCTTTATTAAACTGCCTTATCTCAACCTAAGAAGTTGTTTTCCGTCTTATTCTGTCCCCTGTGCAGCTGAGGAGGAGGAGTGACAGTGCTTGGTGGACACCTACTGTTCAGCTAAGGTCAACCCACTGTTCACACAAAGTAAAAAGCAAAACATACCTTATAATCCAATTTTATTCTTCAAAAACACTACTTTTGTTCAGTGTTTAATGATGGCACTCATACAAATAATTATTTATTTGTGACAGAAAGCTTAGGAGTAATACCCATGGATAAGGTCTCCTTTAAAAGGTTAAATGAATCTGCTGTGACAACCTAAACTTCCTTAGGAAGATCAGTTTCAGTGACACCCTTTACCCAATAAAGATGATTTGATCTGCAAAGAGTTAGAACAAGAAATAAAATTTTAATCTGAATTCAGAATCTGCAGTTTGATTTGGTTTATTTAGGCTTCGCAGATTCTGAAATTAAAATCAGTATGCATATAATTTCTGCCCATAATAAACTATGAAATTACTATGAAAGCCTGGTCATTCTAGAAATTTGCTAATGCAGTAAGAAGAAGAACATTAGAAACCATTTAAAATGACAAATACAAAATCTTTTATAAATATTTTATAAGTAGTGCAATCAACTTTTGTCAGACTGACGTTTTTAAGCATTGATTTTTTTTGTGGTGACTTGCTCTCTTTTACTTGGGGCAAAAAAAAAAAAGTAGATTCGAAGAAGTCTATAATCTTTGAATAGTACCCCACAGGTATGGGATAAAAACATGTGCTTTGAAATCACTAATATTTGTGAAACCTCAAAAACTGTGAAACCTTTCCTTCTATAATAATAAACTAATCAGTGAGACAGGCTGGGTATTCCACAGCACATTTTTCCACATGGGGCACAGTGTTAATCTTTCAGTTATTGATAATAATTTATTCATTAAAATATTATTAGTTATTGTCTCTCACCGGGTATAGTTCCCAATCCAATTCAGTTGTCTCCAGTACTGCACAGCACACGTAAGAACAGGCAATTCCTCCAAAGAACTTGCACTTGAAACAAGCAGCGTACACATTAGAGGTTAGAGGCAAAACCTGGTGGAGTGTTGAAGACGGAAATGTGAATTCCTTTGAGGCCTAGTAGAAACTGCTGAATGAAAATGTGTGCTCTTACTTTAATCTTGGTCCATACCTTGAACCACAAGTCTATCTGGTCTACATATTTGCAATACTATGGAAGCCATTTCCATTTATACCGCTTCTGCACTGCAGAACTAGCTTTTCTTGGGTTTACTGTCAACTACATCAGTGGGAATGTGGGAAGTAGATGCAGGCAAGCCCAACCAGTGATTTTGCTTGTAACTGTCATCCTTCATGAACAGTTTGATTGTTGCAGGATTTTGGTATGGTTTTGGTTTTTTGTTTTTCAAATTTGTGAATGGATGCTACCTCTACCTGTAAGTCAAATATGGCATCATTTTCTAGGCAGTGTTGTCAGGTTCAGTAGGACAGACTTAGATCTGCTATTGAGTGCAGTTATTTCAAGGTTAGATTGGCGCAGTTTCTCTTTGTCCCATTTTGTTATCTCAAGGATGGAGATCCATCTGACTGTTCAGCTACTCATGTCTGTAGTCACTGGAGGTAGTCACTCCATTTCATACCCAGATTTTGCTGACTTCCTTCTTGCAAGAGTTTGATGTGCATTGTTATGATAGTTTGCATCCTTAGAGAGAGGGAATGTGAGAAATGACAGCCAAGGTCACTCTAGAGTACTTAGATGAAAATCAAGAAGTTGTGAGACCTGTGCCCCCTCCCACGGCATGATTCAAATTGAGTGTGTTTTGCGACAGGACTCTGATAAGGAAGAAAAGGGGAAACAGCATCCTGGGTGGGTGTTTGGGGAAGGGATTTCCCAGGCTTGTGGAAATGAGCCTGACAAACCTTGCCAGCAAGCAGGGTTTAGCTAGTGAACTACCAGCTGCCTGGTCCTATGCATAGCAAGGGAGCAGCAGTTTGAGTGATCTCATACAATCGATTTGCTGCTGTTTCCTGACAAATGAGCCTGCTCTTTATTAGCCCTGCTCATAGTCTCAAAAGGCAAAGTACTGCTCATGTAATTCTTCCCTGCACTTGCAAAGTGCACTTGTTATCATTCAAAGTGTTCTGTTCTTTTGCAGCTTTTAAAAATTAATGATTTAATTTGTTCTCTTCCCCCACACTTTTTTTTTTATCTTTTTATTTCCCTTTTACAATTAAGATGTCCATAGACACAGTGGAAATGTGCATGGACCTGAAAAATTTCAGATTGTATCACAGGGTCTTTTCATTTATTGTGATTTTGCTGCAGTTTAAGAAATACATTCTCCATGTTGTAGAAAACTAAAGGAGCCATCTCAGAGGAGTCCAATTTTACCACTGGTGTCACTGCACTCCTCATGCACCTGCCCGGTAGACGGAGAAGAAGCTTGGAGAGACAAAATGCTCCCATTTTCCCATTTTCATGGCTACTTGTATCTTTAGATCTCCTCCTCTGATTTTAGTTTAACTCCTCTGGAAAGAGTGTAATACTGGTAAAGGACTTGAGATAATTCTCCTATTTTATACTCAATCCCCTGGGCAGGCCCTCCTGCCTCCCTAAAAAATTTTCCACCTTTTGCTTTGATTCCTACCTATGTCAATAAAGATGTCAGCTGCCGTTCCATGACAAGATCTGAATTTCAGATGCTGGGAAATATGCATCCCACTGACAGCCATGGCAGGATTCCTTGTTTCTCAGAGAACATAATTGCAAAAAGACTTTTTTTTTTGAGAATAGGGAGTGTAGATCACACGCTGTCCTTGGTTGTGCTGATGTAACGCCCTTCCTCCCTTAAATAATGGCCAAAATGTAAATGAAATGTTAACTCCAAAGCTTTATGTTATTACTGTATATCAGGTTTGGGGTTAAAAAACAAACAAGCCAACATGAATGACTTTCTAGTGTCTTCAGAATATATTATTAGAGTTCAAGAGAACAAAGTGTTGTAGAAAGATTACAATCCTCAATAAGAGCCAGAGTCCAATAGCCAAGTGCCCTTGAGAAGAGGAAGTATACTCTTCTTCTTTTTTTTTTTGAACTATCTCAGAGAAGAGTAACACCAGATCACTTCAAATTAGTCACAGAAATGGCAAGAAAAATAAATGGTACAATCTTAATATGAGAAGATGCAGGGAATGAACTTCCTACAAGCTGTTTACTGGCTTAAAAAATTATGATAAAAAGTTCTGACATCTTAAAATTACTGGAAATTATGAATGAATCATGTTAACTGCCTGGATTTGATAACAGTAATTAATCTTGAGAAACATGAATTAAGACTCTCATATAAGTTTTACAAGGATACTTGAGCCTTGATTTGGCATTCTGGGCTTCCAGATTAGTCTCATACCTGGCACAGAAATGGGAAGCAGTTCTGCTTTAAAGCTCTGCTTTAAAGGCTGTGGGTATACAACAAATATTTTTACATTTGCTCTGTGCTGAAGACTCTCAGTTCTTTCACATCTTCACCACTACCCTCCCCCGCAACCCCTTCTCCTACCTTCCCTAGGTCTGTTAGAAATAGTCATTTGTAGCAACCAATATCGTTTCAAAACATAAATTTTGAGTTAATTCTCAGCACCAGACTAGGACAAGTGACTTCTAATTATTTATGCTATGTCCTTCCATAGCCTCTCTTTACCATAAAGAAACCTGCAAGAGTATGCTAAAGGTAAAATAAAAATGTCTTGAGGTTTTAGATAAGTGAGAGAATTATGGGAAAAAATGCAAGGCAAAATTTGTATCAGAAATAAGTCCCAATATTTGTAAGAATTATAATGGAAACAATACTTGGTTATGGGCAAACCCAGGAACACTGGGCATTTATATCAGCCTGTTTGGTGTATTTTCTATATTGTTAAATAAAAGGGGCCCAAGCAGTAAACTGGAGCACTGGTTCACCAACACCAAATATAATAACCATTGCTTTCTTCCTATGTGAGCTAACACTTAGCAAATACACAGCTGTGCTTTGACACATACTTGTGCCAGGGTCCCCTCTCATCATACAACAAGTTTATGAACAAAACTTTGTTTGGTTCTGTTCCAGATGTCTTACAGTGCCACTGCAGTGCTCTCCCCCCACTTTGATAGTTACTGTCTTCCCTTGAGAAGACCCCTTTGAGGCAAGGAAAGCGAAGGCTAAACCAAGACCAAAAGACCAGACTAGATGATACAGGCAGCCTAATCATTGGGTGAAGTCGGGGGGAGCATAGAGGAACAAGTAGAAACTGGGAACCAAAAACTGACGTAGAAGTTCAGCAAAGTCTTAAATCTAATCAGGGATTTGTGACAACAGTCCACAAAGTAAATAGTGATTAAAAATTTTTGGCCCTGTATTAAAGAGACTCATCAAAAATATTTAGTGGAGAAGAAATGCTTGTGTTGTGAGCATATCTTGTGTACGTTGAAAACCAAGGTCCGTTACCTAAAAAGTAGGTTCACATTACCTAAAAAGTTAAAGTTGAGACAAAATATAGAATAGGTGGTCTTAAAGGAAGCATTTGCTTCTTGTTTACTGAGGGATCAGCATTCTTTGTGGGGAAAAGTATCATGTATTTAAAGGCCTAAAATGGAGGAGGTATTCTTTTCTGACAATCTTGAATTTCCCAGCTTTTTACTTTATTTCTTTGCAATCTTAATTTCTTCTTTAAATGAAGTGAGTGTCAAAATTAATGTAACTCTTTCTTCTTCAAAATGCCCCAGGTTTGGTTTGATTTTGATCAAAATTGAATGTGAAGTAGACTTGTACAAGTAGATGTCTGTATGTGTGTTAAGGGTATGTATAAATTGGCTTAGGAATCAAAGTTTAGAGCAAGTCATTTGCCCTACCAAGAAATATCTCTTATATATAGTAATGGCATCTTGGAGTTTGAAACAAACCATTTCAGAAGCAACCTGGCATCACAAAAGCATGAATGGGAAAAGTATTATTAGATGAAACATGACAGCAAGCTCAGAACAAGGGGTTTTTTTGGTTTTGTCCTGGTGTTTTTAAGGAATAATGTATTCACAGCAAGGTGAATTTTTCTGAACTTGTAGCACATGAGACTTAAGGGACTACATGTCAGAGAGATTCAATTAAGCAAAACATTAGTGCTCAGAGATGTTTGATTTTAAAGACCATATTCTTGAAATTTTAAAGTGGGTAAAATGTATTTCACTATTTCTAGTATGTAAGCCACAATGCCTTGGAGAGAAGGATGACATAAGGAATTGCAGTTTAAGAACATGGTTGATTTTTCATGAGGCATAAAGGAGTTGCAACGAGTCTAAATGCCTTAAAATTTGCACAGCTATACTGGCTTCTGAAGATAGTTTGATTTTTCTGTTATTCGGAAGGTGTGCTTTCAGTATTAATTCGAAGAAGACCTCCTGCCATCTCATCTCAATCAGAGCAGGGCTGAGGAGCCAAAGTTTGTCAGATTCTTCCCTGTTTTCAAAGACTTAAAAAGTTTAGACCTGTTCAAGCAAAACAGCAGTGTCCACCTGATGCTGTGGCTCTGAAGGGGCCCATGTGAAAACAGACTGCCAAAGCAGCTGATACAGCCTCCCCTAGGACAACCTTGCAAAGTGCCTACTACATAAGGACTGAAAAAGAAAGAAAACTGGAGAGACGAACACAGGCATAAATTAAGAAAGACATTTTGACTGTCTGCTAGTCATCTGCATCTAGTAAATAGAGCTGAAGTTGTGGTATAATTACAGGATATTCAGTCCCTTCCCCAGGGCTCTTTGATAAGTGTAACGTTCAGTGGCCTGGGCTCCTCTCAGCTGTATTCAGCTTAATCACATAGAACTTGGGCCTGGCATGACAAGAAACTGAGAGCAAAACCACCTCTTATTTGGTCACCAGCACTCGCTATTTTTGATGCATATGACCGTATTCTGTGAACAGCTGCAGAGCACGGCTGGAAAGAGGTGGATATGATCTAAATTGTCCTCAGGTTACTAAATAAGCAGTAGCATAAGCGCTACTATGATCTGCACTACCCAAGCTTGTTAGTGGGGATATGTCTTCACATTTTCCGTCACTCTAGAGTTGCATTAGTCAACAGTGAGTCCTGCTTGTAGTCACCATGGACATAACTGGCCACAGTTATCCATCATAGTTGATTTATACTAAATTTGACTCAGTTGTAGCAGTAATCTTGTCTTGGCATTTATTCACAGAAAAAGAGAACATTGATGGGTTAATAGGGTCAATAAGCTTGTAATAATAACAACAATAATAACCCTGATAGGCATGCAATTTTACCTTTAAAAGAAGGTCGAATAATAGTTGCCTAGTAATTAAGAGAGGCCAAGTTAGGAGCTCCATTCTGTAGCAGGAGCAGCTATGTGAATGGAGTCTGGTACACAGAGTTTAAGTCTCTAACCCAGAGTTGCTTTCATACCCTGGGAATAACCTGCTGGAAGAGCAGCAGCAGCATATGGTTCCTCAAAGGGATTTTGCAGACTACAAAGTGGAATGGTGGTTTGTTTTTGATGAGATTAGGTATCATGTGGTGGAGCTTTATTAGCGCAGTAAAACCAACTCTTTAGCTCAAAGTTCAACACTGATATACCATGCTGCCCTTTGGATTTCCAGTGCTATTATTTGATCTTTATGAACATTTTTCCTAATGAGCAGCAAATTGCTCCTGGACTCCTCCAGCATCATTTCAGCTAGGCTTATCTCTTTCATCTTTTTCTTTTTGTTTTTTTTTTCCCCACATTTTAGAGCTAAATTAAAAATAATGAGAAGGTAGAAAAGCATGAAAACAAAGAAAAATACGTGTATCCTCCCTGCTTCTTAGTAGAGAGGTCCATGGTTAATAACCTCTAAAATCTGCAACCCCAAAATTGTGTGTCACTAGAAATTACAACTTGTCTATTTCCTTATTTAAATATGAGATTTTTTTTTAAGGCAGTTCTTACTGGTCATCTAGGTCTCTGAAGCTCAGCAGAATAACATGACTTCAAAATGAAATTAAATAATAACCAGAATGGATTCCCCAGTGCACTTTCTCTGTCACATCTTTTTGGGTCTTTTTTTCTGGCCAACACTACTGATTGTAAAGCTAACCTTATACCCCTTTTACATTCCCTGGTGTGTTTCACAAGCTTCTCTTAGATTATACTTTTAATACTAATTTTCTTACCAAATGCTGGGAAGCCATGACTTTTACTGTCGTGTTATTCTGAGGAGCTCAGTAAATGTTTCCATTAAGCACAAAAGTATTTATGGGTGTGTCTTGGTTTAAAGACAAATATTGGAGCAACCACCTCCCTCGGTACTGGTGCTGCCCACTTGGCTGGGTTTGGTCTCTGTGTGGCCACGCAGAGATGGTTTCTGGTGGCAGCTGAGCCCCAAGAACAACTTTCACCTGCGGCAAACCCCCACCCTTCAGATGACCTAATGGTATGAATTTTCACTGCTATAGCTCCCTTCCTTGCCTTGCAACCATAACAACATGTACCACTGCAGTATTTAACTTTGCCAGTTGGCACCTGATTTCAGTTATGGTCATTACTAAGTGTGGCTGGAAGTCAGCAATCCATTCTCCCATAGGCCAAAACCAAAATCCCCAAAGCTTTCCAAGCCCTGCATATGTGTTACACATCAAATATTTGTTTGATGGAGAAGATAGAACAGCATGGGACAACCTGCTCACTCTACAAATGTCATGGGAGTCTGTGAAGAAGAAGTTTATGTAGTGGAACGGTAGTCTCAGAGCTGCCCAGGCCAGCTCTGAAATCTCATCAGGAAGGGACAAAAATAACATGTTTTTGCAGCATTTTCCTGGCCAGACACACACATGTGCCTGAAGACACACACAAATGCACATTTTTTTTTTTTTTTTTAATTCTGTGCTACTGAGCCATGTAATTAGTTATCCTATATTTACTGGAATTTTGAGTGATGATATTTCTTTAGTTAGAACCATCTTCACAACAGTATTCCAAGTAGTTCACTATCTAATTACTGATACATCTTAGGAGAAGGAGAGACTGAATGGATGAGAGGTGTTCTTTGTGTTACAAGACACTGTCACAGTGGCAGTGGAGACTGTGAGAGGAGTTTTAAGTAGATCACAAGAGGAGAATAGAACAAATATAATAATAGTTCTTGAGGAACGTCTGTATTCTACTAATGGTAGAAGGCACAATATATGTGTTCCATCTCCAGGCCTTGCCTTTTATGTGTGCCTTGTTTAGAAGAGATGCAGGTCAGTGGAGACAGCGTTCCATTCATTTCCTAGCAAATATATTTATGGACATTCCACGGTCAACCTCTCCCTCTGTGTAACTGGCTCATCTCTTCAGTTTACCAAGCACTATGGGTGACAGTTTCTCTTAGAGATTAAAATACAGTTATATGCATGTTATATGAGAGAAGGAGGCACAGTAAAAGAAGATAAATTGTATTTTTGGCAAAACTTAATTCACTATCTTCAAGTAAATGCTGATGGTTTGTTCAGTCTTGTACCTTCTGAGCACATGCATGCAAACCAGCACTGCAGCAGTGTCAAACACTCATATCTGACATTGTCCAAATTTTGATGTATTTCACAGCAATAAGAAGTCATAGCTCTGCTTGGTTAAAGGAAACATACATATAGCCTTAGGCTTCTGACTTTCCACAATTCTTTCTAACAAGTAATACTTCTCATCATGCAATTAAATGACATGCTGTAAAATGGCCAGAAAAATGGAGAACTTAAGAAATAAGTTTTAAAAAAAAAATAAAAATTGACAGTAAGGAATAATGTAATAAAGTATAATCTAATAAAGTAAAATCTGGGACTTTTTCCACATTTAATTTGTCATTGTATGTCTGAGCCATTATCCATTCATCTTTATTATGAAATGTGTCTTCACACACTCTCAATAACATTTTTTACCTTGGTTCTGCAGTTATTTGGTAGAAATACTTTCATTATTATGAAATTTAATGTTGAATTTTAAAACATATAGGTGCAAAAAATAAAGAATATAGAGGAGATGTTTTTAATACCTCAAATACAACATTTTCAGATTTTAAGGAGATTTAGATCTTTCACCTCATACTAAGCTATCACATGCACAGTGCTCTTCTTTTAGAGGAAGAGTGAATAAGAAACAGTTATATACACATGTAAGTTCACTATGCATGCAAACCCTATAAAAACAGTGTTTTTTAAACTAGGTATGAGTTGGAACACATTGTAATAAAAAGGGAAAGAAATACCTTGTACAATATGGGAATACACTTTCAAAAACCTTTATATGATTAAAAAATTATTAATAGTTCTTACTATTCCTTATGAAATTACAAAATCTTTCCTGTGCTTTTTTATAAAAGCACATACATGTCCTTTGCCTTTCATAGCCACTAGGCACTTTCCAGATAAACACTTCAATCTTTCCGATAGTATCAAAAAGCAAAAACTGGGCAATTACTTAAGAAATAACTTGAAAGATTTCTTGAGAATATTTTTTTTTAGTTATCTATTGTTATCTGCTAGCTTTTCCTATCTTCTGCCTCTTTGAGCACTTCAGCATCTTGCTTATGGGGCTTTCAGCTCCAAGCCAAAACCTGGAAGCAGCTAGTCTTTAGTAGGGGTGTATGGAATGGCAGTTGGACACTTAGTTTGTAGACCAGTTGCACTTGTGCTTCTCCTTAGGCTCTGCAGGTAGTGTATATATGTATACAGATCTGAATATAATTGTACATATCCTTACTTTCAAACTGAAGAAGAAAAGTTATTTTTCAAATATATGATCAGGACAGACGTCAGAGTTCATTTTAAAATTTTCTCTACGTTTCAGGGTAATTGAAGGAATTTTTTAAGTGCAAAAATAATGACTAAATGGGCTAAGTTTTATTTAGTATTGGCCAAATAAAGCTATACTACTTAATAAAGCGCTATCCTATGGCAATAAGCGTAATTTGGATATATATGCAGATGTTTATTTGGTTACAGGCAGAAACTGATGCACAGAGAGTTCAACTTAAACATGAGGAGGAACTTCTTTACTGTGCAGGTGACTGGGATCAGATTGCCCAGAGGAGTTGTGGAGTCTCCATCTTTGGAGATATTCAAAAAGCATCTGGACACAATCCCAAGTAGCGTGCTCTAAGGGACCCTACTTGGGCAGGAAGATTGGACTGGAGGACCCACTGTGGTCCCTTCCAATTTTACCCATTCTCTGATTCTGTAAAGAATGCATTTTTTTCTCTAGGAAGTCTTTTCTATCTCCACTCTTTCAGATCCACAGCTTTCGANNNCACAGCTATCGAACACAACCTCCCATTTTATATACAAAATAATTGAAGATAGTTATAGATAGTTATTGAAGGTACAAACTAGCCAGCTAAGGATTTGCAGACTGGTTTTTTGCTGACTTCTGAAGAATTAATCTGCCTTGACAATTAAAATACCCCAACATAATTGAGAAAGCAGTATTATGCTTTCGAGGAGGTAAGAGTTACCTTAAAAAAAAATCAAAACCTGATCAAATCTGAATCCACGCTGGCCACAGTCCCACTGCATTGTTGGATGGAGGCTCAGTGTAGGCTCCTTTGTGTTGCCCAAGATAGACATTTGGTGCAGCTTGCTTGTCTGCTGAGGAACTAAAAGAATTTGTAGGCAGTATTACAAACAATATATGTTATGATATGCTTTAAGTAGTTACATCTGTCCACAGACATATAATTCTAAGGTGTTTGAACAAAGTCCTAGTTTCAAAATTCAGAACAAAGAGAGTTCTGTTAAAGTAAAAAGATTAATACATTTTCACCAAGATGGCAAATAACATTAATAGCTCTCTGTAAATATTAAAAGTATTGGTGAATAGATACAATAAAAGTCAGTAAAAAAAAAGTGTTGAGATCTTCTTAGCTGTACACTATTGTAATGTGTGAGCACACTATTGTAATGAGTGTGCTCTGAACAACAGACCATAAAACGTTGCTGTCTTCAGCGTTGACCAACAGGAAATGACAATACTCTGCAACCAATGGAAAATGTATAGGTGCTCTCTGCTCAGAAGTCTTGTTTCCACTTGCACTGCAGTCTTGTCGTGAATGAACACTGTAAGTCTCACTACTGAGTTTAAAGTGGCTTAAAAGCTTTTGAAGGATTACCCAAGTAAATAAAGAAATAAACAAATAAATAAATAGTAAAGCATTTTGTGTTTTCCCACTTGGCTTACCAAAGGAGATTAGAAAACTTACAATTAATTGGGTTTATGTCCTTTTAGAATATTTATTGGACCAAATTTGAACTCTCAGATTTCTGCAGTAAAATTCACCAGTTCAAAGCCCGTGATATGAAGTCCTGCCAGCTCTCGTAAAGTTCTTTCAGTCCAGTTACACAAATCTCTCTGAAGAACAAATCAGAAGAGAAGTACAAAGTTGCTCAGGAAAATTCACTGGTCATAGTTCACCGACCTGTTGTTTTTGGTGTTTTTCTTTTTTCAAATGATGCAAAGTAACAGATGAGTTCTAGGTTTACAAATGCCAAAGGTTTTAAAATGTTAAGACTGTTCAACATGTCTTTTCTCTAGGAAACCAAAGAAGTAATAATGGTAAGAGCAGAGAGTCACTTGAATGAGGATAAAAATGAGTTCTTAGTTATTATCACACTGTAAGGAAACTTAAAAATACAGATTTCTTGGCCCAAAGGCAGGCTTCATTCAGAAAATTGGAACAATCATTTGTTTTACCTTGGTGTTCTAAGACCTGTAAAGTGAAGATAACAGAAATATGTCTCACACATCATTTGTTCTAGTTTTGTGAAAGGAGGGTGTGTAGCTTGAATAGTATAAAATATAAATACTGATGGAGCAACAGGAATTTTAATGAAAAGGTTCATACTAAAAACTTCTGGTGCAGTCTCCCAAAAGCTATGTATTACCAGCTCATTATCAAACTGTAAATAAAACTAAAACTTGACAGGATTTTAAAATGACCTGCACTAAAGTTTAAGATTAAGCCAAATTTGACAGTTGTTTGAGAGAACCTGAACCTGAAAAGAGGCTCCGATAATTCAGTAAATGCTCTGCTGCTAATTGACAGCCCAGCTCTAACTCTCCTCTGACCTATATCAGCCATATATCAAGCTCGTGCAGAACAAGGAGTGGCAAAACCTAACTTCTTTTCTTGGGATACGAAACCTGTTAAGAAATTTGTTTTACTGGAATTTAGACAACAGAACAGAAGTGATTAAAAGGTCATAATGGTCTCTACCTGCCTTTAAAATTTAAGTTCCATTTGACACATTAAAAATAAGGTAACAAGGGCTTTACACGCAAGTAATTAGCTACGAAAAATTCACATACAGATTCAAAGGCTTCAAATAATAAGAGATTTCCTGTACACTGCTTAACGAAAGTGGTGGTTGATCCTCATTAGTGGTCCAATGTGTGACTTAGTATGGTAACTTTAAGCTTCCTGTTTCAAGGTTGATGTATTTTTAACAAGTTGACGTTTTTTTAACAAGCTGACGACATCATAATACATAACTTATCACAAATTGATACTGACATTGTTTGGAAAATCTCAGAGGTTAATAGAGTCAATTATCTGTGTTCAGAAGTGCTTTTTGTCTTTGTTTTGTTGTTGTTGGTTGTGGTGGTCTTTTTGTTGGGGTTTTTGGTTACTCATAAAAAGACACAATTTCCTTACAAAATCATTTCAAGTCCCATTATTAGAAAAGATAAAGGCTTTTCTTTTGAGGCATTGTTTTGTTTTGTCTTGTTTTCAATTAAAATGGTGAACACTGATGTATTAGTACATGCCATTAGTTTACAAAAGAAACCTCCGCTGTAATTTCTATGATTGCCTTCTTACACTCTACATCACTTTTCTTTATTAAATCATGACAATATAATTATTTCATTAATTAAGGAATTAACATAGCAGTGTTATAGAGTATTTCATTACTTCACAGCACTCCTTCAGTGCTGGCACTTGAGTTTTGAGCTATTATCAGCTGAGAAACTGCAGAGAAGAGGGAAAAACCACCATGCCTCATTTAATCACTTTACTGTGAAAGGAACCTTCAGGTAGACTCACCCTAAAGTGTAATGTTTCCAGCAGGTTCTGCTTTAGATTTGGGGTTTTTTCTGCCATATCTAAGATGTTGATTGGACATTTATGCTACTTCTGTGTTTTAGTGAAATCACAGTTTAAATATTCTTCTGTCTTGCAGCATCTCTGTGCTTACTTCTTTCTAAAGTTAACCATTACATTCATAATCAGTATTCTGTTGATCTCTGGCCCTTGGTCACCAGGATCTTTAGTAGCTTCTCTGTTCTCTCTCTGTGATTGACTGTCTTTTGTAGGAATCAGAGACTGCTGGGAGTAGGTGGATTACAATAAGACATGACCTTGCTAAATCTTATTGCCAGGTCATTTTAGAACCGTTAATATCACCTAATATCAACTTTATATGGATTTTCTGTGATGGATGGTTATCATTCTTACGCAATGGTAGTACTGGATTTATTTCTCTCACTCAAGAGTACTAATCAGCTGATGCAGAAAAGGGTATAAAAAAAACCCTGAATGTCTCTATAGAATAACTGAGCTACCTGAAACCTGAAAAAATATCATGTCATCAAAGAGGTGCCTTGAATGCAGTCAGTGTTAGGGTCAGACTCACCAGGAGATGTATCATTTCATGCTTATGTAGATAATAAGTCCACTGCTCTTCAATCTGAATAGGGTTGCTGGATTTTCTCTTTGTACCTTTCCTGTAATTATAGATTTCTCTCTCTTTCTCTCAATCTCACTTTGCCCCTATCAAATAGTGTCCACTCAGCACTGTATTTGAAATTCAAAATATTATCCTCTGAACAGCAGATCATTTCTTTTCTCTGAACAGGTAATAAAACTAGAAAGATTTGACTTGGCCTATTCATCTTCAAGACTGTAGAAAAAGTGGACTCATGCATGAAGAAGGAGTTGCAAAAAAACCAGGTTTTCAATGCTTCATAGTATCTTTCGTTTATAATTAACTGGCACAGGAACTCACATATGTCCTAGCCATGATAGCTGTGGCAAGCAGAAGATTAGGCGGTATCAGAAACAGAGACCAGCTTGAGCAGCAGTGGGCTAGTGAGTATATGTGAAAGGATTTTATGTACAAAATAACCATTTGTTCACAGTAGCATGAAGAGATCGTTCATATATGCAGCCTTATAAAAACAGATTTTCAGTATGCTACAGTTTAAAAAAGTAATTTATATTGCACTGTTGTCACTTTGTTATAGTATCCTGTGCCTATGTATGTCTTTGTGGTAAGCAAGTTCTCTTGGTCATTAATGTCTTAACTCCATCACTACAGAAAGGACATGATCTGATACCTGTCATTTCTGTGCTTAGCTGGTTGCATACAATCAAGCCATCCTGGACCCTACTTCCTTCTTTCCCCCTTAAATATCATCATTTTCTTTATCCTTCTCCCCTGTCTAAGTAGCTTTTCTCTCACCACAAAATGACCTCCACAGCAATCTTCTGCTGGATTTCTCAGATATTATTCTGCCAAGTGCTCAAAATACTGCCACTACAGAAAGTAGTTTCTATATTACACTCATATGCTTTTTTAATTTTGCAAAGCCCTTGATCATACTTTCAAGTTCATATATTGTCTAATTTTTACCTGTGTTTCCTGTTTTATTTTCTTTTATCTGCTCCTACTTAGCAGCAAAGACTTAATTTTTTTGTATCATTTCTGTATCTCCTTCCATGATGTCCCACTAACTAGAAATGTTAATTCCTGAATCTCTTTGCCTCGCAATCATATGTGCTTTGGCAAAATCTACAGATGATAATGTCTCTTCTTTCTTTGCACCCACATGAAGGAAATTAGGAAAAGGAGGAAACTCAACAAAATATACTTAATTTTTGAATACTTGTGAAATTCTTTGCTGTCTTACCCCATACATTTGCCTTCTCTCTTATAACTTTGAATTCTTAGAATGAATTGAATCAATGGACTTGTGCAGAGAACCTACCTAAAATTCTCTTCTGCAGGATGAAAATATTTCTGTGTAAATTTGCCTTTTTATGAAGATAAATTGTGATAAATTTGACCCCCCCACTCTCAAATAATCATTGTTTCAGTTAAGTACTTCTCAACTTCATGCATGCTTTGTCTCCATTGGTTGAGCAAAAAATTGCTTGCAGTATCAATTACAATCTCATGCAGCATTATTTTTAATGCTGAATTGGACCTGAGGTGCAAACCTTTTGGGATGTAGTCTGTATTTACGGTCAGCTACTGCTAGCAGACCAAAAGGAAATTGCATGGAATAATATAGTCTTTAACATACCTATTTGCAGAAAAGATTGCTGGAGTATTTTCAGCTGCCTATAATTAAAATGAGTAGAGCTTGAATTATCATAAGTAAATCCTCAAACCAAGTCAGGGTCCAATGGATTTAGCTATTTCATTTCTGAACAGGTTGGTAGGTCACAGTTGCTTACCTAATCCTTTACCTCATCTTTAGCTTCTGCATTCTTTCAGCTAGAACAGAAGATGTCCTGTTACTGGACACTGTTAGACTTTTGGTTTTAATAAGGGTTCTCAACCCAGGGGAAAAGAAAACAATAATCCAAATTTATATTCTCATCCCTTAAAAGATGCAAAAGGAAAACATTACCCCAATAAAAATGTATATACAGTATATTCAGTGACCTGAACTCTTGAGCATCATCTGTAGACATCCAAGTAATTGTTGCATGATGATTATTCTCATCAGCCTAAAGCATGAAAGCAATTGAGTGAAAAAATCCTCATGTTACATAAAATGATTACTGCCTGTGAGCCATAATAAACAATGTTTTTCTCACAGTGGTGATGTTAAACAGCAGAACAAATGAATACAGCCTGCTGATTGTGCAGTGTCTTGATCATTACCAATTGCTGTAAATCCTAGTAAGTAAATGATTCAATTATTGGGGTGTCTTCATGATCTGTGTCTAAAAGGAGCAAAGAATAAAGCTGAGAATGCACCACAGTCACCTTTGACTGCTAGAGACTTAGATATCTCCAGCTAGGTGTTTTTCCTTGTAGAGTTTTGCTTCTGCTCTCCAGGATGTCCAGGATCTGTGTTAAAATGCAACCACAAAGGAATGTGAAGCCAATTTATATTCAGGAGATAAGAAATAGGGATTCAAAGAATAATAGAATAAAAAAACTTCAGGAGAGCAGAAGGGAAGAGATAGGAGGAAAGGCTGGAGTTTATGCACACAATGTGCGGCAGTAGCATCACCATAACTTCACAGATTTTATTGCTTTACCATTCCTACAGACCTGGGCTTCATCCAGAAATTCATAGATTTAACAGTGTGATTACTGTATTTAGAAATTGAACTAAATGCTAATCAGAGAGCAAAACTGCTGTAAAATGTTGAGTCCACGTGGAAAACAGACTTCCCCTGTATTCCATGAAAATATTCTTGTATGCGAAGTGGGTGGGCAAGCATGATTTACGAGTTGAATAACAAGATATCCATTTGCATTTATGGTGATACAGATTCTTCACTGAAGAATGAGTTCTGAACATGAATTAAAAAAATCACTATATGACTAAGGGAAATTTGCCCTAAGAGCTGAAATATAGCATTGAGAAGTCTGCCCTTAGTTTTAGCTGCTTCTACCCATATGAGAGTCAAATCAATTGTCTCGATACTGTATTGTAGCTGGGAGTGTGCACACATACCAAATAGCTTACAAACAGTAGTCCTGTTTTCAGAGGGTCATTCAGCACTTATGAACTGAAGACTCCCTGGAAGTCAGGTAACCCTCTTTGTTTCACTTTCTCCCTTCTGGTCAATGTGAGATCACCTCCTAAGTGCAGAACTCATCCTTGCAAATACAGGTCCTGAAATCACAAAGTTTTTAAAACACCTTTGAAAATCTTATTACTCTGCCTACTCTGTGGATTTAGATAATATAAAAGTGGAAAACAGAAAATAAAATTATATTTTTTAAACATATCATAGATTCTCTGCACCAGAGTTTCAGTTTTCAAGGACAGCTCTTTGAGGCAGGAACTGTCTCCCTGTGCATGGAAAATGTTTAGCACTGGCTGATGCTTTTAGCTGCCAAACACATTGGATATTTTGTTATCTGTCCAAGTTGGTAACATGCATATAAGATGGCTTTATCAGTCCCAAGGAGTACTACTTTCTCTCTCTTACTCATTTTGAGTAAATTGCACCATTCTTCATCATTAGACTGTAATTGCTCTGTAATTATTTTAACCACAGCTGGGACAATAAGTCTTGATGGAACAGTACCTTAAAAGGAGCACTGAGGATTCAAAAAATCATCCTCTCACTTGATTTTTATTGCTTCTCACCTCCTCCTGCTGTAAGTACCACAGAAGGTCACAATGGCAGAAGAGAAAAGGAAAGATTAAATAATTTGAGTCTGGATGATCATCCACATACCCCTCTACCAACATATTCTCTTCAGAAAAGCTACATTTGCTGGACACATTCTGAAAAATAAACAAACAAGAAACAAAAATGGTAGATTTTGAGATTTTGTACTTGCATATGCACCCATGGTCACCTCATTCAAGCAGCTATCCATGGGCAAAGAATAGAAAATAAGAAAAAAAGATGATATTACAAGGCCAGTTTCTGTTTTCTCCACTAGTATTTTCTGCTTTCTTCTGTAAACTCTTGCAGGAGCTTCCTGATTGCTTTTGTTCCTGCTTGTTAGAAGGAAAGAAATCTCTTTAGCCTTACTCCTTTTTGCGCACAGTGTGTACAGTGTTTCAGGATACGTCCCAGACAGGCCATAAAACTTCACATTGTATTCCTGTTCACTCAGAAAAAAAAGATCTTTTTTCTGTGACCTTGTTCAGAATCTGTGCCTACTGGATCAGTTCTCAGAGAACCAGTAATCTGTAGCCATCCATTTCATAAGAAACACATTCCTGCAGCAGAAATCTGCCAAATAAAAGTTGAAAGATATTTTTATAAACATTGAAAATTTTTTAAAAAGTGAAGTAAATGTACATTAATTCTAGGATTATTATATTTTGTAAGGTTCAGTTCTACATGTCTTTGAAGGGAAGTTGTTGATTATTCTAATTTTGTCCAAATTTATGAGACCCAATCTAGTACTCCTCACTTTGCCATTCATTCTTTTTTCTTACCTGTTGTATTCAATCCTGCCTACATCCCCTGTGCTGTTTTAGTTTGTATATATGATTTGAAAAAAATCACATTGGAAAAAAAGCCTGTAAGAAATCAGCAATGTTTCTTCCAAAGTCCACAAGCTAAAATTAATACAAAACTGACCATCTATCCCTTTGTGCCAGGTGTTTTCCACGTTTGAGTAGAAATCTAGGAATTTCTCATCACATTTTTTCCTTTTATCTGTTTTATTATCACATTTCAGCTTTCTTTGGAGAACTGTCTGTAATGGGCTGGCATGGAGAGGTTTTGGTAGCACAGGGGTTACAGGTGTGGCTTCTGTGAGAAGCTGCCAGAAGCCCCAAGACAGGCTTGTGGCTATTCAAGGCCAAGACCATATCATTAAATAGGATAACACACTGAAGAGTGGGGAAAAAAATTACTGTGCAACAATTGCAGCCAGAGAAGAAAGGAGTGAGAATATGCGATAGGAACAGCCCTGCAGACATTAAGGCCAGTGAAGAAGGAACGGGAAGAGGTGCTTTAGGAGCCAGAGCAAAAATTCCTTTGTAACCTATGGTGAAGACCATGGTGAGGCAGCTGTCCCTCAGCAGCCCATGAAGGTCCGTTGTGGAGCAGAGGTCCACCTGCAGCCTTTGGAGGAGCCTAGCATTGGGTAAGTGGATGCCTAAAGGAGGCTGTGACCCCGTGGGAAGCCTGCACTGGAGCAGGTTCTCTGGCAGGATTTGTGAAGACCACAAAGGGTCCACACTTGTGCAGTCTGTTCCTGAAGAACTGCACCGTGGGAAGGACCCATGCTGGAACAGATCATAAGGTCCTTCCATGGGAAAAGACCCTCATTGGAGCAGTTTAGGAAAGACTGTTGTGGGAGAAACCCTATGCTGGAGCAAGGAAAGAGTGCACTGAGTCTTTCCACTGAGCGGGTAGGAGCATCAGTGATAACATGATAAACTTACCACAACCCCCATTCCTCGTTCCTCTGTGCCATCATGGGGAGGACAAACAAAAAGTTGGGAGTAAAGCTGAGGCTAGGAAGAAGGGAGGGGGGGGGGATGATGTTTTTAAGATTTGGGTTTATTTCTCATTACCCTACTTTGATTTCATTGTGAATAAATTAAATTATTTTCCCCAAGTCGAGTCTGTTGTGCCTATGACAGTAACTGGTGAGTGATCTCTCCACATCTTCATGTCAACCCACAAGCCTTTTGTTATATTTTCTCCCCTCTGTTAAGCTGAGGAGGGCAATGATAGAGCAGCTTGCATCCAGCAAGGGTCAGCCCATCACACCAGCCTTACACGCACCCAGGACAGATAGTCACAAGCTTTGTAACTGTGGACAGCAGCCACATACTTGTGCTCCTTTATTTCCATAAAGTAATAATTTGCATTCATGTAATATGGATTTTATTTTCTTTATAACAAGCACAAACAAGCCCTCTAAAGCAAATTTTGCAGTGTGTTCTGTCTTCTACCCACCTGTCATGTTTTAAAATTCTGTTTATGCAGAATAGTTGTCTTCTGGGTGCCCCAATTGCTCCCCTTTTATTCCCATCTCATTCATTAAATGCAGTACAATACGTGTGCTTGAACTCAATTCCTAATTTAATGAGCCTTCTTTAAAAAACTTGCACATCGGGAACACATATTTGTACAAACTTGTCAGGTAACTTTGCAGTCTGAATCTCTTAGTAGCAGATTTCTTCCAAGTGATTTGCTTTTGAAAATAGTGTGTTTACAATACGTTCTTTAATTACTTGGATAACTCTTTCATTTATGACTTATTTCAGGAACCAGATTCATTTTTGGGATAACTCCACAAGTATTAGTGATGGATTGAGCTAGATAGCTTTTAATAATTGTATTCATCTTTACTTCTTCAGTAAAATGAAAGATCATATTCAGAAAGCTGTGGTTAAATGAGCTTTAAAATAATAAAGCAATTGCAATTACTTTAGACATCTTGTTTTTCTTCTGTGTTACTATCACAAAAAGAACAGCTATGCAAAAGTAACCAATATCAGTGGAAAAGGTCCTTCTAATTGCTGTTCCTTTGTTGTGATGCAGACATGCCTTTAAATGGCTACTGAATTGAGCCTGCTGTGGCATACCACCCATTAATTCACCAGATATTCTGCCCTGGAAAATAATTATGACATTTACCAGCTTTCTGCTTATGTGCTTATTCTGTTTCTTTATTGAGTTTGTGTGGCAAGTTCTGGGTAACAGGGTGGGCTACGGGGGTGACAGCTTCTTTGGGAAGCTGCTAGAAGTTTACCATGTGTTCAGTGGAGCCAAGGCCAGATGGCTCCAAGACAGACCTGCTGCTAGCCAGGGCTGAGCCAATCAGTGATGGTGGTATTGGTGCTGGGATAACATGTTATAGAAGAGGAAAAGAAAAACCCAGCAACTTACTTCAGAAGAAGAATAAGAGCACGTGAGAGGAAAATCTTTGCAGATATCAAGCCCAGTGAAGGAGTAGGAGGTGCTCCAGATGCTGAAGCAGAGATTTCCCTGCAGTCCAGGGTGAAGACCATAGTGAGACAGGCTGTCCCCCTGCAGTCCATGGAGCTCCATGGTAGAGCAGAGATCTACCTGCATCCCATGGAGACCTCCCATGCTGGAGCAGGTACACGCGTGAAGGAGGCAGTGACCCTTTGGAAAGCCTACACTGGAGCAGGCTCCTGGCAGGACCAGTGGCCCCAGGGAGAGAGGAGTGCATGCAGGAGTAGGTTTTCTGACAGGGCTTATGCTTCTAAGCGGGAGCCACACTTGTGCAGTCAGCTCTTGAAGGACTGCATCCCATGGGACAGACCTATGCTGGAGCAGTTCATAAAGAACTATAGCCCATAGAAAGAACTCACATTGGAGAAGGTTGTGGAGGATTGTGTCCTGTGGCAGGGACCCTATGCTGGATCAGAGCAAGGGTGTGAAGAGTCCTTCCTTCTTTTCCAAGAACCGTAGAGACCTTCTGAGTGCTTATTTTACCAGTGCTAAATACACATCTTTTTTTTTTCAATAAATCAATTCCTGCAGTAAATTCCACTCTTCAGTTTCTCCTTTCCTCCAGCTGATTCTTATTTGTGTGTGTTGTGCATGCTCAGTGCATGCTCACCAGTCCATGCTATATTAAGTTTCATGGAGGATGTGTCTTTCCTGTTGCACAAAAAGATGTTTTCAGACTTTCCTTGCCTGTGTTTCACTGGCACTTGGTATATCCAAATTAACAGAGTACACAGGGCCCCAGAAGCTGTCTTTAACCTACCTACCCATCTAACTGAAAAGTAGTAACTGCTAAGCCATTGTACACTCAAAGGAGAGCATATTTGAAAAGCATTTTGACCAATAGTGGCACACTTAGTACAAGGGAACTCACAATGAAAGAATAATGTTTTTCAAGAGCATGTGTGTGCCCCAGATGTCACGTGTGCCTAGTCACTGTGTCAAGTACCAGGGAAGAGAAGCCAGCCCCTAACTGTGCCATAGTAGAGACAGACATAATGTGGAACTCTTTGTAGTGTGATAAGAAAGATGCCTCAAAACAACCTACAGAACTTGAGTCAATACTATGGGAAAACCACTTGCCTCCTTGCTTCCACATGTTGTTTTCTTGAAGCTGCTGCAAAATGTACAGTCTGATAAGCCATCAGTGAGATCCTCTTGTGAACCCTCTCTAGGCCAGGTGCAAACCAGCAAGATAAAGCCATAGCTGACACAGAAGCTTTTTGTATTGGGTGTGCTGTTCTACTTTATGCACCACATTGCAGTCAGCGTGTGAATATGCAGTGTTGCTCTTTTAATAAGAATGACAATGATAAAACCTTGTCTTTTTCAGTATGTGCCAAGTGTCACAGGGAATCTCTATTGTCTGATAAACATCCTTCCCATAGCGGAGATGCTGCCAGCAGGGAAAATAAGTATCCATAGACACTCTTCTTACTCAAACGGTTTGTTGAAGATTTGCAAGTAACAAACATAGCAGTTCTTTGGCAGTTCTTAGGCAGGAGTTTTTATGGGTGGCAGGAAACAGGATAGAAAGATATGGATAAGTAAAAGCTTGAGTTTACTGATGATTCTTGCCTTATGAGTATTAGGGGAAGAGAAAAAGTTGTTCATTACCTGCAGTTATCACTGGACAGTGATAGGTCCTTTTAAATGTGTATAATTATGCCTCACAGACAGAATGTAGTCTAGAAACACTGGACATGAAGAGGCTTAGAGCAGTCCTTGATCCAAAGCCAATTAACGTCATCATGGGTCTCTAGTAAAATCAAAGTACTGAATCTTGCTTACCGTTTATGACTGAAACTAAGCTCTGCTATGACTGAATTATTTCTACCCCTTTCTCTTTGTGATGAAGCACTGGTAAATTCTGAGAGCATTTAATGAACTAATTCTCTTTCCAATTATTCAGTCCTCTAGAGCCAACATAGGACCTGAGCATTTACACCCAATTACTTTGCATTAAATTGTGAGAGAAAAATAGCTGTATTAGCCAAGCTGCTTGATGTTTTTCTAGGCTAAGAAACAGCTTTATTTCCGTACATCTAAGTTTAAGCTTGGCTAAAACAGTTGTTTTTTTTTTTAATTAAATTGCGTTCACCAAAAATGAATCAAAAAAAGTGTGGCCTCCCATAGCTGCATTACAGATTGATGTGAAATTCCTACTTGAGAGAAAACCCATGGCTTTGTAGAGTAAAGAAACAGTCTGGTTTGTGCTGATGAAATCCCTCCAGGATTCTGAAGGGCACCACCTCATTTTTTTGCATACATATTATGTCCTCCTACTGATTTCATTAGTGATTCATGGAAATTATACCTATTAAACACAAAAATATTCATGGATCTGGTTGCTGACATGAGTATATTGGTTACATAGACACTACGATACAAGCTGTAAATTGAATGAGACTTTATTTTGTGAAGTTAAAACACGATAATAGGATGGTGTTTTCTTTAGACTTTTGAATCCCTGCAAGGTAAAATTATTTCTTCTATAAAACAGAATATATTGATTTAATGAGGTTTTCTTGTGATAGTAGGTAATAGAGAAGCAGATTTCTTAGCTAGGATAAACAACACAGATCTGTAGGATTCAATGGGTTTCCGTCTTTTCACGTAAGCTGGGGATATGATTGTTTGTATCCACAGTCAGTGTATGCAGATATTTGCAGCCTGGTATCTGCAGACCGGGCTCTGAACACAGTACCAGCAGCATCTCTTATTTGCAGAGCAGCACAAATGGCATGTGAGAGTATAAAAGAAGGGATGGCAAGAAAGAATTAAAGTATTAATACAGTAAGCTCTTGTCAGGCCTAGTTAAAATTGATAGAAGGTCAGTGAGATTATAACAGACAGTCTGAATAAGCAGCATTGTGCATTTAATCTGCTAAGGGACATCGGCATAGTAGGAAACCCTGGCTGATATTTCCTTATCCCATCTTCTGGGAAGATCTTCTGTTTGTTTGGCACTCTTGTCTTGGCTCAATATGGAGATGGTATCAGGGCTAGCAAGGTGACCTTGGCTTCCAGACTGACTGGGTGTCTACATCTGGTAATTCAAACATTGCAGCAAAGTACATTCCTCATTTTTCATTTTGGGGATTTGAATCCATTGCTGAAGTAGAGATTCACAGAGAAAGACATCTTCATAGTATCTCAGCTACCTGCTGAGATTACAGCTCCATGACCTTTTCTAATCTTAAGATGGCATGGGAAAGATTCTGCTAGCAAAAAAGATCTGTCTTGTGTTCAAAAATCAATTTAGACTGAAGATACTTGACCAAATTTAAAATGATAAATTTTGCAAAGCTCAAGACAGAAATTCAGAGAATTATTAAACAGATGAGAGCCTCAAGTTGATAAACTAGGCGTTCCTTTAGATAGATAGATAGATAGATAGATAGATAGATAGATAGATAGATAGATAGATAGATAGATAGATAGATAGATAGAGCGAGCAATCTTAAAAACACCATCTCTGGACTTATTTGTATTAAAAAGCACACTACTGAAGCTAAATCCATCGTGTGACTGCCCCAGTGACACTGGATGCTGGGATCCTGGCTTACCTTGCTCAAACGTCCTTACATATGCCTGTGGTTTGTTCAGTTCCGCTGACCTTGCATATAAGAAACTGCTGCCTGAGCTGCAGATTTTCTAGCAGTACATCTTGAGAAGAAGCATTTAGCTAATGATACCAAATCATTAACTGCAATCAAAGGTATAATCAGTTTTCTGAACTAAGCATAATATTCTTACTGAAAGTGCTCTCTCAAGGAAGTAGATGGCTGGAGTGAAGTTCTGTACCACTTCTCTAAATGCAAATAAGCAGATGTGGATTTTTCATGTCTTGACCCCTCTTATTAACAGGACATTGGGCCCACCTATCCCAGCAGATAGCTAGAGGTGACTGGAGGTGCCTAAATTGTGGTGATGTTTAATGGTTTTACTCAGGAGGAGTGTGATATTCTAGCAGAACAACTTTCTATAACTTACTCAGCTCTGAACCTACCTATAGGAAAACAGTTTGTGAGTTTGGTTTTTTTGTTTAGTTTTATTTTTTTGCCTCATTTCTTAGGTGTCAGAGGTTGGTGTTTATAATTACGCATAGGTATTTTCATTTTGAAAGGAACAGAGGTTTGAGATAGAATGTGGTCATGTATCACATGTAGCGATACTGTGACTTCTCAGTGGAGGAATCACTGGGATACACACAGGAAAGTAGAGTACTTTAAACAGAAAGAAAGGAATATGCACTAATACATATGCAACAAATTCTCCTACATTAACTATACATTTAAATTTCATCTTGAAAATCTTGTTGAGCTTTCCAAGTTGAGCATTTTGTACTGCTTGACATGGCTTTGATAAAACCCAATTCTCTGAATGCACTTCCATAAACCTTCTAGTTTGCTGTCCTTTTCTAAGTATTAACTGTATAAAATATTTAAATTTTTATGAGTTCTTTTTCTCATGACATGAATTTCTTTTCACATCCTTTTTTCTCTGTCCATCCATTTTATTAGCCATCTTTCCCATGTGCTCAGACCGCTACTACTTCAGTCCCATTTTAAAATCTAGAGATTGACACTGTTTTTATAAAGTCCAGAGGAATTTTGTTATTAAAGCTCATGAAAATGTGCTAATGGATTCTTTTCTTTGTGGATGTATTTAATTTGCATTCAGACTCCTTATTATATTAGATAAATATGTTCAAGCAATTTAACTTCTGATGTGTTTGCTCCTCCGAAGTAACTACTCTGACATACTTGATAACACTGAGGTGAATGGCACTGTCTTTCTGTCTTATCTTCCCTCCTTTCATCCCAGTGATAATTGCTCATCAAGACAAGCAGGTTTCTTGGTGTGAATCTGAGGCCACCACATTCATAGTTCCCAGCAAAGACATAGTAGGAGCTGGTTCCAGTGTATAAGTTATAGTGGTTTTAATAGAAAGTGAATTTTGATGGCACATTTTACATGGATGATTGTGATCTCTCAGGCTGATAAGCCCCTTCCATGGGCTTGTTTGCTGAAGCCAACATGGGATGAAACAATGAAAAACATTTTTAATCTAAACAAAAAATAAATATTGCATTCTTTATTTTTCCTTCAAGAGTGCTTCTAAGTGCAGCATAGCTTTTACCCCCTCACAGGATCAAAGGCAGAAAGGTAAGAAACATCAGAGTACACGTGATTCGTGTTAATAAATATTGCCTCCTAGCATTGCATGCCACAAAAGCAAGAACAACACTAGCTTTGGTGGAACTAAACAACAAACTACAGAAATAATCTGATTGTCCCACTCTACTCCTCACTGGTGTGGCCCCACCTTGAGTACTGTGTGCAGTTTTGGGCACCATAGTATAAGAAAGGCATTAAGCTATTAGGGTGAGTCCAAAGAGGGCCATGAGGATGGTGAAGGGTCTGCAGAGGAAGCTGCATGAGGAGTGGCTGAAGTCACTTGTTTTTTTCAGCCTGGAGAAGACTGCGGGGAGACCCCACTGAGGTCTTCGATGTCCTCATAAGGGGAAGCGGAGGGGCAGACACTGATCTCTTCACTCTTGTGACCAGTGACAAGACTCGAAGAAGTGGCATGAAGCTGAGTCAGGTAGGTTAGGTTGGATATAAGGAAAAGGTTTTCCACCCAGAGGGTGGTTAAGCACTGGAACAGGCTCTCCAGGGAAGTAGTCACAGCACCAAGCCTGACAGAGTTCAAGACGCTTGGAAATTAAAGTGTCTGAAATTTTTCTTTCCACATTCCTTAGTTAGTCAGTAGCCATGACCCCATGACATGGAAGTTCAGTCATGGGGAAGCTTGCTACATAAGAGGGAACTGTGTCTTCTCCTTATGCCACACCCCTGTGCAGTCAGACATCCCTTCTCTAACTCTCAGCTGGCTGCAGCAGCTCTGGTCTTCCCCACTACATGAAGGAGGGGAAGAGCCCAGACCCACAGCACCATTCAGGGAGGAGATGATGAATTTAGGTGGTCAGCACACAGGAGACAGGCTAGCAACATAATACTATCTGCATATAAGCAGCTGGAGACAGCAGTGCACTCAATACTACACGCACGCATACACTGAATCGTGGTACCAGTCCACAGGCTGTTGCCAGGTGCATGGCACAACATGCTGAGCAGAGAGAAAATCAAAAGTAATTTTTATGTGAGTTATGAGTTTATGAAGAGGCAGAAGCTAATACTTGACTGAGAGCTAAAAATCTGTCAGCACAGTTCATGCTCTTATGGCAAGAGGCTGTCAGTTCCCAAGGGGCTTACAGATCAATTACACAAATGAGGAAAGTGGTGAAAGGAAGTCAGTGTTGAACTGAGATTTATGTGAGACCAGGAACTGAGAATGACTCTGACCCAAGCTGAGCATCAGAGACAGAGGCCAGGTATGTTCTTGTATTTCCTGAATCTCAGTCTGAGCATTAAAACCTTTCTGCATGTGCCAATCGCCTTGCTGTGAGACTCAACCTCTTTTTCCCTGCAAAGATTTGCTGTTTAATGAAAAGGATTAGAATGATTCTTCTCCTGTTTGAATTACAGATTTTGCCACAAACAACCTGCTATTAAGTTATATGTTCCTTCCTTTGTTTTTTGTTTAATTTTGCTAAAGTGGCAAGTCCTACTTTATTCATGGATTATTATTAAGTTATTAAAATTGAAGTAATTTGTCCAACAGAGTAATAAATGAAGAGCTGAACCTGGAAAAATACCGTATCTTCCATCTTTCATCCATTTCCTTCTCTTCTGATTTTTATTGCATTTTAGGAGAACAGACAATCTTTTCTTTCTGGCTTTCTTTTTCCCCCAAGTCCTCTATTTTTTTTGTCATCATCCTGTGGTACTGTATTTTTGCTTCCACCCCCTCCGTCTCTTCCCTTTGCTATTTTGTTCCCCTGTTGCATCCTGTTGTTTCTTATTATACAGATTCATTCTTGCAGAAAGATTGCCTCCTGCAGACACTGGCCAGTCCTTCCCTATACCTTGGTCTCTCCCCACAGAGCTGGTCCAATGAAGGCCCAAGAAATCTTCCTGATCTTTAAAACACAGCATCACTGGGAAGTTGTCAATCATGTCTTACTGTGTGCATGTTAACCGGAACAGCAAAGAAAAAGAAAGGAAAGGGAAAGGGAAAAGAAAAATAAAAAAGGCTTCTGAGGCTGATGTTTGTAGAACAATTCCTGTGCATCAAGGCTAACAGTTTTCTTTACAATGTTAAAGTTGAGTCTCAAAGAGAATTATGTTGATTTCAGGCTACATGCTACACTGACAAAATGTGAGGCCTTGTGCTAGCCCTTGTGGTCACCCATCTGCTGAAATTTCATTATATTCACTATTGGTTTATATTATTCTGACCTGAAAGTTATTTGCTTTTGACAGTATTGCACTTAAAATATTCTTCCTAAATGTCGAGGATTAGCAATGCATAAATATTGGCAACGAACTGAGAGGATAGCTTTGGCCAGTGGTGGGGGAGGTTGCACCAGGTTGTTTGCTTGTACCATAATACATTGTATGCAGCATTTTAAACAAAGGAGTGTCACAACAGCATGCTGTGTTATAAATATCCATCAGAAGCAGAACAATCCTACTGGCCTTGGCTGTAAATTAATCATCATCAACCTAAATAGGTAATTTAAAAATTTTTCATAAATAATAGTGGTTTCTTAAAAATGTCAGTATTCCTGTTTTGCCTAAGAAATATCTGTTGCATAAAGTCGGTATTCAAAACCTGACAGCCTTCATTAAGCAGTTATCTCCATTCCTTCTCAGTCTTGTACATGCATTGAAGAAGAGGCAACCAACAGTAGTGAGTAAAAATCTAATGTGTTTTTTGCCTTTATAGCCATGGCATTAAGCTGTGCTGCCTTGGAGATTTAAAAGGCTCTAATGTTTTAGAAGGAGTTGCTCACTGAATCTTGAAAAATTCACACTGAATTTCTTGAGAATTTCCACAGCAAACCAAGTGTGAAAAAACTTTGTTAGTGAAAATGGGGAGATTTTTCTAGTGGATGAAGTGCAGTATTAAACTAAGAATCATCACCAGTGAGGAAAAATGAACAAGTTATCTTCTGAAGTCTGGTATCAAAGACCTGAAAGTTTAAAACCAAATGACTGCATAAGAGTGGCAAGATAAAAAACAAACAAAACCAACCAACCAACCAACCAAATAAAAAACATAAAAAAGCCTACCACGGAAGTATTTTTGGAAAAAAAAATCCAGAGCATAATATGCATTGTAAGTAACATGTTTATTTTCAAATGCCCTATAATAAGACTTTCAGCAAATTACTGAATATTATCTTTTGAGGGGGAGGGGACGGATGGGGTGTAGCATTCTGTTGTGCTATACTGCAATGATTTTTTGTAGCTTCATCTTTCTGGCAGAACTATTCCTATTGCATAATATAAATCCTCTCTTTTCAGAAAGGGATACTGATGCTTCCTAGAGGGAAGCACTCCACCTCGTAGAAATCCTAGCTCAGAGAAGTAGGTGACAGTCAGGTGGAAATTCCAGTGAGCCACCGTCACACTCAGGCATTTTGGGCATCAATAAAGATGCCAAAAACTTGACGGAAAGAGGCTCTTTGGGTTTTATTCTTGAGGGGCAGAGGAGGGGGGGTGGCGAAGGCAGGGGACAGGATGTTGGTTTTTGCTGCTTTTTTAAATTCTTCACTAAAGAGGAGTTCTTTCCTAGGGCAAAAAAAGACCAAGTGCAACCTGTGAATAAAATATTTGGGTCTGTGAAGCTCTAATTTGTAAAAACCAAGTTAGAGAGAGTTCTTTGTTACTGTATGAGACTGGAAACACTAAATTCAAAGAGAAAACTTTTTTTTCTTTCAATACCAAAAAGAAGCATAAAATCACTGAATCATTAAGGTTGGAGAAGACCTCTAAGGTCATCAAGTCCAACCACATACCTAATACTTCATAAGCCACTCAGTGTCTGTGGTTGCGTAGAGAAGCCTCTAGAATGGGGACTAAGTGGAACATTGGGTGAGCACTGTTCCCAGTAATGCTAATAGTAAATCTTATTTATCTGAATGTGTTTGAATGAATGTTAAAAGAAGCTCTTTAAAAACAACATGCTGCAATTTCTTACAGCTGCTTGAAGAGTTCCTAAACCTGCATCTAATATTCTTCAAAAAGTGTCCCTTCCCAAAAATGAACTTTTAAATAAAGTCACAGGCTTTCAAATAAGAGAATGTGGAAAAAAAGGAGCAGAAAAAAAAAAAAAAAAGAAAAAACCCCAAGTATGATCTTTTAATATATTTGTCTTAGTCATTACAAAAAAATCCAGCACCTGTGCCCTTTTCAATAAATGCTGCATTATTCACTTTGATGTACCCACTGCAACGGACACCTGGCTTTTGATTGAGTACTGTGTGGTCTCAGAAAGCTTCCAGTCTCAAAACACATTTGCCAAGGACATACCTGTATTATTTAATGAACAGGAAACAGTGCAATTGACTAGTACTGACCTTGCCTGCAAGTATCACATCCCTGAAAGCCTGCGAGGTAAATGGAATGGGCAATACCAAGAAATGATGCACAGCTGGGCGGATGATGCTGCAAAGAACAGTTGCCTGACTTGGTAGCACTGTATTTTCTTTGAACAGGTTTATGAATTGTGTTTGCATCTTCCAACAGCACTAGAGCATGCTGCTGCTGCCGTAGGTTAGCAGGGACACCTAGTGGCTTTGGTAAATGAAGCCGGGATTGCGTCTCCCTCTTGCTGATAACTTGCAAGGTTTTTCGGGATAGGCTTTCAGTGCCTCCCTGCTTCAGTGTTATGTCTCAAAGGATTTTGCACTGCAGCCCTTCTCTGTACTTTTTTCTCTGTTCAGTGAAGCAGGGGGGAAAAAAGACCCACGTGTGTGTTGTAAGTACTATGACACGTTTTCGGAAGGAAAGAGGGTTGGTGCTTGTTGCATAACTGCTACAGTCAGGGTTTTTACAGTCAGAAACAAAGCAGGAGGTCACTTAAATAATGATTTCCATATAAATTTATTATTTTATCACCATTAAAGCAGTAAAATTCTGCTTATGACTGTTGTTCTGGTTTTTTAAAATTAACCATTTAAAACTGTAATGCAAATAGAGGTTTTCTTTTGTCATTTAAGCATTATGCATTACCACATCTTTATTTATTTCTTTATTTCTTCATATTTCTTATTTTTTTCTTTTATGGCACTAAATAATTCCCACTAAATCAATAATTCTTATGAAAATGAGACACTTAAATGACACTTGAGCAACCTGTACATGTAAAACGCCTTTCTTATAAAGCCACAGGTCACCTTCTACATGAAATTGAAACCATTACATACTCAGTGTACAAGGTCACCTTGTACTGCAGCAGATAAAAGCAGCCATAGATAGGGGTCTATCTAGCCCAATATTATGTCTTGTTTGTTGGTGGCAGCAACATCAGAAGTGTACCTGTGATTAATGTCAAGGAGCTGCAGTTTGTCAGAGTCCTGGACAACTCCTGAAGAAACTAGAAGAAATCCAAACATGTCAGAAGGTTAGAAAGGTTCACCAAGGTCAAAACATGGCTCTCCATGTTGAGCTGCTGCTCTGCACTGGAGCTGCGTCCGGTATTTATCACCTTCACAGACACCAACATAAATTATTGTCCCATAATTTCAGCTAGATATGACATAGTCCATAGCTGATGCAAGCCTTGTTACAAAACCTATTTTCAGAGGTAACAAACCCATTAATGCTAGATTGAATTAAATTATAATCATCCTCTTTTTTCGAACAGCTGACACTGAACAGACATGCCTTTGATGGGTTCCAAGATTGTTGATTTCCGCTGGTTCTCATAAGCCCATTATTTCCTTTTAAAGTACTTCAGTATCTTGGTATCTCGTTATACAGCTTCAAAAAGTTCTGTCTGTTCCATGTAAGGAAAGAGTATTTTTTCCTAGTTTTGTTCTAAAACTTCCCCACGTCCCTTGAACATTTGTGATTAATGATCAAAGAATCATAGAATCATTGGGCTTGGAAAAGACCTCCAAGATCATCGAGTCCAAGCTTTGACCAAACACCACCATGACAACTAAATCGTGTACCATGTCCAGTCATTTCTTGAACACCTCCAGGGATAGTGACTCCACCACCTCCCTGGGCAGTCCATTCCAATGCCTGACCACCCTTTCAGTGAAAAAATTCTTCCTGATGTCCAAACTGAACCTCCCTTGGCACAGATGGAGTCTGCGTCCTCCTGTCCTGTCAGTAGTTGCCTGGGAGAAGAGACCATCCCCCACCTGGTTACAACCTCCTTTCAGGTAATTGTAGAGAGTAATATCTCCCCATGAGCCTCCCTTTCTCCAGGCTAAACAACCCCAGCTCCCTCAGCCAATCCTCATAGGAATTACTCTCCAGACACTTCATAATCTTTGTTGCTCTTCTCTGGACATACCTCAGGACCTCAATGTCTTTCCTGTAGTGAGGAGCCCAAAACCGAACAAAGGACTCGAGGTGTGGCCTCATCAGTGCTGAGTACAGGGGAACAGTCCTGCTGGCCACACTACTGCTGATACAGGCCAGGATGCCACTGGCCTTCTTGGCCACCTGGACACACTGCTGGCTCATGTTCAGCCACTGTCAACCAGCATGCCCCAGGTCTTTTTCTGCTGAGCAGCTTTCCAGCCACTCTTTCCCCAGCCTGTACTGTTCCCTGAGGTTGTTGTGATTCAAGGGCAGGATCTGGCATTTGACCTTGTTGAACTTCATACCGTTGGCCTTGGTGCATTGATCCAGCCTGTCCAGATCCCTCTGCAGAACCTTGCTGCCCTCCAGCAGATCAACACTCCCACACAACTTGCTGTCATTGGGTTTTGCACCTTTAAACCTCAGCCTTTGCTGCTTTTCATGGTTGTACTCTCAAATCAGTTTTACTGTATATGATGATGAAGGGCTCCACTTATCATCAGTTAACCAATTATTAGAGTTTAAGGAACTTTACTTCAAAGTATTAGTATCCTAATAATGTACAAAGACACTACTCTGTGTCCTGAATTATGGCTCTTTGTTCCTTGTCTCTCCCAGAAGGTACCCTGAAAGGAGTCCTGTGAGTAAACATTTGGGAAAGACATTGTTAAAAGTTCGCTACTCTGATTTCTTGCTTTGCCTATATCCAGAACTGTTTTAAAAATCTGCATTTTTTTCCAAATTTCAGCAAATATGCTCCTTTCATTACATATTCTTTTAGCAGCATTTTGCTCCAATATTAATTTTTATTTTAAGTATGAAGAAGGTTCCATGTGCTACTGGACCATTGCTATCCAATAATACATAACTCATAAAATGATGGATATTTGTGTCTGAATTTTACTTTAGAGATTTTTGTATTTATTAATAAATGGTTTTAGCAAAGGAAATATATTCAATTATTGCTTGTTCATACACAAGCAGTTCCTACTTTTTGCTTAAATTGTTATTAGTACCATGACTTGATTCTGGTTTTACTGCAGTGTGTGAGAGTCAAAAGCTTTTCTAGATATCATTGCCAAATAATGAATGGGTTCTTTGCATTAAACATTTAGTTTCCTAGACTTGAACTAGAGAAAACAATGCCCAATAGCATGGTGGTTTTGAGACTGCTTTATTCTTCCTAGTCTGAAGGACTCATTTACTTGTTTACTTCACTCTCATTCTTTTTTTCCATTTGCCTTAAAACTTTCTGGTTTCACCAGTGCTGTAAAGAGATTTTGAGGTCTCATGAGAACCAGGCTGAATGGAAACACTTATTCATCAGTGTCTTGCTAAGTTAATGATAAATATATTTCAAGTAGTATAGCAGCTGTTTTGAGAAATAGAGTCTAAATCAGAGCTGAGAATGATATATTCAGTATTTACTCAAATGGCGCATATAATTTCATGCAGATAAAGGTGTATATTTCCAGATAATTTTTCATATGACAGTTACTTAAATGTATATGTGATTTTTATTTTTATTTTGCATCGTTTCTAGAATTTATGATAGGGAACAGATATTCCTGTTGATATATTAACAGTATGATTTAAGCAGAATATGATAGAAGGAAAAGTTTATACAGTATGTACCAATATTACCCTGCAGGGGTGTGGAGTGATGAAAAGGCCAATGAAATGGAAATGTGACATGCTGACCTCCAGCACTATCTTAATTAAAATTGTCTCTGTTAAAATCCTTGTACTTCCAGGAACTAACTTCATACACACTTCATACTTCATATTGTGCAATTGTAATTCAAGATTTGAGAAAAGGGAGCAAAGTTATCAGTTCCTCTGGAAAAACTATGAATCACACATAAGTACAAAAATCAAATTAAGGTGGTGGACTGTCTTCTTGGGTCTCTGTTACAGATGATTAGTCAATTTTATTCATCATACCTCAAACTAGCAAGTGCAGTACATATTTATTCCCATCTAAAATAATTCGTGAACGCACAGGAAATGCTTTGACTGAAGAACCAGCCAGCACCACATGGTGGTGAACTAAACTGCAAAGAAGGACATGCCTAAAACTCCCCGAGTAAATTCAAAAAAATGCCTTATTATAAGGTGCTCCTTAGAAGTAGAATTCATTTTTGAACTATAACTTGCTCATTTTTACCCATTTCAGCTTAGGTCTCTGTGTTACTGAAATTGCACCCTCACTGTTAACCCACTTACCCAGTTTTGAGACTCTATGGATGTGAAATATATATCTCACAAGAGGTTGGGTTGTTTTTTTCTAGAGCAATTATATAAGCTCCTGTTATTTGTGTCACAGGATTTGTATAAGGCTTGATACTTATTCAGAAAGAACACATTTCATGTTCATATTAGTTTCAGTATTTTAATTTTTAGAAGGCTTTTCCAGGAAGGAAAAGGAAGAATAAAAAACAACTTTTCTTTCTCAAGATATTAGGGAAGTTTCACAGCACATTTTGGGGTCATCCTTTTGAGAGATGATAGAGGTAGAATTTATGAGTCAGATGCTGTTGTGTACCTACAATACATACCATGCTGGGCTTGGTCTTAAAAATGGCATCATCAGGACATTTTACAGTGCTGTGAGTGCTGAAAGCCACTCCATCAGAGAGAGTTTGAGCAAGCCTTAAATGTCACTGAGTGCAACTTTTCTGTCTAGGTTTGTTTCATCAGGTAATATTGTGATTTATTTCCATAACCAAATAAAACATTTACACTGTTAGAAAAAGTTAATAATACAGGGAGTCACTAAAAGGGAGGAAGAACTCTTGCTTGAAATGGTGACTCAGTGAAGCAGACAGATTTGGGAAAGCTGCTCCATACAGCAGAAGGTCCCAACCAGAAGGTCCTCCCACCAGCACCACCAGATTGTGTGAAGGGATGCAGAGGACATGCTTGCTAGCCAGGCACTGGGAAGTGGATCAGAGACTGACATGCTTAACCTACTCTGCATCCACCTCCCCCCCGTTTTTGTAAGGATACACAGCCTTTCCAAATCACAGCCTTCAGCCAAACTGCTGTTTGGAACTATTTGGAAAGATTACTGGTCTGCATTCAGAATGCCATTCCTCTCCCCTCTGTGCATTTTTTCCCTTCATCCTACTCTGTGTGAAGTCAGTGATTCATTGTCTTTTGCTTCCTCTATATGGCAGGATGTTAAAGAAGGAGAAATGATCAATCAGAACATACTCTTTCAGTCTCAGAAGAGGCAGACGGAAACAAAAAGCATTTGCACCTTATTTTCTTCTCTTTATATCTGTGAATAAGTTGGAATGTTTGGACAGCTTCTTTTCCCTTCCAGTGACAAGTCTTGGTCACTGAGTCCCAATGGTACACTTACTTCGTGTGCTAAGCAGATAGCAGCACTCTTTGCAACTACCTAAAATATTTTTCTGTGCAGCTGATAGTGCAGAATTCAGTAAAATGTTGATCAAACTCCAAGTTGCACTCTCTAAACATCTGTCTGATGTGAACTTCATCTTACAAATTTTTTTTCAGGATATTATTACAGTCAGCAGTTATACATCAATATATGGATGTAGTTACCATACAGAAAATAAGGCAAATTAGTATACTGAATATTTCTTAAATGAAAACATATCAATGTGCATCAAGTATCAATACAAATCAGTTCAAGCAAAGGTAGACAGAACACTGTTATAAAAAAAACAAGCACCCTTTTTTACTGACAGTAAATACATACCAATCAATAGCAATAATGAAAATTTACCTGCATAATTCCCTTTCACTAAAACAGCACGGCAGATAATGACCAACTGTCTCAATTCATTCAGGCATTATGTTTCCTGATTGTGAACAAAACTGGCAGCCAAGCGACACTTGTTTAAAATGTGTTTATGTTAAAAAGAAAATGGAGATGCTGATACGGAAGAACCAACTATGCCCACAGCTTTGCAGATAGATATAGAGCATTTTCTTCATTAATGATAATTAAATGAAAATCCACAAGAATTTGAGTCAAAATTCCATAAAATAAACAACCATACTATTGCTCATTTTTACATGGTGTTCTCATGGTTCTGTCTCAGATGTCACAGTAGTAATCTAAAAATTCTCATTTCGTCAAGGATCCAAATGACCTTCCCACTCTGGCAGATTTTAGATAGGACATCTTTGAAATAAAAAAATATCCCAGAATCTTTTAGGTTTCACAAATTTATGTATTGCATTTAGAAGTGATGCATAGTGAGAACCTATAAGTAGTCTGTTGCAAAAGCTGAAGTGTCAAGATGTCACCTTTTCAGCTAAAAAACTGAACTTCAGTTAATAATGCACCTGCATGTGTAGATTTCTCCATTTGGGTGGAAGAGTGGATTTCAAATTCACTTAAGCATGATGGTCTCTCATTGTACATAATTAATCTGCCCTTCCTTAAATGTAAACTGAAAGTATGTTTAACACATGAGTTATTTTAGTTTCCAACTTATCTGTGAGTTACTTCAAAGTTATAAATGTATACACACTAAAATAATTCTTAGGAAAATGGGTCAGCTTCCTTCCAAATTACTTGGGTTTTAATTAAGTCTCACTAAGAGCTATTCACCACATGAACCCCAAAAGGGGGAAAAACCAATCTACACAACATGGTAGCTGGTATTTAGCACTGACAACCATTTAACTTTATGTTTCTTTCCTTTCTTCACAAAACTAAGAGACATTGTAAAGACCAGGCACATGTACTGTAGCTGGTCCCATGCCAAGTCCCGTGTCACATTGCAAGGATCTGCCTGGATAATATCAACGGGATGTTAAAGGTCCAAATCCTTAGTCTGGGAACTAGTGAGAAACTTGGACAGCAGCAGTGGCAGTACCAAACACTCTTTCCTATCAAGGATTTTTCAAGGATATTGTGGTCCTTTCAAATGCCAACTTAAATGCTTAGCTCTTACGAATTTTCTCTCACTTTTAGCAGCTAAGCTATCCATAAAACTTGACACTTATCTTCACAGGGAAGAATCTTAGCCGGGAACACTGCTGAAAAGTACTGGCTGAAAATAATCTACTCAGCCCTAGTGAAGCTGCACCTGGAGTGCTGTGTCCAGTTCTGGGCTCCTCATTACAAGGGAGACCGGGAGCTCCTGGAGCGGGTCCAGTGGAGGGCAATAAAGATGATGAAGAGATTAGAGCATATTTCTTATGAGCAAAAGCTGAGGGACCTGTGCCTGTTCAGCCTGGAGAAGAGAAGAATGAGAGGGGACATCATCCATGCAGACAAGTGGCTGAAGGGAGGGTGTCAGGAAGATGAGGCCGGGCTCTCCTCAGTGGTACCATGCAATAGGATAAGAGACAATGGGCAGAGACTGATGCACTGCAAGTTCCACCTGAACATGAGGAAGAACTTCATTACTGTGCAGGTGACCGTGCACTGGAACAGGTTACTCAAGGAGGTTGTGGAGTCTCCCTCACTGGAGATATCCAAGAACCACCTGGATGCAATCCTGTGCCATGTGTTCTAGGACACCTTCCTCAAGAAGGGAGGTTGGACCAGATGACCCACTGTGATTCCTTCCAACCTTACCCATTCTGTGATTTTGTGATTCTGTACAAATCTGTTCCCACATTAGTGGCCAAGAAGTCTTTTCCCTGAAATATATGGCTTAAATATGGTTGTTAACGAAATGAATGTGGAGCTTTAGTTCTCCAAATTCAAGCAACACCAACTGGTGTCTTCTGCATCACTCAAAATCCCACTTCATGACTATTATACAGCAGTTATTAAAGAACATGTCCTAATTCACATATGAATTTCCCAGACATCCAGAACCAAGCATGGCTGGAGCACAGCAGGAAGCTACTTGCTCAGCTACATTAGTCAAAGGCTTCATAGTTCACATACAGCTGTGGGGTTTTTTTTTTATGTGTAATGCTGTATAGTCTGTGTAGCCTGGAGTTAATTTATCCTTTCCCAATAAGAGTATAGTATTTTTTTAACATATTTTTATTTTAATTAAACATTCCACAGAGTGGCTAACTGCCTACCCTCTCTTGGTTTTATACAATACTTTTCTTAAGTCTTTTTGGGAACACTCAGTTCATGAAGACCTGCAAGCAGAATGCAGAATAAGGCCCTTTGAATCACTGACTCAAAAAAGTAGATAAAATGCCCATTATTGACTGTGTTCTTCTCTGTCAGACATTGGAAGATAATTGAAGTGTGCAATGTTCCTTACCCAAGTGATTGTCAGAGCTCCCAAACACTGAAAATGAAGCTTGAGCAGGAAAGTTCTGAGTCATAGCACTGAGACTTAGCCTGTGTCATTCTCATCTATCAGTTTTCTACAGAAGAAGCTTTTATTTTATACACATACAGACAGCACAGTAATTCTCTGCTATTTACTCTCTACCAAATACACCATTACCAGTTACCAGCTTGTCCTGGACTGCTGCCGCTTAAGCAACAGCAGACATTCAGACTTCAGTAATCAGACCCTCCCTGCAAATCACAATTTTAGCGTGAAGTAATCTTAAAATTTTATAAAAATAATATTGTAGTTTTTCCTGTTTATATTTTAAAAATTGGATGCGTCTTTGCTTCTATATTTTAGAGCTCAGAGTTCCTCAAAAACAACATTTTGAACTTATGTCTATAAAAGAGGGCTTAGTTTCTCTGAATGGGATACAGAAGCCTAGCTAAAAGAAAACAGAGGCTTAAAGTTTATCAGAATGGAATTATCATTGCCCTAAGTGCATCTATGCATCTATGCACTTACAGAAGTGTGCTATTTTTTTTCTGTTTCTGCCTCCTAAGTTTATGGTTTATATGATAGTGACCAATTGATGATGGAATGTCACAATTTTTTTGTTCCTAGAAGAAAGGTTTATGTTTAAATGACCTGACTAAAAAATAAAGATTTTCTGTGATGGAGGGAAGAATAATAACACCAGACACTTCTAGGAAGATTAGAGAGACAGAAACGAAAAAGAAACATAATCTGTTGAGCAGTTATCCTTAACCTGACTGACTTCATGTATATGAGTCATCCTGTCACATTAAATACTTAATGTGCTTTATTTACTATGTGATATTGCTGCCTTTTAGAGTACAGGACCCTGAGTCGACATGAAAGGGCTTTTTATTTGAACTCAGTTTATGTAATAAAGAAGGAAGGAAAATCCAGTGTTCAGATCTGAGATACCCACTGCTAGTAGTCTTAAAAAAATGAGGTTTCTGTGCCTTTCTAAATTGCTTGAGGAAGTCCCATCCAACCACAAGAGACTATACCAGGTGCATCAAAGCTGCTGGAAAGCTTATAAGCTTAGGGAAAGCCAGCCTGAGAGTGAGTTAAATCTTACTATTATTTAGTATGAGTCTGATTATAAGTACACAAGTACACAGACACTTGCAAAATTCCTTGCTTGAGGAAATTAATTGGAGTTTTATTCAGAGCATTTCTGCTTACAGCAATACCACTGGCAAGCTGCTTTGGCTTCAGTAAAACAAGATGCTTTTCAACCTCTTACCTAGTAGAAGATTTAGATGGAAGTGAAATTAGTCTGTGAGACCCCTCAACTGTCTTCAAAAACTGCAACGTCATTTTAGCAAGGTGTGGCCGTATTGAGCAGTGGGAACGCCATCCAACAACACGCAGACCTGAGCACAACAGGAAGTGGGTCCCATATGCACAGCTGCAAGAGAAGCACACCCAGGGTTCAGGTGTCCAGGGGCACAGGTGTCTCAGGGGTTGTGATCACAAGCCACAGGTTCATGTTTCGCAGCACTGAAGTCATACACACCTTCATGCATTTCAACTCAACCTCAGGCACTCTGAACCCTCTCCACGCAAGAGCAGATGCAAAACAGTGCACATTTGTACCAAGGAGGTGGATGATTCTTACTGTTGAAACATCTTTTGAAGCATTTTGACTTTTTGAAATTTCAGCTCTTTGGCTAGGCACTTTTTCAAGTAACAAAAGATACTACAGATATATCCTTACATCCTAGAAAGGGTGATTTAGTAAATAGACATTTACTGAGGTAGTCCATGGAAATTTGATTTGACAGTGCTGTAAATCTGGGCTCAGCAATTCAAAGTAATCACAGCAAAAATCATGATGAAACAATCTTTTTTTTCCCCAGTCATTACAGAGATTTTGCATTTATAGTAGTGTCTGGTCAAAAATTACACAGATGTACAAGATATCTTCCACTGGAGGAGATGCTGTAAGATCTCTTATGCACAGCTCTGATAATATCCTTCCTGTTCATTCATCCCTCTTGTTTTCATACCCCTTCCTATTCCCATAACCAGTAAAGCTGAAAATATGCAGTACTTTTGAGAATAAACCAATTTTGCCCTCTTTTGATTCTCCTCTTTTTCATTTTTTCCAGCTCCTCTTTGGAAGTTACTTTTCAGGCTAGAAACTAACTGAAAGGATAAAAAATTACATACAGCTTTCGTTAAAAGATATATCCATGCTTGCTTTTAAAGTATAAAATACTTTTAAAGTATAAAACTTTATTTCACACAGCACCTACAGTAGTTTTTAAATAAGTGAATTTCAGTTGATAGCATGGGTGGCAAATGCCCTACCTTGACCCTTCTGCAGGCTGATTTTGAGTCTAAATATATTTTAAGAATGCCTTTAGCAAACAGGAAATCTCCAGGGTAGTTCACTGTTTTCTTTTTCTCTCAAATGTATACCTTATGATCAACTCTATTTTAATTCAAAATGCAGTAGTTTTGTGCAGCTGCCCCTAAGGTACCTTCCTTATCTGAGCCATTAAGTGACTACAGTAAGGTCTATCATGCAATTTCTTCACTCATAAATAGTGTTGACCAATGAGTTGAAATATATCCCTTCTTTCCTTTGTGCTACTCTCAAGTGCTGGCCACAATTTTCTGCACAGCCACTTTGAATTCAAAGGCATTGTATCAACAGAGAGCCTTCTGACAAGGACTAAGAATTGTGCTTATTTCCTTTTTGCTTATTTTTAATGTTCCAAATATAATGCCCCTGTACCGTCCCTCCAGACTCTGGCCACTCTCCAAAGAGAGAAGCAGCAGATAGGTCAGCAGCTTGCTGCCAGGTCGTGCTCTGAAAGCCTTGTGTATGATGGTATGAAGAGAGTCCCCAGAGAATGTACTCCTTGTTTTGTCTGATAGGGTTTTGGTGAAAGATACAAGTAGAACTGCTACAAACATGCTTATCAAGGTGGGAGAAAACCACACAGTTGATGGGTTTAGTTTTTCTTTGTATTTGTGAAATTATTTGTTGCACCTTCTCTAAGTGTTCTGTCTCCCCACTACCACATGTGCTATACCCACACATTTTTGAGATTCTTGTCTTAGCACAAAAGAAAATATATTAGTTTCAATTCCTTCAGATTTCCCATTTAATTTAATTTCTAGCTATTTTCAAATAGTTGGAGTTATAAGCTTTAAACTATATCTACCTCCAGCTAAGACAAATTATTATTACCCTTATAAAATGTATTTGGAATTTTTTTCTCAGAGGTACTTAGCTAAAAATGTTTCCTAATAGTACACTCTTAAGCTATTCAGAGCCTTTTGGCTAAATACCCTTTGAATTGTGTTATGAGGCAACAACAGCACTTGTAGTACTGATTAAATTATCTCTTACCTTTTCTGGGCACATCCTCTGTACACACACTTTAGCTTCTGCATACCATGATTTGTCACCAGGCTCTGTAATGCTGCCATGAGAAAAATTGGAGGGACCCAAGGCAGTGGATCTAAATTGTTTGAAACTTTCCTTGGTGACAGCAATCACAGGATTGTGGTCAACATTAAATTCAGCTGTACCAGACCCATGCCCACTTTTGGTTTTACTTTTATCATATTCAGTATGTACACAGAGCTGCTATTTGAAGGAAACATCCCTATATAAGAGATTACATCAAGAATGTTACCTAGATCCAATACAAATTGCATGTGGTGTCCTAAATGGATTACTGAAGTGGCATTCAGGTATGCTTGAATGCACTAGCCCTACCAAAGTCTGCTACCAGTCCAGGTTTAAAGCAGCTTCCTTTTTTTTTCAGTAGCTTTCCGTCACTGAGATCTTCACTTATTGAAGATGAGGAGTAGCTGGATGTCAGAATTAAAACTTCAGAGGGAATTCCATCCCTGTTTTTTCAACATAAGAGATTAGTGTCCAGGCTACAGGTGTGTCATCTTTACTGCTATGCCCAGATAGTTTTAGAAGAAAGACTGTTTCTTCCAAGATGAATAAAGATGAACTTTTAATGTAGACTTGCTGTTGACAACAGCTTCCCTTCCCCTCCTTAATCAATGCAGTTAGCCTTCCTACTGATTTAGTTTTCAGTTAATTTATTCAGACTTCATTAATTATGATAGATATGAAAAGCAAATACAGTATTTAACACTTTCACGTTCTCTTGTCGGTGTCCTGTTCATGGTAGCAGAGCATTTTAAGGTTCACCTGCCTAGACACACTGTGGAACACAAGGTCAGCTTTGAAGTAATGAATCCTGACTTGCAAGAGATTTTTCAGTCTTTTTAAAATACTTTGGATTCTTAGTCTGCTGCATTTCCCAAGAGCAGCAACTTTAGCTCGTTCTTTGTTGTCATATGGTTTTCTCTCCTGTACCACAATAACTTCACCTTTCTTCCCCTCCGACACGTTGTTCTCAGTATCTGAAATATTAAATCTTGCAAGAATCATCAGTGAAACAGAGCTTAATGGGAATTTGCTTTGTAGCAGTTAGGATTAAAACAACATAATAAAAATACGGACTTTTTTAATATGCATTGTCCTTGAAGTCACACATCACTCAGTGGACTACCATTCACAGATACTTCACACCGGGTCTAGGTATGAAGTTTAGCTACAATAAGTGGGTGGTATTCCAATACTAAGCAGCCCTGGCAAAACGCAGTACAAATGACCTAGGAACTGCACTGTTTTCAGACAGAAATCTGTCTTTCTCGATTATTGTGTTATCAAATTTAGGTAAATCAGCACATCTATTGTCACAGTAATTGTCCCACTCTGGTCTTTGCCACCTCTTAGTGACATCATTATTCACCAGTAAAAGAGGAATATGGCTGAGTGAAGTTTGAAAAAGAAATTTTGTATAGCTCTACCTTTCAAAAATCTGCTTCCGCATTTAGAAGGAATAGATGGCAGAAAAGATCTGTTATTCAGAGTAGTTCATTAATCTATTCAACTAAGAATTCTTTGTCAAAAAATGTTTCTATGCAAATATTTGCAATTTTTATGAGATAGTTAATTATTTGGGTATGATAGTAGTGTTACCTTCCCTGAATGGTTGATTTATATCATTAACCTAGACAAAAAAAATTCTGAATTTTATTTTACCTTCAAGCCTCTTTTACAGCCTGTCTCATAATTGTTCATACAAGCTTTCTAAAAACATCTTCCCCTTCAACTTACCACCAAGGTCAGTGGAAATGTCGTTTTGTCTATAATTCTTGCAAATATTTCCACTTTATTTTTCCTGCTATTTATGCATTAAATGTCTCCTGTAAGATAATCCTTAAGATTTATTATCTTTTCCTTCAAATGTCTTCCTGAGGTTGACTTTCTGTGTGACAAATGCAAGAAAGTGCTAAATTCATCTTAAAAATATTGGGTTAGAAACAGAAGGTGTACGAGTGGCTTCATTTCTTTGCTTATTTTGGACAATCTGGGTTTCTAAGCCTTGTACAGATAATTTGTATAATCACACAAATTTGTCATTGCGATTTTCTTAGCTTCTGTTGTATCACACACATGCTTCTTTCACATTGATTCAAACAATAATCTATGTATTTGGGATAAAAACTATACCCACCTGTCTAGTTTCATAACACTTGGTACAAATATTTTAACCAGTCCTACAATAATACTATTGGATAAGCAGTTAAAAAATGTTCCTCTGGTTGTTATTTTTGCTTTTGTTTCCTATTTCTGTATTATGTCTTTTATAAAGAGATACTGGCCTGAGTCTCAATCTTTTCCTCTGAAAACAAACGCAATTTGAATGTAGTTTATGAGTTGATGTTAGCCCATGAAGTTTTTATTGATGACTTAGTAGCAGAGAATGATCCTAGGACTGCAGAATAATTAAATCAAAACTTTGTACCCAATTCAATGAATTATCAGAATAGTGGTTGTTATTGCTGCTATTATTCAAGTCTCTTACAATCTATTAACCATTGAAATGCAGATAGACAGCTTAATGTTTAGCAGTTACTTAATGTTTAGCAGTTTATCTAAATGCTGAGATATTTAAGAAATCAATAAAGGGAGGGAGAACAAAATCTCTTCATAAATGAAAAAAGGCTTGATCAAAGAGATATGAGAGGTGGAGCACCTAAGTTCATTTGAATAATGAGTGAGATGCTCTGATTTAAAGAAAAATCATCCTTTTGACAGTGTGCACGCAGGCTTAACATAGTCTGATAGAGCTTGGGAACAGTACAGTAAGCTTAGATGATTTGCAGGCACAAGACCTGGTGAGGCAAAACCTTCACTTCAAATTAGCTCTTACATTGAAAGAACATATGGTGGGAATGTCCAAATTGCACAGTCTAGTCAGAAAATGCCACAGTCAGGATTTCATTCATCTTCCTTTTGACATTGTGTCTCACTCTAACAATATTCCTAAATGTCTAATATGTGTCATTTGTCTATCCCTAAAACCGTCACAGTTTGTGTCTGTCATCTTCCCTTCACATGCAGCTCCTGAGCAAAACTTCCCAATGTTTCCACTTTTGTTCAGTCCAGGAGCAAGGGCTCCGCACCCTACCTGCCCTTACCTGGTCTGGCCCATAATTACATGTCAACTGGTCTTGCGAAGTAATTGCAATAGGTACTTGAGAGATAAAACTGTGAATAAAAACCTTCCCAAGCCATACTGAGCTGGACAAAAGTTTGCACCACACAGGTACAATTTTCAGTAGTTTTAACTGCTCATATTCAATATCTGTCTACTCAGCACAAGAGTAAATGTATTTTGTTGGAAAGATTTAAAAAATGGTTTTGGCTTACTGCTTGCTGAAGTGTGACAGATTATGACAGCAATGCAAAGACAGAAACATTTATACTCCTCAGTATTGGCTCCCTGCTTTAAAACATAGCAATGTTAAAATTCAGCATTCAGAGGAGAAAGAAACAGTCTTATGTACAGGCAGAAAAATTTACTGTCCCTAAGCACAGGCTTGTAAAAATACCCCTCTCGAAGGACTGCACATCACAAAAGGGAACCACACTGGAGCAGTTCATTAAGAAATGCAGCCCGTGGGAGGGAGCCACGTTGTGGAAATTCATTGATGACTATCTCCTGTGGGAAGGACCCCACATTAGAGCAGGGGAAGAGCATGAGGAGTCTTCCCCCTGTGGGGAAAGGAGTGGCAGAGACAATGTGCTGAACTGACCACAGCTCGCACTTCCCAAAACCTTGCACTGCTGTAAAGCGAAGGCAGAGAAGCCTGGGAAAAAGGGAGGGGGGAAGGTGTTTTAAGATTTGGGTTTGTTTCTCATTATCTCACTCTGATTTGATTGGTAACAAACTAAACTAATGTCCCTCAGCTAACTCTGTTTTGCCCGTTACGGTAACCAGTGAGAATCTCTCCCTTTCTTTATCTCAACCAATGAGCCTTTTATTATATTTTCCCCATCCCATTCAGCTGAGGAGGGTGGTGATAGAAGCTTTGGTGGGCACCTGGTGTCCAGCCAGGGTCAATGCTGCACATACCTTTCAAACAGGGACTTCACCTGGTTCACAGGATTAGCTGGTAGCATTTAAGTGAATAATCAGTACAAGTCTATCTTGTCACGCAACATTTAATCCTAGAACGTGTGTTTAATATAGTATGGTTTTCTAAAGGGAATCTTAGAAGGTAAATTATTAAGTGACCTCAACGTCAGGCAAAATTGTCATCTCTGCTATGATCCACTGGATTTTTTTACTTTCTGAAATGCAGGAAAACGGGTGGGAAAGGTGAGATCAAAACAGCCAAGTCAGAGCATCATTTGATACAAATTCAGCTGGCAACTGAAACAGATCTCTCCTTTCCTGGCTAAAGCTATGTCCCTTATAGTACTGAAGAATCACATTAGACATAGAAAGCAGCTGGTCAAGTGCACTCTAGTTTTAGCTATAAAGGCTTCAAAATTAGTCTGAGAGGGAGAAGTGAAACAATATATAACATATTTACATGGTTTGACACATTCCTACCTATGATATTCAGAATTGCATGACATTCTAAGGGAGCATCAGGTTGCTTTTGAATTTTGTTTTACTTTTAGTTCTAGTTTTTCAGTTTAAAAGCTACAGGGCACTGTACATTCTTGTAAAGCATTTATGGGAAGATTCAAAGCTGCAGAACTTTGTACAAACTGATTTCCATTTCAAAGCAGCAGAGATGGCTGTTTTGGGTGAGATCACACAGAACTATTAACTAATAACTTTAATGAGCTTTCATAATTGCATAGCTGAACTTTGACTGGGGTCCTCTTTCGAAAAGAGTATCGACCAACAGTAACTTGACTCTTGACACTTTGGACTTAAGAAACAGAGCCAGAGAAAGATGAAAAGAAAGCAATTAGTTTATTTTTGGTTTTTAATGAGGAATTCCTTTATATATGTAATTTCCTAGAGTTTATCAAAACATTGCAAATACCCCAGAAAGGTTGTAAAAACAATTTTACAGGTTCTCATTCACATTCAAGCATGGAGAAACTGTCAGTTCATAATTATTTATTATGTTTTTTGAATTTTGGACCTAACAAGCTATAATTTTAGAGAAGTACTCTCTAGTGCTATACAATCACATAGTACTAAGATTATACTTTTAGGTTACATCTATGTGTATGTACATATATATGTACATACTCATAAGCATGCACTTTAATTTCTTGTCTATATCACAGTGAAGAGTGGAATGCAAGGAAGGACAATGAGATAATCCTGCAGATGTTTAGAGGAAATTTCTATACCAACAAAGGATAAAGTATGTTGTGCTAGTTGTTTAAGAAGGAATTGAAGGCATCATGTTGAACAATGGCACGGATAATTCAGCACAGTGCCAGTGAAATAGCCAGTAATTAACATCACACAAGTTTAAAGAAATGTGGGGAATAATTTTTCACTGCAGGAAATCTATTTTTTAATGACATAATTTCACTCTAATTTTTAAACAGTAGAATTTTTTATTAATGGATGTACAATGAGATAAGGTTGCAATTTTTTTCATTTTTTTAATGAAGATAGTAATTTTTCCACAAAGCAATTCAAATCTAAGGGTGTAGGCACACATTTGTTTAGCAAGAAGCATGGTAGTATTATCTGGGTCAATGTAAATTGAAACAATAAATTTAATTTATGTTTTCTTCTAACCTTTTAACTTGATCCAAGCAATCTTTACTTTTCTGACCTGCTATTTAAGACAAATTATTGTTTTTCTTTATTGAACTGTAATTCACTCCAGGATATATCTCAGTCCTGAATCTTTCTTGCCTTCAAGTACGTACACACACATGCACACACCATCATAGATTAATACGTATCCATCTCCATATCTGTGCATACCCTTGCAGAAGACTACTGCTAATGTATGAAGTGCCTTATGAACACTACTTTATTCCAGACGGAGATAAAAAATCCTTTTATCATCTTCTATGTTGTCCATTTTCTACTTTACACTCCTCAGAAGTTTTAGTTACGAGGTAGATTGGATAGCTGCAAAAAGTGTTTCATATTTTTGCTGTCTAAAATGGACCACTTCAAGGGTGCTTACCTTCCACTGAACCTGTTTACTTTGTGCTTCATACATTAGATGGCTAAGGAAGGAAATGAAATCCCTGTGTGCTAGAAATATCAGTATGAAAGCACTAATCTCACAGACTGAGTTCTGAAAGCAATGATCAGAATACCTAAAAACCTCTGTGGTCTGAATTTATTGAGAACACCTAATTCACAGACTTCTATAGATTTCCAGTTTTAACTTAGTGCCTAATGAAGTGAAGTTTAACTAGCAATAGTTACTTTCAAGGCTACAACTTAAGGGGGAAACTAAATCTCAGCAGGTTGTCCTTCTAGAACAAAGTCAAAATGTGCTTTTATAGGTAATATCATACAGAGTAGTCTTCATTCAGGCCTCCAGTCTACATGTCAAAATCAGCATGCAATTTGCCTCTTATTGTTAGTCTCTGCATAGAAGTGTCAGAATGAAAATACAAAGCCACATCAGTCAAGAGTGAGATTCTTCCACAGAGTTATGAGAGGAGTAATATGTGCATCATTCATTTGTGGTCAGTCGAAGAACACAATTTTTATATGGCTTCAAATAAATTCTTTTTCACTCTATTTAGTTTTTAACAGTCAAAACACAACAGCTGTTAATTTCTCAGTACAGTTACAATAACGTTAATGCTTACAATCCAAACCACTCAGTTTCTGTTGAGAATTGTTAATGTTACAAAAAAAGATCAATAGGTCCAAATATCTGCTCTTTTTCTTGCATCTTGAATCTCTGCTGTTCTGTTCACCCACAGCCTGAGAGGTCAACCCAACCCTTCTCTGTCAGGCAGGATGATTACCACATTCCAAGTTGTGTGTCAGGGGAATGAGATGTTACTGCAGCATAGTTACTGGTAGGACTTTCTTCTTCATCAGTTTCTGATTTATTCAATATTATTTTTATGTGGTTCAAACAGCTTATTTGCTAAAATAACTGTCTGACTGCCTCATCAGTTTAGTTATACCATAATTCATTTAAATGTATTTATCCTCTGTGTACAGGAGGATTTCTTTTACGTTACAATCCACGTGACAGCACATGGCCAAATTACTCAAACAGAAGTTGAAAACTTCTTGGGCAGTAGCCAGATGATTCCCAAAGCCCAAACACACAGATAAGGTGGTGGATACTTGGTCGTTGGTTAATTTTTTCATTATGTGTAGGACCAGATGGGCAATATTTATCTGTTCAGACCTGAGAGGTAATTACAGGCAGAAGTTATGTAAACATTTTTTCAGCTAAAACTTTTTTAGAATCCAGAAAAGTCCGAAGCACACTGTAAGGCTTATTAATATCGTGAAGCCCAAATCCCAAAACTATCAAGTTGACTGTACCATAGGAGTTAAGGCACTTCCATTGTCCTTGTTTGCAGTTCACCTTAGTCTGAGCTTGTCTGAGACACACCTTCCTTTGATGGACACCTATATTCTTTTCTTCTTCTTCTTTTGAAATGAGTTATTGTGCGTCTTCATTTAGCAGCTTCTGGCAAAAAAGTCTCTGGCCTTTGGTGACTAAATCTGAAAAGTACAGCCTTTGGAGAAAGGGAGTTAATTTAATAGATGTTATCTTGTCTTCTTCTATCCTCATTTTTAACCTGAAGGCAGGAATTAATAAATTGCTCACCAATTCTGATTTCCATTGAATCTGTGGTTCCTCTTAGGACATTGCACTGCTTAAACATAGGCAGATCATCTTATCTTGTTTCTTGTTCTCTTAAAAGCTAGTTTACATGTCTTGGAAGTACAAAGATGTATTCTGTAAAACTTTCTTAGTCTTGGGTTCTAAAAATCACATGAAATATCTCTGTGTAGTAAAAGCAAAGTATCAATTTGTCCTTATTACAAGTTCTAAACAGAGATGCACCAGTTCTTCCTTCCTCATCTGAGCCATTGTGTATATGTATGTGAGCAAGCTCCATCTATTTAATATATGCAATAAATGGAAAAAAGGAATCTTTTCATTGTTAAGGACCTCCTTTTCTTGATTATAATACATCATTAAGATTTACCTTAAAACACTAATGGGAATGAGATAGGCAAACGCTTAGTTTCATATCACCTCACAGAGGTCCAGTGCTGTAAACTCATCACAAATCCTATTAGCCCTTTTTGCAGAGTGTCTGGTGTTTATCTCTGAATTAATGATAACACTGTCTTGAGGAAACCCACTGAGAGTGAGAAAAGACTGAAACCTAACCTTCTTTACTGTTTGCGGTAGGAAAAGCTGTTTTGTCCCCTCTGACATCTGGAGAAAAATGCTGGATAAACAGATTCTTTGACTAGCCATTGATATCGAAGGAAAATCTGCTTTTTTGTTGGTCTTTTGTTTTGTTTCAAATGAAAACATGTGTGTTTGCTTTGAAATGGTACTATAAAATTGTCTGAGTTCTCCTTTTTCTGCAGACTTAACTTCTCCCCTCTCCCATCCTCATCCCCACAGGCCCGTGACGGAGGGTTAGCCCTGATCAGTGGAGTCATGCGTCACACAGCTCTATCATGCTGGCAGCCGTTCCTGGGTCTGGCTGTGCTGCTAATCTTCACGGGCCCCACCATGGGCTGCCCGGCCCGCTGTGAGTGCTCGGCACAGAACAAGTCTGTCAGCTGTCACCGAAGGCGTCTGATGTCCATCCCAGAGGGCATTCCCATTGAGACCAAAATCTTGGACCTCAGCAAGAACCGACTGAAGACCGTAAACCCTGAGGAATTCACTTCGTACCCTTTGCTGGAGGAGATTGACCTCAGTGACAATATTGTCTCCAATGTGGAGCCTGGAGCCTTTAACAATCTCTTCAACTTGCGCTCCCTGCGGCTGAAAGGAAACCGTCTGAAGCTGGTCCCCCTTGGGGTGTTCACTGGGTTATCAAACTTAACCAAGCTTGATATAAGCGAAAACAAGATCGTCATTTTGCTGGACTACATGTTCCAAGATCTGCATAACCTAAAATCCTTGGAGGTTGGGGACAATGATTTGGTGTATATATCACACAGGGCCTTCAGTGGGCTGTTTAGCTTGGAGCAGCTCACCCTGGAGAGATGCAACCTCACAGCCGTACCAACAGAAGCTCTTTCTCACCTCCACAACCTCATCAGTCTGCATTTGAAACAGCTCAACATTAACGCTTTGCCGGCGTATGCCTTTAAAAGACTGTTTCGCCTGAAAGACCTGCAGATAGAGGCCTGGCCCCTCCTGGACATGCTGCCTGCCAACAGTTTATATGGTCTCAATCTTACTTCTCTCTCCATCACCAACACCAACCTGTCTGCTGTACCTTATCCTGCTTTTAAGCACCTGGTTTACCTGACACATCTCAACCTCTCTTACAACCCCATCAGCACCATCGAGGCAGGCATGCTGTCAGATTTAGTGCGCCTGCAGGAGCTCCACATGGTGGGGGCCCAGCTGCGCACCATTGAACCCCATGCTTTCCAAGGGCTCCGATTCTTACGTGTGCTTAACGTGTCCCAAAACCTGCTAGAAACCCTAGAAGAGAATGTATTCCATTCCTCCAAAAGCCTTGAAGTCCTCTGCATTAACAACAACCCTCTGGCCTGTGACTGCCGTCTTCTTTGGATTTTGCAGCGGCAGCCCACCTTGCAGTTCGGGGGTGAGCCACCGATGTGTGCTGGCCCAGATAGTGTCAGAGAGAGGTCATTCAGAGACTTTCACAGCACAGCTCTTTCCTTTTACTTCACCTGTAAGAAACCCAAGATACAAGACAAGAAGTTGCAGTACCTGGTAGTGGAGGAAGGGCAGACAGTGCAGCTGATGTGCAATGCTGATGGGGATCCGCAGCCTACCATCTCCTGGGTTACCCCACGCCGGAGGCTGATCACAACTAAATCAAATGGTAGAGCCACAGTGCTGGGAGACGGCACACTGGAGATCCGATTTGCTCAAGACCAGGACACTGGGATCTATGTCTGTATTGCAAGTAATGCAGCTGGGAATGACACCTATTCGGCCTCCCTTATGGTAAAGGGGTTTACTTCAGACCGTTTCCTTTATGCCAACAGGACCCCTATGTATATGACAGACTCCAACGATACAAGTTCCAATGGAACTAATGCGAACAGCTACTCTCTGGACCTTAAGACAATATTGGTGTCCACAGCTATGGGCTGTTTCACATTCCTTGGAGTGGTTCTATTTTGTTTCCTTCTTCTTTTTGTGTGGAGCCGAGGGAAAGGCAAACACAAAACCAGCATTGACCTTGAATATGTCCCTCGCAAAAACAATGGTGCTGTAGTTGAAGGGGAGGTTTCTGGACCACGACGGTTCAATATGAAAATGATTTGATGGTATTCTGCTAGCAGTGCTTTTTCTGTGGCATTAAAACCAATTAAAACAGCCTGGCATGTGGAACCGCTAGGCAAAAGCAGCTTAATGCAGCTGTCAGTGTATCAAAAGGTTGTAGGAAAATGGAAAGACTATTTGTGGTTATACAACAGAGCCTCCAGACCTTGAGGCAGATGTGTCAGGGCCTTTCATAGAACTGGGAAATTGTACTAACTGTTTGCATTGCAAATATTGGCATTCTGGGGATATCGGCAATGAACCACTGGCTCATGCTCATGGACAATTGTTCAACATTTTCTACTGCTACAAAAGAAAAAAAGAAAAAAAGAAAAAAAAACAAACAAAAACCTACAGTGTAGGATTTACATACTTAAAGAAAAAGACACACTTGTCTAAAACATACTCTACAGTGACATTTGTATCTATATATCTCATTTGGTAAAACTTTGCATCCTCCCTTCTAGTTGGTTCACCACCACAAAAAAATTAGTAGTTTTTTTCTTTTTAATCTACATCTATACTGTGTGCATTTTAAAGCAATACAAGTGAGAGGTTGTGCTTTTAGATATCCACCAATACTGACCCAAGTGTGATGTCACCCTTCTTTTAACTACCATCAAATTCAAATTAGATTCTTGTAGTTACTAATTAGAAATAACATAAGATATTTTTCTCCTCATGTAGAAGGCCAGAGCTGAATAATTGAGAGTAAAAACACTCAACTCTGTTGATCTTCTCTTCATATAAATATAAGGCATGTGCCTAGTTTTGATACAGAATGGAATATTTTTTATATCTGTGATATCACACTGGACCAGTTTACTGTAACATAGCCCTGGTTCTCACCCAGGGAAGGCAACCCACTAGTCAATGCTGGCATGGAGGAGTTGAGTTCTACCTTGAAGAGAGAGAATCGTTTTTGTTAGCCCTGATTTTAATTTCAAAGCTACTGTTAAAATGTTAATGTGTACTGGGCAAAATAAAGAGCATAATACATTCTGCAGACTCCTTGGGAAATATGGTCATCTTACTATTTATACAAGTGAATTAAAACATACACTCTACTACTAGGAATGAACTCTTCTCCAATGCCAAGTATACTACAGTTGTTCATGCTTAATATGGGGATTATAATACTAAAATAATGCTTAAAACATGATAGCCTCAAATAGGCTAACATACTGCCAGATATAATGAACCTCTAGCCACTGTCATTCTCATCTTGTATATTTGTAGATAACACACAGACGCAAAGCTAATTTCCAAGAACAGATTACTTAGCTATTCTTGATGCCATTCTAATAACGATGTGGTTAAGTTTCTTTCAGGGGCAGTATCTTAGAGCAAGAGGGGTGAGTTATTCCAGATTTTAGAAATCATTTTTAATGGAGAGAAAATAGAAGTGGAATATTAGTTCAGTACAAGTAACCTTTTGTTTGTTTATTTTGAGTCTCTAAACAAATTTGCAAAAGACTGAGAAATGAAACTTTATTCTTAATCATTAATATCACTATTCTTATTTTGAAATTCTCAGCAATTGCAAGATATGAAGTTGTTCAGACATTCCTCCCTTTTCCAGCAATTAGGAGCCATAAGTTTGTCCTACATGGCTGATAACAAATACAATTTTTAAATGATTGGCATAAGCTGGAGTAAGGATAACAATGACTATATATATATTTAACCAAAAAGAATATGAAAATATTATAAGACAGAACATTCAGATTAATGTGATTTAAGAGCCAGTGTTCAATCTTAATATTAGGTTTCAGCACTTTGAAACCAAAGTGAGGCTGACTTTGCATTTCTAATGGAATGTAGGTGCTTCTAAAATTAGTCCCTAACATTCTTTGGCGAGATTTTCAAAGCAACATAGCAATCTCCCACTCCTATCAAGGGAAATGTGCCAAAAGTTGTAAAATCCAGCTGTGCTCCCCAGATGTACCCATAACAAAGCTGCAGGACCCAAGGCTAGGCAGTTTTGCGAATCTCTTTTCTTAGTGGTTGATCTTTGGTTGCATCGTTCCTCCATTTTATGTTGCCAAACTGAGGAGGTTGCAGGGGTTGTTAGAATTTTGTTCACTTAAGTTGATTTTAAGTTTAGAGATGAGCTTTCTTGCTTCCTTTTTTTTATGCTCTGAACTAGATAGGTGGAGATTTATGGAGATACTTGATGAGAATACTCTTTGTTCTATGGCAGTTTATAGAATATTAATGTAATGGAATAACCCCTGACTAAATTCTAACACCAGGGAAATTATTTTTGTTGATGTAATAACCACTGCACTGACGTCCAAAACTCTACTGTACCTTAATGTGGGCAGTTAAAGAAACAAATGGGGATAAAAAAAATGTTTCTGAACTGTCCATTGGAGACATTTGCATGTGCCTTTCCCTTGTAATTGTCATTTTTTCAACTAGTAATCCATTGCCCCTGCAGTCATTTCATGTTAAATGTTGAAATCAATGTTAGAAGCAAAGACTCTCTTAAGTTCTAGATATTTGCATCTGATTTCTTCATACTAAGTGACACAATGAAAAAAATTCTAAAAAAAACCATCCTAGGAAAAATGTACTTTTAGGATTAATTATGAATTGCTGTATTCCCTTATTCCCTTAGAATGACTTTAAGAAGTGATTGCATTGTTAGTGCACTGCAAGGATTTGTGAGCAGAAATATGCTTAGTTACCTGTGTGAAATGTGTGCTGGTGATGAAAATCACTGCTTGCTGTTGCTGAGCACCACCTTGCAGATCTGTCAGCGTTCTGTGTATCGCCTTGAGTTCAGTCAGTATTCAGTTTTTCAGAATCAGTGTTTGCTCCCTGCCTTTAGCAGTGTTCTTCTTTTTGCAGCCTACTTATTTCAGCATGGACTTGACAAGGCATATGGCATCTCTTAACAGAAGTGAGAACAGCAAGACTCAAAGACACTCTTTTTATCTTGCTCCACATAGTCTCCTTCTTCATGTATCTGTGGGACACACACTCACTGTGGCTCTTCTGGGTGAATAAGGAATACAGTGCAAGGTCACACCTAGATAAGCACCTTTTTTGCAATTCTTTTAAGAACAGAATGGCTGAATGCCTATGTGCTTCTTGAACGAGTCACTTCTACTTCTCTACTAGAGATCAAGGGGACACCACAGTTTACTTTACTGCAGGGGAGAAAAAGGACTGGGCTGTGAGGAGGCATCTGACCCAAATGGCTCCCCTATCATATATTCAGAAACAAGTGGATAGTGCATGCCTGGTACTAAAAGTGGGAACAAAGGTTCTAAGCTACCTCTGACTTTTATACAGGCTGGCCCCCATGCTAGCACAAGCCTGAACTTACCTGGCGGTCAGTGAAGGAAAACTCTGAGGAGCAGCAACAGTTCTGCAGAATTGGAGAAAACAGAAAATGTCAAAACCAGCAAAGCAACTTGAGGAAGCAGGTACCAAAATACCCTTATCATAATTCCTTTAAGAGAATGCTTGAGCCTCTCACAAATATGTTTTGAAGTCCACTTCCACAGAGCAGTACTCTTCTTTCAGAATAGATGAATGCACAAGTGTTTACAGAATCACACTGAATCATGGAATTATTTAGGTTGGAAAAGACTTTCAAGATTATCAAGTCCAACCTTTGACCTTGTCAAATAGACCATGGCACTAGGTGCCACACCCAGTCATTTACTGAACACCTCCAGGGATAGTGACTCCCTGGGCAGCGCATTCCAATGCTTAACAACCATCTCTGTGAAGAAATTCCTGCTGAAGTCCAACCTGAATCTCTCCTGGTACCACCTGAGGCTATGCTCTCTCATCCTGTAACTTAGTTGCCGGGGAGAAGAGACCGACCCCCATCTTGCTACAACCTCCTTTCAGGTAGTTGTAAAGAGTGATAAGGACCCCGCATGAGCCTCCATTTCTCCAGACTAAACAATCCTAGCTGCTTCAGCAATTCCTCATAGAACTTTATACATTCTCCAGCAGTTCTTTTGCCCTTCTCTGGACGTGCTCCGGGACCTCAATGCCGTTCTCTGGTGAGGGGCCCAAAATTGAACACAGGACTCAAGGTGTGGCCTCACCAGTGCCAAGTACAGAGGGACAATCCCCTCCCTGGTCCTGCTGACCACACGATTGTTGATGCAAGT
>VZRE01008385.1:0-12751 GCA_013396775.1 Cephalopterus ornatus | reverse complement strand
GGCCTTCTTGGCCACCTGGGCACACTGCTGGCTCATGTTCAGACACTGTTGACCAGCCCCCCGCAGGTCTTTCTCTGCTGAGCAGCTTTTCTTCTCCTGGCCTGTAGTGGTGCCTGGGGTTATTGTGACCCAAGGGCAGGACCTGGCTGAACTTTATATCTGACCTTGCTGAACTTCATATCGTTGGCCTCAGCTTCTCAATCCATCCTGTCCCTCTGCGGAGCCTCCCTACCCTCCAGCAGATCCACTCTGCCACTCAAGGTTACTTGCAAACTTACTGAGGGTGCACTTGATCTCCTCATCCAGGTCACTGATAAAGACGTGAAACAGGACTGGCCCCAACACTGAGCCTTAGGAACCCCACTAGTGACTGTACACCAACTGGATGTGGCACCATTCCCCACCACTCTCTGTGCCCAGTCATCCAGCCAGTTTTTAACACAGGCATTTTTTTTAACCCAGTTAAACTTTCAATAAGTGAGTTAAAGAGAAAACTGAAGTAATATATTAACAAAAGAGTTTGAAATCATTTAAGAATGGTTAAGACTAACCAGCACCCCACCTCAGCCTTATATTTAGATTTTGAGCTGGTTCTCTTTTTTTTTCCCTTATTGTTTGTTATTAACTTTGCAACATTCTTTTCAGAAAGACTGTCCACAAAAACCTAACTTCAGTTAGATTCAGACTGGGAAGCTGCTTTTACCCTCAATTCCCACCTCACCAACCATTCACACATGCTACCGAAGTTAACAGGGTTTATAGCTCCAGATACAACTGAACTCAAACAGGAAACTCCGAGGTCCCCAGAGAACTGTCGACAAAAGCTGATGTCACTTGGTGTTTTTTTTAACTGAACTTTTTTTTCTTTTGACCTCGTTGTCACACTGCCATTCAAGGTTTTCCTTATTTACATGAATGGTAGCTATCTTTTTTTTCTAGTTTCTTTAATCTTGGTATTGAATCATCTATAACGGTAACAATTACAACACCATAAATAAAATTAAGAAACATTACACACTACACCCTCAGCACCACAAATTGTAATTTAGGCATATGAGATGCAGTAAGAAGTCAGCATTAATATTTAATGGAAAGTCTTATCTAAACCTTGTGACAGGAGAAACTGATGAGAAGAAACTGAGGGATGTAGGCCATGCTGCGACTGGATCACATCAAAGATAAGTAGATACAGCCTTTGCTACGCCATGCCTGGATATCACTTTTAGACATTGCACTTTTCCTGAAAAACTTTCAGCATGTGTGAATGCCAGAAGCCCACATTTAACCCATAAAAAGACAAAGCGTTGGCTGAAAATCTGGTAGAGCAAACGGCTTCTGGCTCCCCAAGTACAACAGCAGCTTCCAGCAAAACAGACAAGAAACTGTAGTCAGGCAGTTATTTTGCCTCTTCCACTACTTTCTTCCACTACATTTTGTGAAAATATAGTCCATTATCCAGTAATAAAATGGACAATCCTTACCCATTTTTCTTCAAAGAAAGCAACATTTGTATAATAAACTATAGTCTGTTGCACCTTCATCCCCAGCAGTGAAACATCCAGCAAGAAGTGAGGAAGAGGAAGCCTATTCTTACCAGTTTGTTAATTATTTTTTTCCCCTGAATGGTCCTAGTCTACCTGGGGCTAGCATGATGACTACCCTGTCCATTCCCATCATCTCAGCTCATCAGGTGGCTTGACACTGAGTAGCAGGGAAAGAAACACATGATTAAGTTGTCCATCTTCACTGAACTGTAACTCTGATCTCAAATAAAAGAGAACAACACAGCAGTAGAGTCTTAGAAATGCCAGTCTGCTGCAGCTAATTCAGTTTTGCCATAAGACAACACATGAGAAAACACTGTATACATGCTTTCTGACCTTGTTTCAGCATCCTAGGAGACTGATTGCTTTTTATGAGAAGCAGAACCAGAAAAAAAATAGTTAAAAAACTCTCATCCAGTAACTTAAAACTTAATTGTGCCTGGAGAAGTTAAAGGAACACTTTGGAAAAAGCAGAGGTCCTCACTGTTGGAGAATCTGTCAAGAAATGAATGAGATTCTTCGAGTTATCTAAGCAATTTGGATTCCCTGTTCTTAGCTCCTGTAATAAGAATTAAAAACCCAACTTCCCTTGGCAGCTTAGAAGAATCTCTGTTAGTTCAGTGACACATGTTCCTCTCATCTGTCTCCTAGTTCTGCCCTCTTCCCTTCTCAGTTTCATATGACTGTGATGCCAAATGAAGACCTCTGGATTTGGTTAAGTTTCACTGAATGTTCACATGGTTTTTGGAATCTGATCTCAAAGCAGAATCTTAAAACTTCTTCAAGCCAAAAATAAAAATAAAAAGAAAAAGAAAAAGAAAGAAGTTTGAGTAAACCTCCTCCCGCAAGTGAAACAAACCAACTTCTGTAAAAGCTTTGCTACTGAGATAGCTACATGCCAAAAGCAATCTGCAGGGGATTTGGGGGAGGTTGTGGTTTTTTGGTTGCTTTTTTTTTACTAGGAGCAGGTGGTCGGATATTAAGGCCAGCTGGAAATAAAAATCTGCATTTATAGCATCAGCAGAATGAGGAGAGAGCTGGCATAGTCGAGAAAATGATCTATGTTATTTCAACTTTAATTGAAGAATACTTTATCTTTCATATTCAAATAGGCTATAGAAAAGTACAAAAGAACAGACTTTCACCTCATAATTTGATGATTTGTATTTATTTAGCAGGTACCACAATTGTCCTGAAGCAGAAGTGTTGAAGTAAGAGACTGCAAACAGATTCTCTGCTGTAGTCAGGCAATATAAATCATGAGACACGATTCTCTTGCTCCTGCTTACACTAGAAATTTGATAAATGAATCTGGGTTTTTTGCTTTCTACTAAGCAGGCTCTAGTAGAAAATAAGCATAACTTATGTTTTAATTATTTCTCACCTTGTGGCATATCTTTTATTCTGGATTGCTTTAATATTTACCACTGCTAAATGAGCTGGAGAACATGAAAATGTACATTGTGGGAAGAAAAGGGCAAACGGCAAATAGAAATCTGTAACCTTAAAGAAGTCTGCCTATTTCTAAGCATGGCATTTGCAAGTCAGCAACATCATCTCCTCATACATAAGCCAAGAACCATGGCTTAAAAGCATTGTGCACAAGCAGCTGCATATGCAGCTACGGAGATGGTTGTCAACTTGTACACACCTTAGTAATTTTGATCTTTCAGAAAAAAAAATATTATTGCTTCTTAAAGAATTCATTTTTGAAATTTTAATACCTAAAAACAAACAACCCTTTGACTTCATTACACTGGGCACTGTATAAGTAGGAAGTAAATTATAACACTGATCTCTTGAGCTTGCAGCTATAAAATAGGAAGTTGGTTTTCGAGCAAGTACACATGATAACAACTCTCATTGTTTGTGGAGGGAATGCCATAGTGCAGGTAATATTAAAATATCATCATACTTACTAAAATCTGTTTGCAAGCACATGTAGTTCATATGTACATGTTCGTGTGTGGAAAAAAATAGTTATATTTGTTTTGTTCTTTTCTTACTTCAAGTATTAAATGTATATTGTTTTGAAAAGGTGACAAGGTTAACAAGAAAAAATTGTGCTGTAATTTATTTTAATATATATGATCATGAATATAGATGGGATTTGAAACAGCCTTGCTGTCATCATCCATGAAGCACATGAGAATTCAGATTTGTCCATAAGTTCACTTCATGTTTGAGCAAAATATACTAATATAATGGGAAAAAAAAAAAAAAAAGGCTTTGTTTGTCAAGACAGTTGTCCTGAATGTCATTTTAAAAGTTACTTTAGGGCTTATGTCATGATGTGTATCATGCTTATCCACAATGAAACTCAAATAAATAATTCCATGGAGTGACAAAATTTACTTGGAAAAGTGAAGAGAATTTACATTGTTTCAGCTCTTGTAGTTGATCACTTTTTTTCAAAGGGGTAGTGCAGGAAACTAAGATAAGAAAAATACAGTTTTCTTAACATCAGACCCAAGGTCTTAGTACAAAATCTTCACAGGAAGTTGTCATCTCAGACCTACCACTCTTGAACTGAGAATATAAACCATTACAGTGAGAAAAAGAAGACTCCAGCAGGTATTTTTCATCCGCTCACTCTCCTCTTCATTGCATGGACCCCTCAAACACAGAGATAAAACTAGGTCTCATTCAAATGTGGTTTGGGGTTTATTCTCCATACCTAGTATCAGTCAGCCTGTTCCCTCACTTTTACTTTTGCAGTGTGTTCAGGTAATTGATGGGGATACCAATCAGGCTAATGCAGGAAGAAAGAAAGCCTGCCACTTACCAGCACCGTGGAGAGAACAGCAGAAAGATAGATTTCACCACCTGTGTCACTTGGAAAGCAACCAATACTGAAAATCTGCATCTGAAACATGGTTTCTGAGGAAATCACCAGTATTCAAACTCCTCTATAACTGCTCTAGAAAAATTAAGTGGTAGAAACTATATTCTGCTGAGCTTGAAAGCTATTTCAACCCCCTGAGGTTTGCCAAATCCACCAAATCTACAGCAGAGATGAGGTCTGAAGAAGGACACACGTTGTAATCTAAACTATTGCTACTCCCATTTTTCCACAGCTAGGTACTTTTACCAACAGAGAATTTTGTTTATGCTTTCTGGGATAATCTGAAATAATATTTATCACCCATGAACACATTATACTCTAAACCAGGGTCCTACCCACTAGAAAGGGAAACAGCTGTTAGTGCTACCTTAGGAATTGAAGAAGCAGCTTGAAATCCTGATAGATTGCTGAGAGTGTAGACAGACAGGGGCTGAATCTGAGCTCTCTTGTGCCTCCTGAAATCTGTCTTATCCTTATGTATTTGCTTTTGACATCCCAAAAAGATTTAGGCTGACTTGCACCACTGTACCCTCCTCTGCAGCAGAATGTCAAATGCAAGGAATTTTTTGGCTAAATTTACTATTGATTATTAGTAATAGTTATTATTATTTTTATTATTATTATTATTTTAATAATCTACTTTATTGTAATCTTTTTATTTCCTTTAATTTTTTAATCTGATTGACAGTCTAATATACTGCAATACTGCCTTTTGTATGACATTGCACCTGCCACTGCATTGAGAACATTGACTTCTTTTCCTCAAAAGGTTCCTCCACCCTAAGATTAAGATTACTTTTATGCAATTATAGTTCATTGTTTTGGACTACCTGACACTATCTCAAGGGGTGGAACCCTTTCCTATATCATAATATCTATTGAGTAAATTCCAGTTCTTACAGTAGAAAGAACTACTAGTTTTCTCCATGATAACCAGGTAGAGAAAAACACTATCACTGACAAACTCATTAAAATTAAAAAAATATAAAAATTAGATTTGTAATATTTATGGAAAACTCTTAAATAAAAAACACCACTTCAGATTTTTAAAAGCATCCAAAATTTTCTACAGCACAGTCACTTTCAAAATTTTTTAAGAATATTTATACTTATACAGATCCACTATAGAGGATTTGTCACACAGTTAGTAGATCTGTATTGGATACGACAGATACTTTTAAATAAACAAATCTTGGCACACAAAGGTTATTTTAAGAAATACCTAGGCTTAATATTTTTGTATTTTAAAAAGTTAATGGGAAACCACACTACTTACCAAGTAATAAACACAATTCACAAGTACTGAGTTATTCTCACATGGGAGAATGCTCACAGTGAATTTTCTGCATCATAAAACTTTCTTATATACAGCTGTAGATGACATGCTATAAAAAAGGGCTTTGTTCATCTCCTGTATTATTTAGACTGGGGGAGAAGCTGGTAATTCAGACACAAATAAATCTGAAAACACTGGATTAAGAAACACAGTTATTGCGAAGGAATTAATCTTTCTGTCTGTTGACTCAGTAGCGGTCTGGGAGATTTGGCCTAAGTTCCTTCTTTCCTAGATATAGGGGATTCCTCGTAGAAAGCCTTATTTTGCTTCTGTTCTTGGAAGGGTAAGCTTCAACCTTAGTAATCAATTGGTAATGAAATACAATAAATAAGTAAAATATAGGATTGGATAATAGAGAAGAATAGGAATTAAAACTTGTGTAAAAAATTATATTACACTGGTACTTAGCACATTGTCTAACTAACTCTGAAATTATTTGGGTTTGCAGGATCTCATTTATTAATTAATAGCTAGGGGATACATTCAGCTAGTTAAAGCTGTAATCACCAGCTAGAATATCTTATTTACCTCATCAGTCCCGAAGTGGAAGTTATATTTTTCTGAGCTATTTTCCAATAACTTTCCTATTTATATAACTCAAAAGCACAAGTGATGGAGAGCACACTTATTTTATTATAGGAAGACAATGATGGTAAATTTAATCTATTACTTTTGCTAAGAGAGCTCCTTGCTGTATGTACAAAGATTAATAGATTACATTCATTATTTAAATTATAGCTATCACTGAAACCAAACAACATCTCACTTTAAGAATCTATCAACCTTTTATACATCTGTGCAGTGCATCAGTTTTAATGCACTGCAAATAATACTTTGCTTTCACACAGAACAGGCATGCCTTGCAAAAGGGTTAGAGACAATGCAGCCATCTGAGTTACACAAACATTTGCATTTTAATGGGCCTTATTGAATTTTTTGTTGGCTTTTATGAGTTTGGCGGGCTGTCACATTTTGCTAAAGGATATCAGATCATCTTTGTCTGGCTTGAGGAAGAGCTGCCAGTTAGTAACACAAGCAGAAGGCTGGAACTCAGGATTTCTTGGCTGTAAATAAAACCTCTGGGCCTCCAACTCTCTGGAGAATACAATAATAATATTTACCTTTCAAAAGGAAGATTCTGCCATTTCCTTAAGGATTATAAAGCCAAAGAGTTATGGTTCATCCATGCCTGTGTGAGGAATGATAATTCTGATGAAGGTTGGTATGCGGTAATAGGCAGTGTTATCAGGCAAAAAAACCCTTTTCAAAGAAATGCAACCCCTGCTGCCCAAAGTGCTCCAGATGAGCACTCCACTTGTCAATGTAGTGACAGCAGTGGTCTGCCCTGTAGTCAGCATTTCCACCCATTCTAAATTAAAGGCTCTTGCAGAGCAGTGGCAGTATATAAAAGAAAATTGTCATGAGAGATGCACACCAACTAGACTCTGTCTTTTATGCAGTTCAGTGGTATATTGTATGAAAATACCTCTTAATGCCTCACTTAATTAGTGGTTTTGCAATGCTTGAAAAACATGATTATTTCCTAAAGTATCTATGAAGATTTGTCTCTTTGCCTTTGATTATAGATGAGAAAGCTGAAATTAACGCAAACCACACATCAATTGTCAAGTGTCACACCAAGCATTCAAGACTCCTCCTACTACTACAAAAACATTTCTGTTCAAGACTACCAAAATTAGGTCCCATAGTTTCTCTACTCTCTAGTCAAAAATTTTTGAAACCTTGCATTTCCACAGGTTCTCTGACTTTTGAATAGATAAAGTAACAAGCACACACTTTTCAAATTACTGCTGCCAGTGTTTATCATAGGGAATTCGTCCTGACACTACTCTGTTTGCCACAACACTGAGTCACGGCCAACCTCATCTTCATCTTTTAATCAAGATTATTTTCCTTATAAATGAGCCAAACACTTGGAACTTCCCCATTCCCAGCTTCTGCTTTAGAACTGAAGCCAGAAGTCTTTGCTGTGGATGCCAGTGAAGCACATTTGATAGTTAATGACTGATTACTGCCTTGCATCCAGCAGTCACTGGAAACTATTTCTGGGTATGGGCCTATCTGGCATGATTAAAAATACCAACTAGTCCTTGGGAACAAGATTAACCAGTACATCCATTTTGTCATTCAAGACCATCAATTCAAGACATGGGAAGGAGTGTTCAAGTCATCGAAAACAGAAGGAAATACTTGCTGTATGTGCATGCCATCTCAGAGAACTGTAAACAAAAAGGCATGCAAGAGGTCAAGTTATCCTTTAAGTGATAAATTACTGAAGCAGAAACTCAAACCACCACAAACAGGAGGAGGTAAGCATTAAAAACAAACAAACAAACAACAAAAACACAAAAACAAACAAAAAAAAAACACATAAGAATTTTGCTCTTGTGGCTTTTATGGTGTAACAATGAAAAGTCAGAAAAATGATTTTAATTTTATGTGAAAGTTATTTTCTCAACGTGATAAAATGCTTCCTCCAGATCCTGTATTAACACAAGGATTCTCCTCTCTTATTGTTCAAAAAGGAGAGCTACAAACCACCTCGTTTCAGTACAAATACTTCTTAAAATGCATTCTCTTCTGTTCAAAACATCAACCCTTCCTGGATTTTCAACAGCTGTTGTAATTGTTTTTCATAGAAATCGATTTTAATTGTAACACTGTTCTGCTACAGCCCTATTGTCTGTGTCCTTTGAATTGTCAATTACTTAAATGAAGAAATAAAGGCTTGAAAGCGCATTGTTGTATTTGATTTCTATGTTTCAATTGTCTTATCAGAAAGAAAGTTAAGAATTTCATCTGTTGAAACACAAAAAAGACTTTCCTTAAAAAAAAAAAAAATAATAAAATAAAGATAAAAATCCACTATTGTTTCACGTGTGGTTTTTAAGACAAAAGTTTGAGGTTGTCATCCTAGTCCTCTGCTATAGTTTTGGGAAATATGCATAGTATTTCAGTGATTATATTGATTATAAATAAAAAAGGGTTTTCTTAAATATTCTAATAAGGTAGAATTCCTGCTTATATAATCTAGTGTCCCCCCACTGGGACAGTACTTGTCATGTCAGTGTCATCTCTCAGCCTGCCCTTTCCTTACACTTTCCAACCAATGTGTGACTGGTAAGTTCCACCTGTGGTGTTCCCATTCAGTCCCAGGACCATCAAATGTAAGGGTTTGTCCCAGTGCCTTCTTCCCTTGCAAGTGTGGGCATATGGGATCTGTGTGCTGAGAAGCTGCTGATCCAGGAGCTTTTAAGTTGTCCCTGCCACTCTGCCAGCTCTTTCCCTGCTGTCCTGTCTTCCTTTGCTGGTCATTGTTGTCCCCACAGATGAAAACAATTTTTCTTTGCTTTGGAGATGGACAAGCCCTCAGCTACTACCTAGTCCTGTTCCGTCCAGGTACTTCCACATCTGGGTTCTGGTTTTGTGCTGTTGTCTGGCTTCCAACCAAAATCTGGAACACTTCCAATGGCAACCAACCTATGGGAAAGGCTGTTATTGTGGCGTGGATGGCAGGCAGGAGTACCTGAAACAGAGACAAGCCTTGGGACAACTGTATTTTTGAGCTACAGAGTGGTTTCTAACAGCAAAATCCCTTACCAAGAGGAAGTAGATGTCAGAGGGACTTAATAGGCCTCAAGACAACTCAACCAAGTCTTTGGTGACAAGTGTAAAACACCAATACTGAGCAGAAGACAAAAAAGTTAGGGGAAAGAATAGAAAGGTGCCTTGCAGGAAGCCCCAGCAGGGTGTGCACAGGTACAAGTGATGGTCGGGCCAGAAGGCTGCCAGGGTATACTCTGCTGCAACGTGCTGAAACGATGAACTGAGCCACACTCAGTTCATCCCCAGGCACTAGCAGAGCGTGCCCTACCTGGTTCATGCCTGAACTCCACTGTGTCTCTCTGTAAGGCCTGCAGAGTCAAGTGCAGCTTTGGTTGGTGCTCATTCCTGCTTTGGGGGCTGCTGGTGTCAGATCTTGGTGCCCATCCCCAGAGCTGTCCCCTTTGTTTCTGTGGCCCTACGTGGTGCAGGAAGCCATGCACTGCAGGGCGCTTGCAGCAAGGTGGTATAGTGAGCCAGTAGGAAGCCAGACTGCCCTCTCTGTAAAGCCTGTCTAGCCCATCAAGTTCTCAGCGGGAGCAGAAGCTGACTTCAGAGTACCACAAAATGCCTGCCACAGAGCCATCAACTACTGGCACCCAGTAAGGAAGAGCTCCCAAGCACCCAGAAGCCTCCATCTTTCATCACCACGTGGTCTTCTGCCATGCTTTCCATAGTGCACACCAATCCCAGATGAGCAGGGACAGTGTCCAGAGCTGCAGTCAGTGACCTCCAGCATGATATCTGGGCAGACCTTTTCCACAGGCATCCTGGTATGCTCAGTCTGACAGTGCAGTTGAAGCTCCAGGAAGACTATGAAGCCAAATAAGAGTTCACCTCTTCTATCTGGGATCTTCCAGATGATTAAGGCTAATGCTCTTTAAAAAGCTCTTGTGAAATGTCTGCCGTCAGTGGAGAGAGAAATACTGGCTCAATAATCCCTTAGAGATGCACTGCTGAGAAGTGATATCTTTGGACCAAGAGAAAGGAGTTTGTAGCTTTGCAGTATCATGAAGGTATAAGAAAAAGATGTTCTCAAACAGGACTGTGAAAGAAATAATTTTACAGCACAGGGGCCCAGAGCAAGTTGGAACACAAAGGCCAACTGGAGTGAAAACAATCAAAGCCAAGTGTTCTGTACCCTAGAACAAGGGATTGTAAAAAATATATCCTGTTGCTGAATGTGAATGCCAGAGGTTGTCAAATAACTGCATGCTTCTTTGGTCTATGTATATCACAAAACTTTCGAAGTTGATGTGGATTTTATGCCAATTAGATGAAAAGAATTATTTGATTTCTCAGAAACAAAAAAGACATCACAGCCCCTGCATCTGGCACACAGCTAATATAGCTAAAGCCATTATCACCTGCAAATATTCATCATGCACCTCGGCTTGAGATTATGCACAATTTTCTTTCAGAAAAGAAAATGTGTTCTTTAGAAGATCAAGAGCTTATGGATATAGTTTTTAATATCAGAAACAATATTGTGTGCTACTGCAATACTGCAACAGTTTTCTCTTACAACTTAAATCCAGGTTAAGAAAACAGTATATTGGATTTCTTAACTGTTGCTTTTAGTGACAGCTCGCTTCCTTGTGGGGACATCTCAGAAATCAGTCAACTCTTTCTTATCCAGAACTGAAACACAGCGGTGAAGGAGGTTCTTCTTTGTTTGCATTTTGTTTTATAATTCATATATTTTCCTGTGTTTGGTAGACTTCATTGTTGCTGTTTCCTCCCTGAATGAACTTTACAGGAAAATTATGAGGAAATATTTGTCTTATTTATACATTTTAGGTATAAGCATCCTCTATATCAAATGAAGACAGTAACAGTCATCATCTGTATAGTTGCTTTGAGCTCTTAATAGATTTGTCTTCTCCCCTAAAAGTGTGTCTGCCTTTCCTCATAACAGGTCATGTAAAGCTCCTCTTCTAGAATGGCCTATGAAAACCACTTAAGGTCATCCATAATGCTTTTATACAGGAGTAACATGGCTTAATTTAATTTTCATGCTTCTTTGACTTTCAGTGGTCAGAATCAGAAAATCAGCTTTCCTTTTGAAAGATCATTAGCCTTTTCCCTTTTTTTTTTTTGTTTTTAGTGAGAAGGTACTCACTTTTAATGCGAAGAGGATGCCATTGCACCCTGAATGCATCATCTTAGCTGGTGCATAGAGAAAAGAAACTGCAGTGCTTCTCAGGATCCTCTAACACATGCCAAGGCACTTCACAATGCCTTGCAGCCTAGTCACTTTTTCTGTAGGATTTAGGAGACAAGCAACTATGCACCACTTCCGAGCACATGGTTCACACCACTATCCTCCCTCCATCTGAGAAACTCCTTTCTGTTGTACTCCTTTGTCCAAGTCAAACTCTCATTTTCTGTTTCCTACTGGTACTTTGGAACGCTCCCATCAGAGTTCAAATCATCCTTTGCTAATACCAGTCTCATTTCCTGTCATGCAGATTCCTGTCTGCAACTTTTTACAGTTTTATCCTTGGCATTATTGTGTCTGCATGTTGCGTTCCAAAAGAATGTGATTCTTATATTTAGAAATTCATTAATATTCAGAGCCTGTGCACTGTACGATGTTCTTATTAAATAATGAGCACATAGGACTCAGAACTCCCACTCTCTCTCTTGCATTAGTAAGAGACGGTTGTGGCAAGCATTAGTAAATTAAATAAAATTGTTATTACACATTCACCACATATGCCTTTGAAGCCTGTATGTGTTGTGCCATGAATGCATAACTAGCACAGGGAACACAGACCACAACTCCAAAAGCTTCTCTTTCGTGCTTTATGACACCTTTGACTACAAGAAAAAGTTTACTCACTTCCAGTCAGCAAGAAATTCGATTGAATCAATGTCAAATGTAAGTGCTTACAGCATACAAGGCTTGAATATAATTGTAACTGTAAGATTTAGTTGCTGTCTATAACAAATGTTTGTATACAGTGATTTAAATTGTAATAGACTATACCAGATTCTGAAATTTAATTCAACTACTTATGAAAACTGTGAGTGCTATAAATTGAATCTGGGAACAACATTTGCATGTATGGGTCTCACTTATAAAAAGGGAGAGACAAAAATTTCAGCTCAACAGCCTGCTAAAGATTTGACTGTTTGTAACAACCAGTCTAGAACTGTTGATCCCATTCTTAGTACAAGAATTATTAAGTTCCTGTTATTTGGAACAAATTCCAGGTAGATTTTAGAAAGGATTGGATATGAAGAAGGTATTGGGTTTGCAGGGCAAGGTTTTGGTAGCAGGGTGGGCTACAGAGACGGTGACTTCTTTTAGAAGCTCCTAGAAACTTTGTCTGTATCCAAGGGAGCCAATGCCAGCTGGCTTCAAGAGGGACCCACTGCTGGCCAAGGCTGAGCCCA
>VZRE01008380.1:58836-98731 GCA_013396775.1 Cephalopterus ornatus | reverse complement strand
CCTCAGCCGTTTTTAGGCAACAGTATCATTCCACTTTGGTGAATCCGTGCAGAGGAAGACAGGCTCAGGGCTCAGAAGGATAGATACAGGGTGCTACGAAGAGGAGGTTGGAGTGGAATGATGAGACAGGGCACAGGCTGGCCCTGGAAACCCCATGGCTGTGAGCAAATTCACAGACTTAGAGTTGAATAAAACTGCTTTAGAAGCTGCAAAGGGAACAAAGAACAAGTATCTAAAGAAGCATCGCCAGTAGGTCAAGGGAGGTGACTGCCTCTCCCTACCTGGAGAACTGCATTCAGCTCCGGGACCCCCAGCATAAGAAGGATGTTGACCTGCTGGAGCAAGTCCAGAAGAGGGCCACAGAAGTGATCAGTGAGATGGAACACTTCTCCTATGAGGAAGAGCTGAGAGCTTGGGTTGTTCAACCTGGAAAAGAAAAGGCTCTGGGGAGACCTTGTAACAGCTTCCAGCTCCTAAAGGAGGTTTATAAGAGACACGGCAATGAACTTTTTTTCTTTTTTTAAGTAGACAGGGCAAACTAAAAGAGGGTAGATTTAGTCTAGATATAAAGAAATTTTTTTTTACCCTGTGGGTGGAGAGAAACTAGAATAGGTTTCAAGAAAATATGCGGATGCCTCATCATTCTAAGTGTTCAAGGCCAGGTCAGATGGGGCTCTGAGCAACCTGATCTAAGCTGAAGGTGTCACTGCTCATTGCAGGGCAGGTTGGACCAGACGACCTTTAAAGGTCCTTTCCAACCCGAACTATTCTGTGATTCCATGATTTTATCTAACATATATAATCCATATATAGCAAATTTGACATGGAATTACAGACCTATGAAGAAAGACCAAGGTATAAATGGTGTTAGAAACTAAATTGCTTCAAGTGGACTCCAAATTGAGGAGAAGAAACCATCACATTCTCCACGGCAAAGGGAAGAAACCCTCCCAATCAGCATAATATTTACCCTTATGAAGAGCTTGAGATGGTGATGACTTGCCATATATTTTATCTCTCTCCAGGATGGATCCAAAGGGGTTGTGGAAGAGTAACTCTAAGAAGAGAGAAAGGGGCAGGTACTAGGAAGGCATAACAGCTATAACTATTATTCTGCATACTTTTTATATAGTACTGTTCCTTTTCCCCTCCCTATAATATTTTGACTGATACTAAAACCACTTCAGCTGCTAGATTGGTAAGATTCTGATTACCTTAACAATAAATTCTTGGCTTAGTATAACACATCTGCTTATTTTTCCTCTTGACAACTGATTGACTGCAACTACATCACATTGTAGATAGGAGTTGGAGGATGTCTATCTGTTTTGCTTTGGGTTTTTTTTTGGGGTGGTTGTTTATTGTTTTTTGGGTGGTGTGTGGGGCTTTTGTGGTGGTGGGTTTTTTTCTTTTTTTTTTTTTTTTGTAATTAGTTGGACTTTAGGGAGCATATTCAGAAGAGTCTGTTTTCAGGGGCTAAATTTTCTAATTTAAGGACAGAAATAGTTTTCTAGGCCTCACATTTAAATTTGTTTTCGAAAATTCCCAAATGCTGTAATAATACTACAACGTGTGAGTTTAATGTTACTGTTACTACACACACTATTTCAACCTATAGAGACCACACTGAAATGCTACTTTTGGATCAAGGTTGGCCGTTGGGTCTGGATCTAAACTAGAAGATTAGGAAATAGGTGCAAGACACTGCTGGTGAGTAGAGAGGAGGAAACTAGTAGGTGTTGCATACAAACAAAAAGCTTTCCAGGAAAAAGGCAAAATTCAGCTTTTTACTACAGTTCACCTTAAAACGCTTTTTTGTTCTTTTTATAGATTCCGTGCTGTTTGAGTAATGCTTCCCTGCATTTTTACTGCCAAAATGACCATAATTTTGTAGCAAGGGAAGGTATTTTGAAAGAGCAAAGTTAAATGTTAAAATAGAACATTTCTGTGTTAGAAAAAGGTCCCTATTTTCTGTCCATTCAATTCAGCAGATGATTTTGGTGTACCCTTTTTCATATTTATGGCTTGAATTAAAGTTCTCATTTCCTGCTCTTTACAGTGTCCTTAATCCAGGAAGCATATTATACAGATGTCAGAATTTCAGGTATGCCAACTCAAAAAGGCTACATCACTCTTTAAAATTACATCAGGTTGATATTTCAAAAACCTCAGGGAACTGTGAAGTCATGAGATCACAAATTTCTTACGGAGCTTTTTCTCATTTAGAGAATCACTGTTATATCCTTCTAATTATGGTAGGATTTGTTAAGTGAAAGCAACTTTCTTCTATTGCATGTTAATGAATAGAACACATCTTCTGTAACATTGCCAGTCTTTGGATTGTTTCAGTGGAGGATGGGTCCATTTTGTTTCTAGATTAAAGAGTGGAAACCATAACAGTAGCATTATTTGCATGTAAATGAAATCTAGATTTTTTTCTCAAAAATATTTTCTTCCTCTACCACTTTTTTCTTTTTTTCCCCCAGAAGGTTTTATTACTTAAAATCTTTCATGTGATTTGTCAGTTCCTTAAGTAGCAAAAATTCTCTGCTTCTTTAGGAGTCTGAATAACCACAATTCCTGAATATAACTGTCTGAGATGCTGTTATCATATACATATGATAATAGTACCCAGTGGATGGACACACATGGGCATAAAAACTTGGTAGCAGATTTTAGGAATACAAGACCTTTCTGGCATAGCTACAGTAATTTCAAAGTAATTTATTTCTACTCTAGATAAAGTTACCTTAATATTTGTCTGGGTAGTATTCATTGTAAGCCATTTTGTTATTGCACCAAAGAAGCACAGAAGGTATAAAACAAAGTCTTTGGGACCTCATACTTGCACTATCAAACTAACAATCTTTAATATGAATCCGTCTAAATTTTTCTGCTGCAGTCCATGCATACATCAGCTTTTGCCTGGCAAAGAAGAAGATATTTTAGTTTAAAATATGGCAAAAAGAGAAAGCCCATGGTGTCATTTTCCATTGCTTACATTAATTGAACTTCTTCCCCTGAAACATCCCCTTGTGGATATGCGGGAAATATGAAAATATAAATGACTTGATCAACAAATGGCATCTTTCCTAATCTTAGCAAGATGTCAGCTGCCACTGTGCTTCACCAAATTAAAGAGCAGACTCCAAGCCCTCAATCTGCTGCATAGGTGAATATATGACAAGATCAGTAGAGCTTTCTCTACTATCCAGCTAGTAGGTCATCCTTATGACTTCTGCTAGTTACAAACAGCAAGCAACATTTCCACTGACAACATAAGGACAACAACCTCACTTGGAATAACTTCTCACATAATGCCTTTCACTTGGAAAATACAATGAAAAGGGAGATTTTTGCATGTGTTGTACTTTCAGTTCTTGCCTGCATCTCCTTGATTTAAAAACTGCGAGGCAGATCATACATTGGTATCCTATGGCAAGAAGGAGGCTATTAATATTAATGAGAATTTTAAAGGGATACAGTAAACACAACAAATTCCTAGAGATCAGCCAAAAGGAGCTCTAATATCTGCTGAGAACATTTCAGTGTAATGTGTGTTATAAGGTGGTTCCTGATTTCCACCAGACTTTTACCTTGAATATAGTCACACTATTTTTAAAGGAGGAAATAATCTGGTGTGATTCTGGATTGCTATTAGGAAGTACCTTAATACAGTGGATTTTGTTTGTGGATTATTCATGTTACCTTGGTTCATTAAAAACTTTATTGATTAAGGAATATGTTTAAAGTATATTTAAACCTGGCAGAAACCTAAGCTGAAACTCCTGTCTGACCTACGGCCATTTGCAGCACACCATGCTGGTATGGTCTTTGCCTGCAGACCGGCAGTACACTCAGCGTCAGCAGGGCACTCCACTCTCCCTCAGGGATGGAGCAGCAAGTGTTTTTTGGTCAGTCTGAATGCTCTGTGCATCAGCGCAGCCTGTTCCCACGCCCCACTGACCAGTGGCTGACCTGTGTGTCTCACATTCAAAAACAGATGCAATATACAGCCTCCTTCCACTTTTAGCTGAGGAAGTGAGGGACACAAAAGTACTCTTCTGTGGTAAAACCTAGCCTTCTCAGAGATGCTTCCTAATGGTTGCAAACAGCTGCCCGCTATCTGGGGTAGGATCCTGACATTATTTCATGAAAACTTGATTATATAAGCCTCAGTACTTCAGTCAACTGTTTCTATTTTGGATGCTCCAGTCAGGATCTAGTCTCCAGTATTAAGAAAAACCTAAAAAAATCATGCAAAACCCATGTGCTTTGACATTTGATTACATTTCCATTAGGAAGCAGATATGGGGTCAGGCTGCTGCTGGCCCTTCCCATGTCCTCAGAAAGGGTTGTAGCGAGAAAAACTTGTATTCCATAGAAGAAATGCTTGAGGATTTTGCTATTCTCAACTTAAAATTGAGGGCAGTGGAGGGTGACATGTTTAGATAGAAAACCACTATGCAGAAATAAATAAAGACATGTAAGGGGGTGTCAGGGAGTTGTACTCTTAGGAAAGGTGACCTGAAAGCATTTAGGACAGGAGCCTCTAGAGACAGCAAGCACCATCCCACCATGGTAAATACCCAGTGCCGTTCCTGGTTTGCCTGTTGGCATGCAGACAGAATCACAGAATCATAGAATCACAGAGTATGCCGAGTTGGAAGGGACCCACAAGGATCATTGAGTCTGACCTCGAGCACCGCACTGTGGGACACAACCTTGTAAAGCAGCACCTCTTCTTTCCATGTTTGGGACACCTCACGTTCTCACACTGCTCCTACTCACGCTTAACACGAAACATGGCAGGAGAGCTATTCTATGTGTAGAAACTGCTTTTGAGACAGGACAGAAGAGGGAGCAGAAGTCACTACTAAAGACCAATCTGATGAGGATGACTTCTCTGTAGGGAGGAAGCCTTGTGATGCTTGAGTGGTCCTGTGTCAGCTGTGCTGCTGGAAACCACAGTGCTATCACAGCACAAAGGCAGGAATGCCAAATACACGTTTGGTAACTGGAAGGCACCCTTGTGAGTGGATGAATAAGGGGAAGAAGGAAGAAGCCATTTCCACATCTTCACACTGCAAAATGGGATCAATCACAGCTACTCTATTGCTAAAAGGGGAGGGAACAGACCAATAAGAAGCACCATGGTCCCTGGCTGCAGTGACTAGCAAGAGCAGGCAGAGGATTGGATCCCCCTTCTGGCTTCAGTATTGACCTGTCCTACGTGGGGAGCCAAGGCATGTCTGCTGTAAAGAGCTGAAAAGTAGGAGGAAGGACAGGAACCACAACTCACCTGTGACAAGATTAGTGATATCTTATAGGTTAGGAAAGTAGCTTAATAAATTCCCTGTTGCCTTGGATGTTTAACGTGCTGTATCAATAGCAGAGACTGCAAAATGCTATGGCAATTCTTAACAGACATCTGGGCAATATGAAGGGAAGAGATATAACAAACTACCAAATGGAAGTACAATACATGCAAGAGTATGCATGGAGCAACTGCTGTGACAGAAAATATGTATGTTCAATTCTCCCTGCACATACAGTGTGATAAATAGCTGTTAAACAATTATGCAGTGTTCATATGCAGTATTAAGCAGTTGTTTTGTTTCACTCTGGAAATGGTTTTATATTTCCCTGACCATAGACTATGTTTCTGTCATTGCTTAGAAGTATGTAACATTTTGAGATTTGTGACGTTAAAGGATACTGGAAAATGATGGCATGTGGTTGGTGATTTCCGTATTATTTCTCTGGAAAACATTGACTTAATGAAATATAAAATGCCTGTGGGAATGTATCCATTTCTTGATAATCTGAGAGGAGATTATCTCAATATTTTATTTCTATGAAGCACAAACATTTGCTTTTTACATTACCTTTGATAGATAAAAACTGATAAAAGAGTTCCAGTTGCAATGTTGAGAATGTTTCAGTCATATCAAAACAAATGTTTCCAGGAAGTCAAACAATATTAATTCCTCTCTTTCGTAATATTTTTAAAAAACATAGTTTTTTGTTTGTATTTGAGACAATGCTGAAATTTCAATGTCTCAGAATTTTCTCTAAGATAGAAATTTTAAGTTTTGGTCCATTCAAGTCATTGCTTTATGCTACAGCTTCTTTTATAGCTCCAGTTTCTCATAATCCTGCTCTCTGCACAGAGTCTAAAATTTATGCTTTCTGCTCCTCTTCACAGATGTCTATTCTGACTCTAATGACAACAGATGAAAATCCACGGCCTGTTTCAGGCTAGTGAAACAATGTGAAATTATTTGGAGAACAAAACTGAAACTCTGGATACAAACCAGCATATATATTTATGCCTTCAAATAAGAACTCTGAAATGATTGACTCCAACACAGAAATATTTGGCCAGGTAGTGAGAAGAACAGGAGTGGAAAGAAAACTCCATCATGATTTCAAGCAGTTTTACGGGGAGCTGGCTGGCTGCATTGCACTGGTAGTCGGTCCAGTTCTGTGCCTGGCAGCAACTGTTTCCAGGTATTTCATGGAAATGTAACAAAAATTCAGTGTTGGCTTGGATATAGGAAAGTTTCTTCCTTACCTAAAATGCAAGGAGATGGCTTTGTTCTGCACTCTAAGAGCCAACACCCTTTCCTAAACACTATTTTACTCCATAAATCCCTGAAGACCATACCTTGAATTTTGCAAAGCATGCCACGGTGATGAATCTACAAGTGCCACACAAGATAACTGTTCATAATGCAAAAAAAATGGCATTCCCCCATACCCATAATTTACTGGTTTGGGTTTCACAGTCTCTCATTTGCTATGGTGAAAAGCAGTTCCTGATCTCACTTCTCTGTTTCATTTCCATATATGTTTAGCACTTCCCTTCTCCAAGAGAATTATGGAAACATAAAAAATAGTGCAGCTTTCCCCCCTACATCAAGTATTTCAAGAAACCCCAGCCAAGCCCCTTCCTTGGGGCAGGAGCAGAGATCCCTCTGGGGCAACTGATGATCTACTCCACTGCTTCACAGTGCTCACTCTTGAAAAAAGTCTATGAGAGAAATGATTCATTATTTTCTTAAGGGTCTGGCGTTCTGGCATTTTAATCCAACTTCTCTTGTGTTTGGAATTTATTTCCCTCCTCTTTCCAGCTATTTTCAAACAAGTTGAAGACATTATCATGTCCCTGTTTAACTTTCTTTTCTGGAAATAGTTTTCTTTGGCAAGCTGTGGATCTTTGTGATCAGAGAGAGGGAGAAAAGTCTACAAGGGCCTGGATGAAAGTGCTGAATCCCAGTGGCCCAGAAGAAGGGGTCTGGGCAGGTCCTTGATGTCAGGTTGTGTTGGCTGAACTGTAACTGCTCCTGATGACTGTCTCTGACCTCTTCTCACAGACTTGAAATAAGGGACATTCCATGGCCTCTCCAGTGCTTCACTTGTCCTGATTGATGGAAGGACTTCCCTAATGAATTTCCATTGCCAGCACTTAATCACAGTAGTTGTTGTCCCTTCTACCGTGAACACAAAGATCATATTATTCCTTTTCATTGTGATGGCTGATGAAGTATTTGAAGACCTCCTCCCTGCATTAGACTGAGCAGTCTTTCCTTGTAGACCATTTGCCCAACTACTTCCATTTTCTCCTCCTGATTTTCTGATAGTCTGAATTGTACTTCCAGTGCAGTATTCCAACTGCACATTAATCCAAGTGAGTTATTAATGATCAGCAAAGAAGTTTTCTTTTATGTCTCATTACCTACATACCAATGCATCTTTACAGCACAAAATCCTTGACTTGTGTCCAGCTTCTTATTCACTCTGATTCCCACATATTTTTAGAGAACTGGGCTGACAGCCACAGCCCACCCTGTCTGCAGAGTTGGTTAGGCCTGCCCAAGGATAAAATTTTTCACTTGCCTTCTATTGAGTTTTCAAGAGCATCTCTGATTTGCAATTACCATACTGTTCTTCACTGTGTGCCCACAGGTTTGATGTTGTTTTCAAGTTTAATAAATACAGGCTGTACTCACAAACTTTTTTATCACCTAAGGTTTAGCATGAGAAGATTAAATGGTCTCAGAAACAGCATAGAATCCATTAAAACTTATCCCTTCAATTTTGACTGAATAGTTTATTGGCAGTATTGTGTCTGCCTTAAGCAAGTCTTATCTAAATCATGTTTCTACTACTTGATTACAAAAGTATCAAAGTCTCCTTACCATCAAGATAAGTGGCATCCTCAACTGATGTGGAGCCATAAGGTCTGCTTAGATGCCTGTCAAGGAAGCTGTGCGTCATGGCAGACCCTAGCTGATAAATTTAAGTTGTTTCTAATTCACTATGTAGTCTTTTAGACAACCACATGTACTTCTCTAAGGAATGAAGTGGGGCTGGTATTCCCCAACTGCTCTTTTCTCTACCCCTTTGGTAAAGTATAAGCCTGACAGTTTCTCTTCCTTTGAACAGCCCTTTTCAAGATCTCAAAGAGAAACCATCTGAGATGGTTGCAGCCAGACCTCCAGTTCGTGGATAGATCTCACCATGCTTGGATGATCTGAAACCAATTTGATTTGTCACTGTACTCTCTAACTTGCTTTTCCTGGTTCTGCTCTGTATATGTACCTTGTGCCAACTGCATTTCTCACCCAGTTGCAGCACACCTTTCCGGCAAACACTAAAGCACAAAAAAAGGCTCTTATCTCAGCTCCATCTACCATCTTTCCTCTCTGTGGAGCAGGAGATCAACATTTTCCTTTGTCTTCTCTCTCCTGGTAACACTGCCACAGAATACTTTCCTATTACAGTACATGAACATTATGACTCTGCTTTTTTTGGCTTTTGTCATCTCCTGTTCTTGCAACTTTATTCAAGTTATGTTTAGTAATCCAAAATAATTTCCATTTTCTGTGAACTTTCGTCTTTGTCTAAAGACAAGGAAAAGCCAGGGATTTAGTACAGTAAGTCTGTTCCTACTTCTTCTCTCTTTCCTCCAGGCCAGTCTGTGTTTTTATCGTCATACACACTATATAACTCCTCTATCTATCAGAGCTTTCAGCTATGAAATCTCTTGAGTTTATTGAAATCTGCCTACCCCAAATCCATTATTTTTATTTTGATTTTCCATTTGTAAGTCAGAGACTTTTTAATTTCATGGTCATCCTAGAGGGTCCCTAACGTCTCTATCTTGTGGGGTCTCAGCATGGATTAACCACTCTGCAGAAAATCTGCACAGTTAGCTAAAAGATTTATTCATGCTCCAAAGATTTGCTTCTGTGTGCAGGGTGAGGTTAAGATAATTAATACCTTTTTTTTTTTTTTTAATAAGCAGAGTGTTTTCATGACTTGCTCTTCCTGTAAGTGTTCTGCTGGACTTGTGAGGAGGTGTTACTAGTTAACTGAATTTGAGAGTGCTGATTGAGTTTCAGAATTTTTTCCAGCATCATTAGGGTATCTTAGATGCTTTTGGTTAGGAGAAAATTAATATGCAAAAGCTATTCTTTCCTCAGTCAAATCACAGCTTCTTTTTAGATAAGCAAACAGCAAAGCTACAGGAATGCTAATCAATGTGGGACACAAAGAACAAAGACTTTCCCTCTCTTCTGCAAATCTACCCTCCCACTTAATTAAAAAATAGTCTTCCTAGGAGCATAAGGAGTAAAAAGAGGGGAGTGGGATGCAGAAGTAGAGACAGCCAAAGGAGAAGCCTGTGCTGAAACAGAAAGTATAATTCCTCCTGGAATTAAAGAATCACCCCATACCAACTGTGATGCCTCTTTTCTGGATTAATAGGACTGATCTGTGTGCTCCAGCCCTCTCCTGCTATACTCACACAGGATGGGCAATGCCTCAAGATCATCGAGGTCCCTACTTTGTAAGCACGGATAGTATAGCTGTCAGATACAATGGTCCGCAATGCCACAGAGCAAAACTCAAGTGCTTGGGTTTGCAAATCCCCTGCTTTGTGATCCCTGGGGTGAAAGGAGGCAAAGAGACTAGGGCTAAAGCCTGGGAAAGCTTCTTGTGCTCCCCAGCACCCTCTCTGCTGGAGTGGCAAGAGCATTTCTGTCTGCTGCCTTGGAGAGAAGCAGGTAGTGGAGGAACAGGGTGAACAAACCATTGATGGGTGCATAGGGACTGGAGGGTTTCATAATGGAACTATGTCACATTGCTGTTCAGAGTTCAAAGGGGATTTGGTGGTGGAAGAGGAGAGCAGGAACCCAAATGCTATCTACAGAACCTGGCTGTCTGCCTTGAAGACTGTCTGTAAGGCAGCAATGAGAGCTGTTGGAGCACTTTTGTTGATTTTAAAGGTGATGCTTTATCACTTCACCTCAATTCTCATTGGGAAGCTATCTTCTCTGCCTGCCAAGGTTTCCCTGTTCCTTATTAAAGGTAAATTTTCATCCAGAAGAAAAGGATTCTTGTTCTCTAGGAAAAGCTGAGAAAATGGATTTTACAAAACCCTAATTATGCAAACACTCTCAGAATAGTCTCACAAACACATGATTCAGCATCTCTGGGGCAAACGGACACATTGACATATTTTGTACACTGTGGGCTATTTCCCAGCTAGCATTCCTCCGACAGTAGACACAAAACATAATTAATTGTTTTTGAGACACTTTCCTATGAATGAAAGAAAATCCTTCAAAGAATTACATAAGATTGGACCATGTTCAAAATACACGTGTTCAGATGAAAATAATCACTTCTTCGGAAATATGCAGCTCTACAAATTGTTCTCAGTACATAGAACAGCATGAACTTTTCACCAGTAAATCATAAAACCTAACATTTAGGTAAACCCAAGATTTTTCATGTCCAATTTTAGTGTCTAGCTACTATCAGGAAATGCTTCTTTTACCAAAACCATCAGATTAATCCAACACAGATTTATGTACTGTCTAATTTGTCTCAAATATCTAGGGGCAAAATTAGTGTATTACTGGCTACTACAACTTCTGAGAATCTCTTCACATGCTTTTTGTGCGTGCTGGTAAAAAATGTCACATATTTAATTTTTCAATGAATAATTTCAGATATCCATAGTATATGTTCCTTCCATAATGATTGTTCTTTGAAAGAAGGTAATTTAATTTATATTTAGAAAAAGGAGTTTGAAAGCTTACTTCCAATCCATTTTCAGGTTTGTTCATACGTAGTACTTTAGGATGTATATATATCTAATAAAACAACAAGCAGTTCAGTCAGAGATTACTAAACACAATCTACCTTTTTCCTAATCAAACACCAGCTATCTTTATTTGTTTTCTTTATAGCACTAAATCCTTTTCAGCTCAGCAGCATGTAAAGCAGAGACTCATGAGGAAGGAATCACCTTTCAGAAATGCTGGGTCATTGCATCAGGTTTTTCAAATGTCTTCTCTTTTGGGAGATGAGGTGGCTCAGATGGTGGGCTGCTAAGATGGAAAAATATCAGTGTATTACTCATCTTATTCAAGATGCCAGTATGATCTTTGTAGTCCGTACTGATCCAGTAAGTGGTAAGACAAGCCACTTAATGAAGCTGTGAAATTATTAAATACCACCAGTCTTACTCAGAAAAAAGGCATTTTCAGGATAGGTATTTTTGCGGCTTCAAAATACAGACACTACATATGATGAAATAAGCACTGGAAATAAGGAAGGAATATCAGACACGCTATTTTGCTTGAGGCACCATGTCTCACAGCTGTTCCTGTACGTGGATACTATTGATCTTGTAATCTTCCAAAAGAAAAGCTGTATTATCTTTTCTGCAATTGAGGCAACTCAAGAACAGCTTCACTGAAGACAGCAAGTTTGAGATTTAATCCAACAGCACTTCTGTGCCACATAAAGCCAACTGTTTCCCAAGTAAGGTCTGGTGGTGATTGGTGGAGGGTCTGCTGAAGCAGGAGCATACCAAGGAGCCATCAAGAGACATCCTGTTCATTAAATGTCTTCATTTGTCAGACAACATGTTTAAGCAGGTGTTTTTACTGCCTGAGGACGACAGTGCACTCTTCTGCCCTCCATTTGCAGTTGAGAGGGAGAAAGTGAGGATATTCCATTCTCCTTTCTTCCTTGAAATGCTTGAAGACTGAAATGACTGTCTACAAAATGCTGTGGAACCACAGTCTTCCCAAAAAGTAATGTGTAGCAACTTATACAACAGGAAAGAAATCCCTTTGGTCCTGGGATCTCTGGCAGGGGACGTCAGAATGCAGCTCTCGTGTTTGTTGCCTATTGCTTACAGGCATCAAAGCATCTGTCAGCTATCACATTCCCATTCTGAAGAGAGGAACAAGCTGAGGCATGGATGAAGAGACTTGTTCCAGTTTAGCTCTGAAGTTCTTTCTCTCTTGTATCAGCTACAACAACTTTTTTTCCCCTTTATGTAATATTTCAAGCCTGTCTCTTCTGCCAGGAAAATGACCATGACGAGAGAGAGCAAGTCTTCTTTCTTGTGTGTCTGTGATTTTGGACAACTCTTACATGGGGGACATTGGTTTAATCTGAAATGGTTTGAAAATATTTTTTGTTCATGCACTGTAAATTTTAAATAAAAGAATTTAGCACACCAGTGGAACAAAGGAGGGTCTCTCTGTTACACTGGTTTTTCTTTGCTTTAGGTGGTCTCATTTTAACTATACTAATCCCTGGCAATTAAAGGTCTCTGGGTAGAAACAATGTACTAGCAACATTAAGAAAAAAACAGCTAATAAGAAGAAAACAAGTTCTCAGAACTTGTTTGTGTGAAGCAGACTTCAACTACTGGAACTTGTTTTCAATTCATCCTTCCAGAGTATTTATACGGTTTTCAGAGACTGCTGTCCAGACCAAGCTGAACTCTTTACCTGACATTTCATGCTACACATTCATGAAAGACTTTCCCTGATAGTCTCAACAGGGCTAGGGAAACAGGATGATTTTCTGTGACATAGCTTCAATATGATTGATGTTTTGCACCTGTACAGCTAATGTTAAGTAGCAAAGAGCAGAGAAATACACAGGATTTTTGTAGGTAGGGTGGTTGCTCCTGAAATTACTTGTCTAAAAGATGATAAAAGGAGTGTTGACCACTGCTGCCTGCCTGGAAGACTAAACTAAAAGTTATCCATAACCTTAAAACTGGCCTTTCAGTGATCATATGTGTGACATAACGTGTTATATCTCATGTGGCGGTTACTTGCAGTCTTCGGCAGGCAGTAAAATATTTTAGATTGTGCATAAGTGAAACTACAGTTGTTGCACATGAAGAAAATAGAGCTGAGGATCACCATGTTCTTGTCATCGTGACATCCAGCAGTTGTCTCATGCCAGACATCACAGCTCTCCCCAAAGGGTGATCTCAATGGAGTAAGGGCTCAAATGGGCATTGCTCTTGCATGTTTTGGGATATAAACAGAGTATATGTGCAAGTCTTGTGGCAGCTGCATTGTTTTCTCTTGCTGCAACATTTCCTAACGTCAGAATGATGTTATGTTGGCTTTTTAAAATTTATTTATTTTCTTATCTGAAAATCCCATGGCATTAAAACTGGACTGCCAGTGTAACAGATACGAACCAACTCCCCTCACATCAGGAGTGATATCTTATTCCTGGAGTAACTTCTGAACAGTAAGCCTGATTGTCCTTGCAGGACCAACTCAATGGCTAGCCCTGTGTGACCCTTCTGGAATGGCATTTGGAGGGTGAACTGAATACTCCGGTTTCCCAACTGGGATGCTGCAAGTGACATCAGACTAACACGCCCAGCTCTGCTGCTGATACACTGTTGCTCTGCAGCAGCTGGTGCCTGGAATGCATTTCTAAATTTAGGAGCCTTCTGTCTTTCTGGGCGTATTCCAGGTGTTCCAAGTCACAAAGCTCAAAGATCATCAGACAAGCCAGAAAACCTTTAGCCTTTTGCTGTGACTTACTAGTATTTCATATTCCCCTTCTATTCTTTTGGACCTGAGAGCTCCAACTTCAACTAAAAGTCTCAGCAAACCTCACCTGGGTTGTTACGACTGCCCCTTTATCTGATGGACCTAAAGAAAAACATCTCACTGCAAACCGGCCTCCAGCCCATTTCCTGATTGCAATGTGGGTTTTTGGGAGGATCACTTGTATAAAATTCACTGTCCTGATCAATAAGGACTGTTACATTTAAAGAGTGGAAATGAGGCTAAAGATGGACTCACACAAGGAGATGATATTTGCAATTTTCTAAACACATTTCTAAAAATGCACGAAACTAAAACTGAATTGAAAACTTATCATGTATGGCTAGGCTTCCACAACTTAATTAAAAGTTGCTATTGACTTAAGTATTACATGCTCCCCTACCAGTAATCCATGTTTATTGGAATATCTGGTCTATTCACATTCTGTGCAGTTCAGGTGCTGTAGGCAAGCTCATGTTTCCCCAATGGGTTTCCTACAAATTAAATGTCCTTTAAATAACACCACTATAACTCCACCATTTAGGATATTTTCCCTGGGCTATCATCAAAAATGTCAGGGCCTGTGACGAAATGCCTTCTCTCTCTGGTATCTGTTTGCACAGGACAAGCTTTTCTTCTGGCGTTAAAGAGTCCATCAGTTGGCTACCAATTTGACTTATTTACATAATAGATCACTTGAGCTTGGAAAACCTGTGCTCTAGTGCATGCTTCTGGCCCTCACTTCCTTTTCTCGTGATTGCTTGTCTTGCTGACTTGCGTTATAAAGTCTTTGCGGCAAAGAGTGTATACTACTGTGCACAGCACCTGGTGGGGTTGTGGGACCCACCTGGAGATCCAGTAGGAGTCCAGGATTCCTGAATCTGAGAGCGACAGCCAGAGAAAAAGAAAAAATAAAACAAGCCCAGTGGTTAATGGGCAAAGGTAAGAAAAACACCAGCACATTAAGGAGATAAACCAGTTGTTTGGGAACTGATTTTGACAGCTGAATTAAAAAATAAAACTCCTCCAGGAATTATCAACTAAAGGTACCCATTTAATTATGCAGTGTGTCACACCACGGGTCTGAGGCACCTAATGCCATGTCTTCAAAAGCACCAGATCTCAGCTGCCATTGCAAAATAAGAGAAAACTGTGGAGAACTCTGAAGAGCAAAAATTCAGTCAGGATTCTAAGAGGCACTTGTGAAGTTCCCTTCATACAGTGAGAAGCAATTCCTGTACTAAAGACCTCTGCTCGCATCATGCTAAAAGTGTGGAAAAGATAACTGCACAAATGAATGCTGGATGAGATATAGAAGAACTGCTGAAGTACCTTGCTCCAAATAATGCAAGAAACCATTGGTAGAGGCAAGAGTTTAAACGCAGGGGTAATTCTTCACTTCATCCTCTAACAGCTGATTTCTTCCCTTGAGGCAATTCCCATGGTCACACTCTGCACCACTAATATTGCCTAGACGAACGCAGGATGAAAAGACATGGTCCCTGTGCCTCTGTCCAGTAGTAACTGACCACAAACTATTCCACTGAAGTGCTGTTGTTGCCTAAAAGGTAGGCTATTACTAAAATCTTTTTATTATATTTCCTAGTACAGAGGTAGGTATACATGACTAAAATCACCTCTGCCTATAGAACTCATTCCATTTAGATGTTCATGCTTTTTTGCTGATAAAAGCATGAATCCACAAAGGGAAGCTTTGCTTGTGTAGCTGCATTAGTAAAAATGTTCTAGTACAGAGTTGGCATAATTTAACAATCTTTTGCATGGAGGACTAAATGCATTTTCCTGGGAATGGAACAGCACGAACATGGTATCCCTCTGCCAGGTCTTCCAGACCACTTACAATCTACAAAATGTTTTCACAGCTTTTTGAAATTTCTTTCCCTCCAAATATTCTTTCTAAGCCATTAATGATATTTTAAAGTCATAATTCAAGACTCCAGTTGCTTGACCTTGCTGACTAAGCTTCGCAACACACAATGTGCCTTGTTCAGGAGTCTTAATTGAGCTCTGGATGTTCATTACATTGGAATACACAGTAAAGCTCTGCTTTATCTGACCTTGAGCTCATTTTTTTTGTTGATGGTTTTGCAAAATACCTTTGATTTTTCCTTCTTTCCCCACTCACTCCTCCCTATTGCTTGGCAGTGCTCTTGAAATCTCTATTAAGTTCTTTTTCCCCTGTGGCAACAACAACAGGTCAAAGCTATGCATATGCTATGCAAGCCTTACTTTGAAACGGTTTTAATCCATGTGCATTTGTTGAATAAATTCTCTGTCTCCACTTATTACTCCCTATCTCTCCCCAGTATGTTTTGCTGCCTCTGTACACATCTGTCATACCAAGTCAGTTTTCTACTTTGAGTTTATAGCAATCTGGTGTTGTGTCCCACTTCCTCAGTATTTTACATTACAGTCATATACCACTTCAGCCTGCAAAGCCCCTATTTGTCCAAGGCAATGATCATGTTTCACCTTTGTAACATGCTGATCCAAGTGCTCTGGACGTCCTTCATCACTAATTTGACTGTATCATTCATGTGTTATATTCTTCGGTGTCTACAAACTTTTTTCCAGCACATTGAGTTTCCCTGTTTGCTTTTTTATAGTGAGACCATGATACGTCTATTCCTGACCATGCCTCCTTGTGACTTTATTCTTTAACTGCACATTCCCAATGAAATCCATTACACTCGTCCCTTGGATGTAACAATTCCTACTCTTCATGCTATACTACAATTTGCTGCTTCGGGAAACCCTTGTCAGTTCTACCAGGCTTAAAAGAGGTATGAAGGTCTTGAATGGCTTTCCATACAGAGGGAGTGTGGATAATCCATGTGCAATGACATACATAAGATACATACATAAGATAATACATGGTCAATGAAGAGATTTCCCCATCTTTTTAACAGCATCAGTTGGAGAGTGATGTGCATTTTTTACCTTTGAAATGTTAAAGCCAAGGAGGCTCTGGAATTTTGCAGCTGATAATCTTCCATCAGGTCTCATTTACTACAGCAACAGATACCCAGCTTTGCACAAAATGTCCACTTTATTGAAAGGCTGCAATTACTGAAATTTCATTTTTCTTGCTGAATCTGACCCAGAGGTAGTGATTGACCTTTTCACAAGGGGCTGCAGCATGTGATCTTATTGTTAAATAAGAAGCTGATGGTACTTTACAAGTGTTAGCTTGTCTGAAAGAGGTGTCCTTGAAAACCTGATTCTGTTCTTTATAAATACGTCTCTTAATCTAGAGCATACTGACATGGATGAAGTGTCAGAATCAGTAAGGGTGGAAATCCCATGATATATAGAGGTGGAGTTTTGGAATTTCTTTTATATCTGGCTCTCGAATTAGGCATATGGGTGTCTTTATCAAGGTCCATATATGGTACACATATTTAAGGAGAGCATAGATGAAGTGGAGGGAGTGTGCTCAAATTGAACAGTCAATCCTTTTCCCTATTTTATAAGATACATAACAATCATTAAATAACTACAAACTAAAAATGTATAGGAGTTGTGAAAGATCCAGAGATTGCTTAGTACTAAACACAAAACACCAGCATTTAAGCAACTGTTAAGGCACTGGCATGTCATTCTGCTATTTTAAGTATGAGTTGAGTTTCAGAGCTGAAGTAGTAAACTGTGTTATTATTTTTAGTCTTGGTTTGTTGTTTCTTTTTTTTTTAACTGTTACATCTGAATATATTATACCACATAAAAAACCCCATCAAACCCACTGCCACAAGGCAACTCTTAGCTCTTCTGAGATCATCTTCCAAATCCTGAGAAATTCTCTAATCACACTGCAGAGCAGGTTCCTTTCAAAGTATGAGACATCCTATTGTTGAGGCTTTATGCCTGGTTTTGTTCTAGTGTCTGTTTTCCCAGGAAATGTATCACATATGAAAGAGCTCAATGGACGGTGAAGGTTATGCTCTTTTGGAAACCATAGTCCTTAGGGGTGGCCAAATTGAAATCCATGGAGCTTCAGTATATGAGAACTGATATTGATCAGTCTTGATACAGAGCCAGACAGAAGACTTGGAGATGAGCAGCTGCTCCTGTGCAGAAAGGTTAATATTCCCTTACAAGGTGAGCAGAATTTGAAGATATGGGTGGTTATGATGAGACATTTTTGCAGTTTCACTCAACACAACTGGTCATATGGGCAGCATACAGAAGTAGAGTGAAGCCTCTCTACAGCTGCATCTGGCATTCTAGGTAAAACCCAAAAATGCTGAATAAGCAATGCTCCTCATCATTTTCTCCAGCTGCTATCAATGTGGAAGTTGCAAAACAAGACACATTGTTCTCTGCACTAGCATAAGCTTCAGGAATCATTCATATCCCTCTGAAAGTTAAGACTGAAGGGGAATGGATGAGACCTTGCTAAGGAGAGGTTTATGGCACCTCTGGTCCTGGCTTGCACTGTCTACTCTAGAGGAGGTCTGAGCAGCTGGTTTCAACATCATATGATCCTTCTTTTGAAGGACTGCAGACTGCAGTCACATCTGTCTTATGTGCTCTCTCTTCCTCTGTCATGCAAAGACTATTAGTGAAAGTCCAAGATAGACTGAATTATGTTCAGAGTTACCAGTCTGAGACATGCAAAGTTTTTATCCTGGAAAGCAGATGCAGGAAACAAACACTGGCATCAGAAAGAAATGAAAGAATGTGCACTGGAAGGAGAGAAAATGCTAAAGGTACAGCAGGTGCAACAACCTCAGCTGAACTACGAGCCTGTATTTGCTGGAGTCTTCAATGAGAAGAGACTTTAGTGTAGACCCCACCTAGCACCACAGATCTGTGAAATGCTCATTGTCTATTAATAACATGTATTAATAAGATTTTATATCCTGCATATCAATTCTGCTTAGTGACAGTTTTCTTCTCAGGGCCCAGCTCAGACTCTGACAAAACCCAAATCTGAGCATTTATCTGGAAAGATTCACTTGCAGTAATGGAAGAAGATGACAATTCTGCCAGCTTTGGAGAAGTTCTACTGCATTTTGGATCTGCTTCTACCTACATTAAGACTTCTGTCTAATACCTGATAAGCAGACATAGGTCAAGCACAGTAGAACAATAGAGAGCCTTGCACAACCAAGGCACATTTTGCTTGAGAGAGGTGGTGTCATCTATCTTCCTCCAGCACTGGTCATTTCCCTTGTATGCTTACATACAGCACCTATTTTGGTTCACCAGGTCCTTTGCTTGGATGGAAGCTACGCATCTTCTGCAGTTCTTCTCACAGGCATCTTTCAGTTCAGCAGTTCTTTAAAATACTTTCCAAGGTTTTTGTTACAAGAACAGCAGCACTCTGAGATGAGAGTGGCTGGGAGGGAAGGAGTTTTTGTGGGCATTTACTACCTGCTCACATCAGTGAGACAGCAGCAACCAGCAAAGATGTGCTTGTCCCAGGAAAGAGCTATGGTCCAAAGCACAGACATTCCCCTCCCATTATTAACACTGCAGCTCTCCCACCACGGCGGCCTACCATGGAAAAGTTTCCTCCTAGAGGTGACACAACTGTGGCTAATAACCAGCATGCACAAGGGTGAATCACTTCACAACCCCAAAGGGCTTTTGTAAGTATTAGAACCTTGGATGTGTTGACAACTGAGTAGGCCTGAACAAAGAACAAGGGACTGATGTATACCTTGGCTGCTGCCTAGCATTGATTCACCCCCAAGAGCAGCCACAGAGTGAAAAAGTCACAAGTGTCTCTTATCTGTGCATTTTGGGGATCCAGAATCCACTGGTCTAAGCTGCCTGCCTGGCCTACATGTCCAAAAGGCTTCTCTGTTAAAGCAATAATTTTTCAGCCCTTGGAACTGTTGGGTAGCTCCTCATCCAAGGTGAACAGATGCACTGTTGATTACTGAAGGTGTATTCCACTTTGCTGAAGATTTATTTCAGCGGGTTTCTTCACTTCAGGAACCACAACAAGTTCAGTTCTGGTATTTCATGACAGTGTCCATTGTAAAGTAGGGAGATAAGTTGTCATGGAGTATTTCTTGTTTCCATGATACACAAAAGCTTCAGAAGAATGAAGATTCTTCACCTTTTGCAGTAAACACAGGCCACGAGCATATACGATAATTTAATCTACTAAACCAAAATAATTTTGGGATCATTTCAAATGCTGGGAAGGAACAGCAGGCTTTGGGTGGGCTGCTCTGCTCTATGAATACTGCCTGTTAATACCCAGATGTCAAATGCCAACTTTCCATTCACTGCTGCAAAAAACCTAGACTGTCGTGTGGTAAAAAATAACCATGGGAGGCGTGCAACACAATCCAGGATTTGTTTCACCAGGTTTGTGATTTGGAGAATAAGTTTAAGGGAAGGGAAACAATTTTCATTAATCTTTTGCTCATTTACCCCTCATCTAAGGTAGATGCAAAAAACAGATCACTTTTGCACTATGTAACACTGTGAAAGAAACTCTAAATGTCTACTTCCCTCTAACATTGACTCCAGATCTTTAAAATAACATAAAAATCCTAAATAGCTTTACACTTTCTCTGTTCTTTCTAAGAACAGTTTGTGTCCATGTCTCACTTCACTCTGCTATTGATACAATGCTGTCACCAACCTTACATCCAGATTTCAAACATTTAATAATGTCATCCCACTACTGCTGATGTCCAGCCCACTCAAAACTCAATGAATATTGAATAAGCAGTTCAGTCTTGTTATTAAGCCTATCAGACCGACCACATTTTAAAAGAAATGCAAGAGGCAAAGGATTTTTACATGGGCCAACTTGTCTTATTCTGAAGATTGAAGACAGGCAAGCACTAGTGCTGGAAATCCAGGACCAAACTTAATTTAGCTCTTTTGATTCCTCTGTTTTCACTCTGCATTCTTGGAAACAAAGGCTGTTTCTAGTGTTCATACATTTCAAAATCTCTAAATATATTAAAATAATCCCAACTGTGAAATCATCATTCTGCCTGTAATCCACTGTCAAACTGTTCATATGCCTGCATCTTGTCCTCATCTTGCACTCTCTGGTTTTGAACTTGTAGGTACATCCTCTTGATGTTAACTATCAGCATAATGGTAGTATTACATTATTTGTATTTCATTCTTTGTTCTGCTTTATTTCTGTTTCTGTGATGCTGATATTTTTTCTCTCGCTTAGCCTGAAGTGCAGAGAAATGCTGAGTAATGTAAGCACTCTTCAAAATGGTTTAGCAGACAAGAGAGCTCATTAAATCACTGCACTTACTCATGTCTAAGTTGAATCATGTGCACATGTCTTTGCAAGCTATAAGCTTAAGTACATGATTTCTTGTGTCATGATAACATGGATGTCTAATAAATAAGAATCAGTCTGTACACTCATGTATTTTTACTGCCTCGGTCAAAATTAAACACTTCCCACACAAAGGAGAACTGGTTACACTAGCTTAAGAATAAACTCTACAAGAACATTTACATCTTGCAAAACATATGATTTTAGTGGGAAAATCACTTAAAACTGAATTAGAGAAAGCAATACTCTACCAAAGCACTTCTGTTATGTGAAAGACCTTTAAGACCACCTAAAACCCACTGCTAGCTCTCCTGTTTCTCCAAGGTAGAGATATTTGCCTTTTCTGGACAGAACAGACCTATATGAACCCACATCCTCATTTAGGAATGTTAGTCTGGTCTCAAACACCATCTCCTTCAGTTTTCTGTTCCAAGAGTCATAATTCATTCAGCTTGTCAGACCTATTGTTTACAGTTGGCCTGCAAATAAAGATAGCTATTTCTCTTGTACTACAGCTGTTCACGTAGTAAAAGCAAAGAGGGAGCCTTTCTGAGTGTTTCAGTGTGTGTAGAAGGAATGTTTCTCTCTGTGCTGGTGATGGGATGCTCTGCCACAAGAGGAAGGGGATGACTGCACGTTCTTTGTTAAAGAAGGGTCATGGGTACTGGCTGCCAGCAGGTGCTGGACATTGACCCTTACCAATAAGCTTCACCCTGCTCCTAGAGTAAATACAAAAGACTTCACATATTTTCCAGTATGTATGTTGCAAAAACTCTTCACAGACATACTGATGCTGCAGCTGCTCATCCCAGTGCTGGGACGTATGATGCAGAGCAACTCTAATGAATATGCAACATCCATGGCACAATGGTTATAGAGTCAGTCCCCTGGCATCAACCCTACAGTTGGTCTTGCAGTAATTTTCTACCCTCCTGGTGAACCAGCTTAGTCTGTCCTCTGTCACCCTCATGGAGGGGGTTTGGGCTTTTTCACAGGGTTCCTTTGGATAGTGCATAGTGGACATCCAAAGGGCCACTGAGCCCCTGAAAACATGAACAAATGAACTGTAATCCTGCCCTCTGTTTCTCTCATGGGAATGCAGAAGGAAAACATAGTACACAGGCAGCAAAAAAATACTTTCAGGATGAGTCCTTCTACTTCACTCCAGATAATGCGCTTGACATCATCTCCTCTCTTCCTCTTCTTCCCCCTTCTACAGATCTTTACCTTCTCAGCCTATTTTGATGGGCTCTGGGTGAGTCAGGTTGTCACGGATGTAAATTGCAAGTAGATTAATGACCTCAACCTCTACTGTTTCATCTCTACAGTTCAGATGTAATACCTTCTCATTTAAATTAAAATAATTTTTTACTGTCTTTGGAATTCCCTTAGAAAGACAATAAGGAAGTTAAGCATGTTAGCGAGGCTGTCACACAAATGTCCCTTCCACTCAGGAGCAAGCAGCTGACTTGTCATTGACAGATAGATGGTCACAGTAGAAAAGAGCTCTGCTACTTTCAAATATTCAAATATCTGATTTCATGATTGCATTTAAGGAAGAAAAAAAGGCAAACCACAGGGACAAGATTTTACACAGTCGTTCACCTTGCATTTTGAACTAATTAAGCAAAGCAGGTTTCATTGTGTTCAGTGGTGGTAGTCTTACTGTTGAAATTAGGCAGTATCTCATGTGTTTTGCTGAATGGGGTCAGAACACTTAGCACCTCGCAGCATTCCGTACCAGATGAAATATGTACATATTTCTGAAGTACAATCCATGTATTCTTTTCATCTATGACATTAATTTTTGAAGTAAAACACCAGGTAGCATATGAAATCTAAAAAAACCTTTCTTGCCTTATGTTACTGCAGATGTAAAAGAACAATACATATTCTCAGATTAATTTCAATTAATAGCAATTACAGACCAGAGACCAGTAGCATGAAGCAATTCTAATATTTTTGCTGATCCACAGCTTCCACAGAGAAGTCATTTAGCATGATCCAAGCTTAGGGTGGGTCTGCTTATGTGTATTCCCAAAGAAACATTCTCACTGATTTCTCAAAAAAATTTCACAAGAAGCCTGTCATAAGGCAAATTGAGTTAACCAGATTCTAGGTTAATACCACAGCTCTTAGACTACTGGTCCTATTTGCTTTTTCTCTGTCACTTATATGCCTTAGATGACAAATTTGTAAATGCTGTGTTGCCAAGTTTTACCAACTTTTGCCAGCCGAAAAAACTCTAAATTGACACAGGCTAAATGGTAGAAGCAGCTCTGCAATTTCTCCTGTGAGGAATAAAAGCATTTTGCTTCTGAAGTTTAGAGCCTATTGTTTGTGGCAANGAAAACACAAAAAAAAGAGGGCAAACATCAACTCAGACTGCAATGTTAAACTGATAAAAGGGAATAGTTCTAACACCCAATCCTTGCTTCTGAAAGCAGTAGGTATTTGATCTGCTGGTGGCATCTGCTGTTGCATTTCAAGAAGTCATTTGCACCAGTGAAAAGTGAGTGCAAAAGAATGCTGCTCCCTTTGAACTCCTTTTGGCTGTAGGAGGTGTAAAGCAATGGAGAATCTCTTGTGTGTTGATCAAGTCATACATATGTATCTGAAGGGGCAACTCAGCCTGCTTTTTAACTTCCTCGTGAAAGTAATCCATAAAAGTCAAGTAAACACAAAGATAATACAGTGGCTCTATCTTACAAATCATGGACATCTAGGAGACAAATTCTGGGCACGTTTGGCTGTACATGTGACCGTCTCTTACACTCTTCCCTGGGCAGCTGCCGTCAGCTGCTGCCAGAGTTGGGCAAAGGAAAGCCTCTAGCCTTAATGAAAGCGACGATTCTTAGGCAAAGCTAAAGACAACTGTCTCTACCTGTGTATGTTTTCTTCCAGCTTTTTCACCTTCAGCTCATCCTCTTCTGACTGCCTCCTTCTGGCTTCTTCCTCTTCTGCAGAGCCAGCAGGAATTCCCTGTAGCAGCCATTTTTCCCGAAGAGCTTTTGACTGTAAGGTAAAAAACCCCATATCTTAGATTCAGACTGAATAAAAACGGTCTGGAGATTCAGAAGGAGCTGTCTTTACTTCTGAATATTAGACTGTCCTCACTGAATTTCTGTTTACTGCTTTAGACAGTCGATATCAGCCAGTCTATTAACTGTTCATCCACAGGTCAGGTCTTCCAGATTTAGGGCCATCAGTTTTACAGTATACACTTTATTTACCTTTAATGCCTTAATATAAAATTATTTTTAATTCCTAATAAAAACAAGTGTTTAAACCACATGAATTAGCTAGTCCTGCAAGAAATGAAATCTTTGAAAAAAAATGGAAATCTCTCATGAATGATAAGGCATGTGCTGGAAGGACTAAAGTCATAAACTTTTTAAAGATTCAAAAACAAAAGAGGAGAGTGCTCTGAATGTACTGTGTTTCATGGAGGATAAAATAATTCTACTATTAAATCAATCTAAGATGTTATTTTTTATTCATACAACAGGCATGTCTCCATATATTTACAGGCAGACAGACAGACACATAAGCACACACATAACCTCTTAGGCAGACACAAATTAAACAAATGAACAAAAGTCTTCCAGAAACCATGGGTATCCCAGGATGCAGAAACACTGTTGTAGAAAGCAGGAATAGCCTTCAGCCAATAGAATTATTCCTGGGAGTTTTGCTTTGCTTTCTACACCAAAAACATGGCTACAGCTTCACTCTGCCTGTTTAACCCAGCTTGTCCAGGGGAGTTCACCAGTGGAGGTGCACTGGCTGGAAGCCATCCTTTACATAGCACATCTGTCTGTGTTCCTTGTTTGGCCCAAATCCTGCCAGAGGAACGCGGCAGATCAGTTGGCAGACAGGACAAGCACCTGTTGTATGGAAGATCAGGAGCCCAAAGCTAAGCAGGACTTTGCCCCTTGGCAAAAAGAAAACTGAGCTGGTGGAAAAAAAGGTCAGCCAAGGGGCTAACCAAACTTGTCCTTTGCATTGATCAGTAAACAGGAGACCTAGTTTTGAATGTGTGAAGTGATTGTCAATGCTAGTTCAAGGAACCAGCTTCTCCCCTACGTAGAGGAGTTAATAAGGAAATCATCAGTTCAAGGAAATTGGATTTCAGAGGCAACGACAACGTGCATGTGTGTCTTTTCAATGCCATGTTGTTGCTGGAATGGAACTTTACTTGAGCTAACTATGTATAAAGGGAAAATATTTACCACCAAAAGCAGGCTTCAAACCTTGCCCAAAATAGCAAGATTTTTGACATGACAGACAAGGCTTTCTTGCTAGTTTTTGAGTGTATTTATAGACATACTATCTATGCACAAATTATTCTTGTCACTCCATAACCTATTTGACATCAGGTAATTAGATTTTAGTAAGGCAGCAGATGAGAAAGCAACACAAAACACACAAGCAAATGATACTTTATAAATTACTCCACCTTTCACTGGCTTTAACTGTGCTCTGCATGAGAGGATTTTTAGGTGGATTTAAAGTGATATCTATATCAATTAGGATATCTACATGGCAGAAAATGTGTCATGCTCTTGTCCCATGAATTCACAATAGTTGGACCTGCTGGTGCTGGTGATGGGCTTTACATGGCTGGACTCAGCTTTGTTCATGGCATCCAAAGTGTTAGTTTCCAAAACATTAGGAATGGCTATCTCCAGCCACAGTTTCTGCAATTTTCTACTCCTTTTGTTGGCATTACCATCTGCTAGTGTCTCCTACCACATTTCATGGGTTGGTAGTGAGATTTTTTCTGTGGCAACTTTGCTTTCCTGTTCAAGTGAGCTGATTACCGGTCACAATTTTCATCAGTTCATTCAGACTCACTGTGCTATTGAGGACTCCCAAGTCATCACATGTACCAAGAAGCAAAGTGAGAGAGCCAAAGATGGATTTACAGCTCTTCAGGTGCTAAGCATTTAACAAGCTGTGCTTTGGCATTTAAAAAATCTCAGTAGCAAGCTCAGCAGGTACCTGCTGGGCTAGATGTAGTGCAAAGCCTTGTGAAGGCTGACTGCCATTTTGCAAATGGCTGTCTTTTCTTTGAAATGCAGACCACCTGGATGAGGAATTACGTTGCTGCATGTATCATATTTAGCTATAGTCTTGAATCTGAAATCCCAAGTTTCTAAAGACCACACTCTAAAGATGAAGGCAGTCTTCTCTGTTTTAAACCTGTTTTACATGTAGCTCCACCAGTTCTAATAAAGCCTTTGACGAAGTGCTGCTTGGACAGCACTGAAGACATTCAGTTAGTAATCACTCATTTGCTACAGGAAGACAGAAAAAGTCCAGGCTTATTTCAATGTGCTTTTACAGAGTCTTCGTGCTATGCTCACAGATGGAGAAGCCAGTCCGTTCAGTACAAGTGCTGTACACAAAATATTTTGTACAGCTTTTTTTTAGTCTCTGTTTATATGAAATACTTAAACTACAATATCGCATGGTTTCCTTCTTGCAGAAGCTTCTTTTTTTTTTAAACTATTAATAGCATGAATTTCAAACTGGAAAGCATCAATGGGATTTTTTAAAAGACATATTTAGAGACAAGAATGCTATGATCTACTAAAAATCCTTCCTCTTGGGTGAAATGTCAGCATATTTTATCTAAAACAGGAAAAATGGTAGCTTTGAAGTTTCTGGTTTTCCTTTTAAAGATGAAAATGAAGGCATTTGTTAAATACTATACTGAGGAATTCAGACAAGAAGGCTGGAAAATGGAAACATATATAAGAAGCATTTCTTAAAATGCAGAGAGTCTATCTGCCAAGCTGTTGAAGTTGTGCATATTTATACACTCACTGCAAATACAATAGGCAAACAGGCAGGGACACATGAGGGCATGTTGGTCAAACATCTTGCCGTGCAGGAAATGTTTTCTCCCATGCCAGATGACTGGCATAGTACTGAAGGAGTGGGCAGGGGTATAATAATCTCTCACTCGCTTTGAGCAAACATTTCCCAGGGCATTTTCATCAGAAAGATGTAGGGAAGGCTCTGGGACACATGATGAGACCAAGGGTAGATAGGGCATAATAGGTAAGGCTGTTCTGGGTGCTTGGGCACAGCTCCTGGATATGAGACAGTCTAGTGAGGCAGCCAACATCAAGGCAGCCCAGATAGATGCAAATGAGAGCCAGATGTGGCTTGGAAACAAAAGAGTTTGCTGCCATCTGTCCTCCACAGCTATGAAATTTGGGTTATGCTTCTTAAAAAAATCTTGTAAAGTCTTATCCCAGGAAGAATTGGAGGTGTTTCTTAAATGTGCTAAAAGGAGAAGGCTTGCATGAGGATGGAGCCCAAAAATACCTATCTGTATGAGCTACCCCTGCTCAACAATGTTGCTCTTTGTGCATTTGCTTTATGGTCTATGATTTAAACAGCCATAAGCACTAGTATTTCAGCATTCCTTCTTCATTGTCTGCTTTAACTCTCTACTGCATCTTGGAGCTCGTTTATGCATCGAAGTTGTGATGTATGATTAGGTGCTGTTAAAATGGTAGAGGGCTCCAAGAGTGGCCCGACACTTTACAGTAAAAATACAGGTATTTATACAGCTAATTCCATTACTGGAATATGTGAATATTATGAATATAGTATTGTACTTCAGAAGGCACTGCTTCACTGATACAGCAATAGCTATGCTATGTACAGTCTGGTGTAAGTATTCCTTCATTTACTACAAGAGAACAATTTGTTCTGGGTTAAATCCTTCAGCAGAAATTAGATCATGTCATTAAAAAGGCTCGCTGTTACTGAACTGGAAAGGGCACTGATCTTGCGATGCTCTAGATCGCCACTGCTCTCAGGTGATTTGGTTTGTCTGCACAGATTGAAAGATAACTAGCAGCTCAACTTGGTTTCGTTTGTTAAAGCACAGGAATACAGAGTGGCTTTTGCACCATGCAAAAAAGGAAAAAATCAGGTCACAATTATGCGAGGAGAGCATGGTGAGGGCAAAAATAAGTGAACAGATGTTGGACAGGACAGAAAGAAATCGTGCCAAATGTTTGAATGAGTAGACACAGTGTTGGCCATAAAAGTAGTGCACAGCAATCTTACGTGCTATTTATTCCTGTTTCATTTTTCAGGACAGTAAAGCCTGAGGGCTTTAAGTTGTTTACTTTTAGTGCTAGCAAGGAAATAAGGCATAGCTTCTCAAATGCACACAGTAGAATTAATGCTGTATGCAAAGAAAATCTTTGCTTTCAGTGCTGCATTTTGCTTTAATCTTGCATCAAAATTAAGTATCAGGGGATATTTTATTACAGCAAGTAAAACTTTTTAGCACCCTTTTCATATACCATTATGCCTACTCCATGCCACCTCTTGACTCCCTGCTTTGTGCAAGTTGATTAATTCTGACCAGTGGTCTTGCTGATTTTGAACTAACTTCCATAAAGTTTCTCATAGAATAACACATTTCCAGTCCCACATACAGTATGACAGTGTCTTAACCTGAGACCAGGTGCATTTGCCAGACTTGCCATTTGACATTTTATGACAACATAAAACCCAGTCCTTGCTGTGCTGCTACCTTTTGAGGTAGTACCTTCAAAGAACTCTAGGTGTTTTTTGTGTTTGCAAGTCCTTAGAGGGGCAATCAGTACTATCCCTCCCTGAAAGCAGTGCTTGCTAAAGTGGAGCACTTCTCTGTCTGCTAAAAAATTTTCAAGGAAGATGATGATGCTGAGAAGAAATGAAGTTCTAAAGTTGAGCCAAGAGAGCCTCATCCAATAAAATGTGCTTGATCTTGAGAAACACTTCTGGATGTGGACCATTCAGGGTAACGATGGTCTTCCCTGTCACAGAAAACAGGCAATAATCGCAAAATCATAGACTATGTTGAGCTGGAAGGTACCCACAACGATCATCAAGTCCAGCTCTTACCCCTGCACAGGACCATCCCCAAAAGTCGCACCATGTCTGTGAGAGTATCATCCAAATGCTTCTTGAATTCTCTCAGGCTGGGTGCTGTGACCTCTTCCCTGGGGCCCTGTTCCAGTGCCCAACCACCCACTGGGTGAAGAACCTCTTTCTGATCTTCAACCTAAACCTCCCCTGCTATAATGATCCCTGGTGTAATTCCACTGCAACCAATAGGACAACATCAAAGGCACTTTTATTGAAATCGTTGCCAAATTGAATTTTTGCCAAAAGTCTTTGCATTTTGAGGCTTGAAGGCTTGAAGACCATGAGACATTTACAAATTATAGCTGGAATTATTTATTAAAATGAAATTATTTTCTCTCTCTATGCATTTAGTATTTCTGTCCTGAAAAAACATGAATGCAAAAGGCTGGTTCCCCATATTCTCAAATCTTTATATAACCAGCATATGCCCTACTAAAGGAGTGCAAAAGAGCTCTTCTTTCACCTATCACTGTGAGTTAGATATTATCCCCCAACACACCCATTAGGATGCTAGCATAACTGGCTGCACTTCAGCTTGGCTCTTTGCATTTCAGAAAGTTCCCTCAGTACAAAAAGGGTGAGTTTTCCAGGCAGATCTGGAGCTCTGGAGGCAGCAATGAGCCTGACTTCACTGTTCAGCAGCTACCTGGAGCCCCCCACTCAGGGACTGCAGGTATGTCAGCGGATGGGTCAGCTACAAGAGGGAAGGCTTCCCAGAGCAGCAGAGCTTACTCTGCTTATGCACATTCCCAAGGATCTGTCCTAACAAAACTGAGTTTCCAAGGGACACAAGTGCAGGAATGAACACTACCAAAACTTCTAGGCTTGCTCCCTTGTCCTGTCTACCCTGTCCTGTAGCCACTCTGAATACTGCATTTCTTGCTTGCCATATTTTTATGCAGCTTCACTGATCATCCAGCTGGCCCTAACCCAGATAGTACAGGCTACCCAGCACGTCTGGGTCTGACCTGCTGATGCGCAGCAGTGTTGCCAGCATTAGCAAAGAGGTTACTGGGACACGTACTGAAATTATGGAAAGACTTGTTCCTTTGCCAGCAGGCTTCCCTTGCCTTCCAAAAATAGACCAAAAAAAAAAAAAAAGGAAAAAAAAAGATTATTTGCGTGGCTGCAGCATAAGCAGGCGTATTAGATGCCCTTAACCATTTATGAATAAATATGCAATTGCAGACACGGGTTATAGGCATAAGCTCTACGGACAGGTAAGTCCATCTTGAAATAAGTAGCTTCTCAAAATGTATTTCTGAGTGATGCTGTAGTATTTAGTTTTCCATTAGGCGAATGAAACAGTCTGACTCTGCCCAGACTGATGCAGAGTTTTCCTATGTGAGTTTTCAGTGTGAGAGAATCTGCTTGCAAAACAAAAGAGAGGTGTGGTCCTCAGCAAACAGAACAGATTTAACTCTGCTCTGCTGCAAGATGGATGTGGCCATGTATGGTATGACTGTCCCTGGAACAGGACAAGCAGCCATTTCCAGCTTGGTGGTATGATCTGGTTTTGCATAGCAGCAAAACTTTTTGTTGCCTTTCCAGTTACTTCAGACACTTGTTTTAGCCTAAGGAGCATGTCTGCATGATAGACAGATATGATTCAAGCATTGCCCAGATTAGGGAATTGAGCCAAGCTGAAAAACTTGCAGCTTGATTGTAGTCTTTACTTCAGTCACAATGGCATAACTCACATAAGTATGATTCAACAAAAAAGCTATGATAGCTGGTGAAGCTTAGCCAGCCAAAGAGCAAACAGCATGTTTATAAAGCAGATTAAATATTATCCTGCAGAGTTGCAAGTTTGTTGTTGTTATTCTTTGTTCAGGAAATGAACAAAACATTATTTAGAAATATCTTAAGGAAGTGATATCTTAAAATTTTTTAAGGAGCTTACATCCAAGAATTGCAAAGATTTTCCAGCAGTTGGTTAATGCGTATTCATCACACAGAATGCTAAAACACTTTAACCTCATTTTTTCCAGCTTATTTAGATGTGCCCACTGCAACTGACAACCTTTCGTGATTTGTCATTGGATGATTAAGCTGATGGCTTAACCTCTTCCTAAGCTTCTTCTCAGCCACACAGGTACAGGTAACTTGCCCGAGTTTTTCCTTTTCATAAAAACCTTACTTCCGTGGACCACCAAGGCCAGGATCTCCAAGGCAGTCTACTCACCAAAGGAACTAGTGTTCTGCCTGTTCCCAGAGACCCCTGTACCCTCTTTCCCTGTAGCTCCTGGAGTAACAGAGTTTTGCTACAGCAGCAGTGAGTAATCAGGATGGGAGCATAATGGGGGTGCATATGGGGAGATAAGGAAATAAATAACAAAAAAGCAAGTAAGTAAGTAAATAAACAACAGACACTAACTACCACATGGAATGACGGCAGCCAAAAGACTTTACAGAAATAATCTTTCCCTCTTGTTTGCTTGCTGTAGTGGGTACATTCGACTGCCCTTCAGCTCCCTTGAGTATTTAGTCAGGCACTGCTTTTTCTCAAAACACATGATCAGCACAGCAACAGAGCAGCCAGGAACACATTAAACAGAGCAACATGACTGCAGAAATGGGTGAGGGAAGACTGAGAGAGTTGACATGATTCGTGCTCACTTGGGGAAGGGCTGTGTCTTGGCTTGATGCCCCCATGGTATGGCAAGGGGCTGTGACAGTACAGCTTCAGTGTGAGCTGGAGCTGCAGATGCACAGAGAAGGCATGTCTATGGTGAGCGATGTGAGGGATGGGTATGATCACAGCTATAGATAGCTTCTTCATGAAGGTCTCATGCTTTGTCTGTTTAAAAACTCACGGGAACTGAAACCACAGCTGTACATAAATGCCCAATGAGGAAGTTTTTTGGAGAAAAAGCACCAAGATGTTTACGTCTCCAGAGTAAGCTTCCCACTCATTAGCAAGATCACCAGTGTAAATATTTTGTGTGCATTGCTTTTAAATTGTTCAAGTCCCACTTATTCAACTTTGTAAATCGAGTAGACAGTTACTTCCACACAAAGATGGAGAAGATGAACTAAAACCCAAGCTGTTTCATCTGCAAGGAAACCTACCACCGCAACAGACATCATCAAGACTCGAAAGTAGACAAGAAGTTTGTGTCTCTCTAGCACAGATCATTCATCAGCTACAGAGCCCTGGTCTGTACAGATGAGTTTCACTGAGGGGATCGCAGGTAAAGCCCGATAGATGTAAGAGTTTCTAATATTCATTACAGAGTCAAGATGAAATTTAGGTGAAACACAATAAACAATAAGGTGACAGCTAAGTCAAACGAAGGTTCTTTTCCTCAATATATTTTCTAAGCATCCAGGCTACCAGAAAGTTTTGCTTGAAGTAACAGGTGAGAACAGTCATGCAGATACCTCAGCTGGAGAGTTGGGGGTTATGCTGCAGAGTTAGGGTTTATTTTTCAGTATCTCTCTTTAGGAAGTTGTTTAAAATTTCAGACTTCTTCATGGCAAGATGATGATGACAGGTCTGTGCAATTGTTTGGTATCTCACCTGTGGCAAGGTTAAGCATCATAATGAGAATAAACCATAAACATGTGCATTGGCTGCTACAGGGGTGAGAAGAGAGATGAGGAGACTGGGCTGTTCCAAGCAGGCACATACCAGCAGCACAGGGACACAGCTTGCAAAACGGGATGCTGCAGTGACGATGGTGGCCTGATCTCGGAGCAAGTTTCCCAAGGGCAGCATGGGATTTCTAATTCTGAGCAGAGTCCAAATGTAATGGGATGAAGATGGGCATGGGATAAACCTGCTTCTGTTGGCAGGAGCTCAAGGAGACCTCCAGGGTTGCCTCACACATAAATTACTTTATAACTCCATGAGACCTTCTCTGATTCCCAGGGAATTTTGGAGGTGGAATAAAAAATAGCTTCACGCTAGCTGAAGTTTCTGGACTTCATGTGGCTGGACTGAAAAAATTGAATAAGACCCCTATTTGCAGATACCCACATGAAAAGAATTTGATCACACTTTTAACCTCCTGGTGCCCAAAATTCAGGTATGCTTTTGTTTTCCCTGAGTATTGAATTCATGTTTCCAAAGGAAGTAAAGTATGGTTGTGAGAAAAGTAAAAATAATTTAAAAATAACTCTTTTTGGATTAATTAACAGTCTGAGATTTTGAAAATTGTCAGACCTCTTCTCTCCAAACACATAGGCTTTGCAAGTTATCATCATTACTACACAGCCACTGTTGTTTTTACTATTGTCTCCCGAAAGAATAATTTCTTCTCTAAGTTCAATCTGTCCTCGGCTTCAGTTTATCACTCCTTTTCACACACACACGTAAGTCAAAAGAGGCAGAAAGAAAAGAATCTATTTCAGAGATTCCTTTCTCTTCTAGTCTTACATTTTTTTATATTCATTGTTTTAAATAGCTGGTTTCAGGTGGTGTGAATTCATTTTTGAGCATGTTTCAGGGCATTCGGAGGGTCTGGGGTCAAAGTAAACTGTAAGCATCCTTCAGGTACTTTGACACAGTCTGGCTAAACCAAAATCTGCCAGAGTGGCCATGAAGTGCTGGAAGGACCTTGTTACTGGTTAAAATGTAAGTGCCAGTTTTTGTGTTTCAAGGAAGTTCTGCCTTCATGGGTTCATACCAGAATAATTACAGTATATTCAGCTGTGTTTCAGTGATCTGAAAGCAGATAAGACACATGAGTTAAAGTACTAAAGCTCTCACCTCTCTGCAGTCATCAATTTGTGTAGGTGGCCTGGATATTCTATTATGACTGAAAGATTTTAACTGGGGATAGTTACTTTGTTTTCTGATTATTTGAAAAAAAAAAGCATACAAGGATTTTTTTAAGCCCCTCCTTTCAAAGTGGTACTTCTCAGCAAGGAAATCATAAGTTTTCGTGCTCTCTAAGAAATTCAGATAGAGCAGAGCCCTAAATAGTTATGCTTTGCAGTCCTATTCCTTTTCCCACTCCCTTTGTGGTTTAACAAATATGGAATTCTCTTCTGGATTATAAAACAGGTCAGCAGAGAGGCACAGAGCCTCTCAATTCTCAGTTTAAATCCTGGTGGTAGGCAAACCTCCCAGGGTAATGTGGGCATCAGCCCAAAGGTGCTAATACACATAATGGGACAAACAGGGGTCCTCTGTGATCTCAAAATAGAAGTTTATCTCCAAATTAGCTTTTAATCTCTCCATGCCCCAGAACTTCTGATGAGACTCTCTAAAGACAGATAGAAGTGGCCTCACATTCACAAACCCTGGTCCTCATGCGGGACTTCAACCGCCCTGATATTTGTTGGAGAGACAACACAGAAGGGCGTAAGCAATTCAGGAGGTTCCTGGAATGCCGTGATGATAACTTCCACTTCCAAGTGGCAGAGAAGCCAAGAAGGAGAGGTGCTATGCTGAACCTTGTTCTCACTACCAAGGAGGGACTCATGAGAAATGTGAAGCTCAAGGGCAGACTGGACTGCAGTGACCATGAAATGGTGGAGTTCAAGCAAGGAGTGTGCACAGCAAACTCACTACCCTGGACATAAGAGAGCAGATTTTGGCCTCTTCAGGGATCTGTTTGACAGAGTAACATGGGATAAAGCTCTGGAAGAAAGAGGTGCCCAAGAAAGCTGGTAGATATTTAAGAATCACCTCCTCCAAGCTCAGGAGCAATGAATCCCAACAAAGAGCAAAATGCCAGGAGGCCTGTGTGGATGAACAAGTTGCTCCTGAGCAAACTCAAACATAAAAAGAAAGGCTACAGAGGGTGGCAGCAAGGACAGAGGCCTGTGAGGAATGCAAAGAGATTGTTCAAGCACCCAGGAATCAGGTTAGGAAAGCTAAAGCCCTGATGGGATTAAATTTGGCCAGGGACATGAAGGACAACAGAAAAGCTTCTACAGATATGTCAGGGATAAAAGGAAGACTAGGGAAAATGTGGGTCCTCTCCAGAAGAAGACGGGAGACCTGATCACCTAAGACATGGAGAAGGTTGAGGTACTCAATGACTTTTTTGCATTAGCCTTCACAGGCAGGTGCTCCAGCCTGAAACAGCCTGGGACTGGGAGGAGGAAGAACCACACATTGTAGGAGAGCATCAGGTTCGAGAGCATCTAAGGAACCTGAAGGTGCAAAAGTCCATGGGATCTGATGAGACAACTGGCAGAAGAGCGGGCTAAGCCCAGCTAAGAAGTTGTGGCAGACTGGTGAAGTTCCCAGTGACTGGAAAAGTGGAAGCATATTCCCCATTTTTAAAAAGGAAAAGAAAGGAAGACCTGGGCAATGACAAGCCAGACAGTCTTACCTCTGTGTCTGGCAAGATCATGGAGCATGATCCGCCTGGAAACTATGCTAAGGCACATGATAAAGAAGGAGATGATTGGTGACAGTCAACATGGCTTCACTAAATCATGCCTAACAGACATGGTAGCCTTCTATGATGAAGCCATAAGGCATTGGTGGATGAACTAGATCTCTAAACTAGGTTTTGGGAAATACTGCACTGACTCTGTAGGGAATGGAGACTGTATGACATCATCAAACATGTTTTTGTGTGTTTGACTGAGTTGCCATTTGGTTTAAGGATTAATTTTCTTGAAAATCATAAAGGGAATCATGATAAAGAAATAACAAGATTCCTTCATTGGCAAAACTTATCGCTGTTTTTCCACAATGTTGTATATATAGAGAGATAGACAGACACACCTATTAATATTTTCTGACAGCAATTATTATAAGAATAGAATAAATTGAGGATAGCAATGTAACTGTGGAACTACAAAATTAAAATTTATTTATAGATGAGTTAGTTTCAGCTAAAACCATACTCTAACAAAACCTCCTAACATAAAATGGCTTTCCTTTCTTTCAGAGTAGAGATGTAATTATGTTAGAGATTGTGTTCATGAACTGCAGTCTTTAGGAAGCAAATGTTAACAGAAATAGGTCCCTAATATTTATACCATTCCAAAACTAAAATAACTGTGGAAAATGGATTTATTGTAATAGTTAAAGTAACAGCAGTGAAGTAATTTTTCATCCAATTAGGAGGTTTTGTGCTGTTTATTTTATTACCATCGGCCACCAAACAGAGCTACAGTAAACAATTATAGAAATTCTGTTCAACTATATACAGAGGCAGCCAGATCTTGGAAGAAATACTTCTGCCCTGGAGTTCATTTGAAATGGTAAACATCTCTGTTAAAACAGGCCTGCACAACTGCTGCCTAGCTGAACAACTTAATAAAAGAAGTTGTTGCTCTTAGGTTATACCTCCTGTTTAACTAGTCAACCAAAACAAATCTTTATCTTTCTCAAGAAACCAAATAATTTTGATGGATACTGCAGACAGTGTATTTGGACTGTGGACAGTGTGTTTGGTGTAAGGTGAATTTTGACCACTTCTCTGATTTTGAACTGTAGAAGCTGGTAGAGCCTCCAATTCCCAAGGACACGGCAAGCCCCATTTGTAGGCATATAGCCAAAAAACCATTAAGGGGTGAAGTTTAAACTCTATCTTGTTAAAAACCCAACAAAATTGACCTTGTATTATGTGAAAGAAAAAGCACTATTTTGGCATTAGGGACTGGAAGGTGGGAGGTTAGGAGAACTGTTGTAAATTGCCTCTTACTAGAGTAAAGAAATATGTTCAGTCTCAAAAAAATAGGGCTTCATTCTTCTTCAAATGGGGCTTATGCTTCTTCCAGCACCAAGGGCCTTTCCAATGAAGCATCTGATTTTAATGTAGACAAATACTCCTCCTGCCTTCAATAGAGAGTTCCAGTGGCCTGGAGGTTCTACATGGACAATCTGTGCCCACCAATGTCCATACTTTGCAGTGATTCACAGAAGAGGGGATATGGCTTTCACTGTCAGCAACAAGGGAATTCAGCCTTCAGAGCCTATGCTACTCTGGATTCTCTCCTGCTCCAGATTTTAATTCTTGGAAGGTTTCACTTGGTTGACTCTGAATCTCACACAGACCGTTAACAGCTGAGCCACATTTTTGTCCTATGTTCTCAGCCATAAAGCCACTGGCCTCATTCTTAGGAGCCTTTGCAAAATATGTTGCCAAAAGCTTGTTCACATTCAGTCCTGACTTTTAGTGAATCTAGTGTTTGCTGGGCAGCATTGCCTAAAACAATGGGTGGCAGCTGCTGCTGCCTTATTTTCAGGCAGATATGTAACAAGGGAAAAATGAATGAACTAGTAGTAGAGTTAAGTCATTTTGTCAGGGGTCTAATTGGCATCAGCAACCTGAAAACTGTAGGTAATACAGCATAAACATTTGCAATAAACTATTTCCGTTAGACATTTTTCCAATATGAATAAAATTTTCTGAAATTATCAGAAATGCTGTATCTTCCAGAACCTTTATGAGGTAACTAAACACGCTGTTTTATACAGTGTTATTTTAGAATGAAAATTACTCTGACATTGCACAAAAATGAAGCAAACTCATTGAATACTGGTATGAATGTCTTTGGGTGAATTCAAGCTGTTATGCTTGTGGGATCAACTCAGATACTGCAGACACAGGATTAACCCAGATTTTTTTTTTTCAAAGGTTTCTTCACAGCAGATTTGAATGCACACTGATATGAAATCCTTACATTCTACAAGGACATCAACAGCCTCACAGCATTTTGAGTAAATACAGGGGCTTCCTAGGAAAACCTTGTCTTTTTGGCCTGAATTTTTGTCTTGCACAGAATTAGGTGAAATCTACACAATTCAGGAAATAACTCTTGTTGTACCTAGCACTCTGAAGGAAAATAGATGCACTTCTTTTGATCTGTGTGCATCAGACTGAGGAGCCATATCAGACTGGGGCATTATATTCATATCAGACTTGGAGCCCCTGACTTGGAGAGGCTCAGGACAAGCAGGGTGAGGTGAGTGGGAGGAGGTGGGAGGAGGATATGCAGCTTTGTAAATGAACAAATCAGCCTGGCAGGCCAAACACTACCAGCCAGGGCCACTACTTTCCTTTTTTTTAATTTTATTTTTTTAGGAAGGTCCTAGCAGCAATGAGGATGAACTCTTCAATCCCAGCTGGACCTCTGCTATCACCCTATTTGGGTCTCCCAACAGACAGTTGTTTGGTGGTACAGGCAGCTCCTGGAGCAGCAGTCACTGTGACCACTCCTGTAAAAGCAGCACAATTGTCCTTTGGTGACAAGTGATGACACTGAATGTAGAGGTAGGGAAGATCCTATCACATCTTGCTGCTCATCTTCTCACTCAGCATTACAGACCTTAAGTCTGACTCTGCTTTAAGCTGAAAAAGCTGCCATTTTAAATGTCTGTGCCCTTAAATTTCTATGCTTTGATCTCCCCTTAGCTTCCCATATGATTACTGCTCTTGCTCCAGCCTGTGGGCTGTAAAATGAAGGGAAACAGCTATTTTTCAAGTGTGTCACTGAAGAAATCTATGCAGCAAAAATGAAGCTCCACTAGTGGTGATCAGCATAGCAGGGCTGAAGTCAATGCCAGTCTACATCAGCCGGGAGCTGATCCCACTGCACCACTTCGAAGGGTTTTACTTTTTCTTATACATGATGATAAAATTCATTTTAGCAACAGTTACATCAAAACAAATCAGATGAACCAGGGAATTGACAGAACTGGCTTTCCAAAGGCTATTCTTAAAGAATTTCATGAAGAATCATAGTTCAGTTAGCTTGGAAACAGTTAACATGATAAAGGGAGTCATCATCTTTGTAGCAAAAAGAAAAAAAACAAGCATCATGAAGGTACTGGAACAGCATCTTACTTCCTTGCTGCATCACCCTACAGTCATCAGAAAAAATTCTGCCTTGCCTGTTGTCAATGGCAGCCTGAACAAAATGGCAGTTTCCATTACTCCACTGAAATGCAATCACATCTTTGACTGGAAACACCAAAGACAATGTGTGACATCCACAGACTGACCGTAAACCTGACAGGGCATTTGTGTAGGCTCTTATCAATTACTTGGGCTTAACTGCATCATGTTTACCAGAAAAGGGGGAACAGTTTGCAGAACATGGCAGCAGGGTCTTGGAGAAGCAGGCGAAAGATCCTGTCTGTAGCATAACTTGAAGTCTGGTCTTCAAGTGAATGTGTGGGCAGAGATATTCTGTGCATCATCTCCCCATGCAGATGTACTGCTCACACACACATATACTATTCCTAAATATCTTAATATTAGGAGCAACCTAAATATCTTGATTTTAAAAACACAGCTCAGCTCTCTTGCTGCAAGGATAAACTGTCCAGTCCTGATCATCTTTCTCAGATATTTTAATCACTAAAATTCCTCAGGCTCCCCTACTGAACTAATCTAACATGATCTGACCCACAAATTCTTTCCAGTTACAAAAAGATCACATGTATGTGATCTTTTTGTTCTTATCTTTGCTATTCACAAATATGCTACTGACAGGAGGGATAAATGATAGAAATAGCAAGGATGGCTTTCAAACGATGCTATCTGCAGCTGTCATGGAGACCAACAGGGATTGGGGTTGCTTGGCACCTTCTTAAATATCAAGGCGCCTCTCCATGAAGACACACACATTAAGCATCAACACCTTCCCTGCATGTACATACATGCCCATTTTCTTATGCCATGTATGTCTAATAACTTCATCCTACATTTAAATCTCTACAAACATACACAGACGGGTGCTAACTAACAATCCTCCTGCAAAACACACACACACACACACACACACACACACACACGCACACACACACACACACAAACACAAGAAATCTAAAGACACGCACCAGAGA